>OY757546.1:5474509-5510835 GCA_963584105.1 Alviniconcha strummeri
CCAAACAACAGGACAGCAGCTATCAGCAAGGACTGAAAATGAAATGTGAAGGTACCGAACACCACGACAGCAGCTAACAGCAAGGACTGAAAATGAAATATGAAGGTACCGAACACCACGACAGCAGCTAACAGCAAGGACTGAAAATGAAATGTGAAGGTACCAAACAACACGACAGCAGCTAACGGCAAGGACTGAAAATGAAATGGCACTAACGAGGGTAGGAGGGAGGGCGGTGCGGTGGCAGGAGGGGCTACAGAAATGTAGTCGTAATGTTGCTTATTCAAGGTGCAACGTTGTTTTGTAGCAAACGGGACAGAACCGTTTCAACCTCGATCAGTAGCGCACGCTAAGCTGGTTGGATTCAGCGGCTTGATTAGTGTTTTTGATTGTGAAGTGCTGATGTCATGTGAACGTTTGTTCCGCATCACAGAATAAGGACCCGAGGGCATTGATTCTCTGTTTTTCAGTTGCATGCTTGATAGGATTTTGAAAAATGATCAAGTTGTTCTTGACTTTAAAGCTCCTTCTTCCTCTTCTTCAGTCTTCCTGCTGTACCGTAAATGGGGTGTAGCTGACAGAATAAAATTAAAAAGAATAAGAAAAGCGAAAGGTGCGTGTGTGTGTGTGTGTGTGTGTGTGTGTGTGTGTGTGTGTGCGTGCGTGCGTGCGTGCGTGCGTGCGTGCGTGCGTTCATGTGTGAGTATGTGTGTGTGTGTGTGTGTGTGTGTGTGTGTGTGTGGCTTGTTTTTTAACGTTTCTCGGGGGAGGAGCGGGGGCACACAACTAGAGACAGGCCAGTTTAAAGGGAATGATCAAAAGCACTACGAAAGTGCACAACCCCCTGCTGCCATTTAGTACCTGACATTCTGTGCTTGGCTCACACTGAAGCTGAGCGGGCGTCTTGTTGCATGTCTCAACTACAGATCCAAATACACGCGCGCGCGCGCGCGCGCACACACACACACACACACACACACACACACACACACACACACACACACACGCACACACACACACACACACACACACACACATACGCACGCACGCACGCACGCACGCTCTCTCTCTCTCTCTCTCTCTCTCTCTCTCTCTCTCTCTCTCTCTCTCTCTCTCTCTCTCTCTCTCTCTCACACACACACACACACACACACACACACACACACACACACACACACACTCACACACACACACACACACACACACACACACACACACACACACACACACACGTTCAGAAGAGTAATTCTGAATCTAAAAGATATTCAGTTGTGACTGGAATCATACCGTGCATCAAACCATCAACTAATAACAACTGAACACTCCCATGTGAAAGGTGGATCCCGTTTGCTTCTCTGCTGGGCAACCTCGGCGAGTGCAACCCCAAGCCGCACGACATGACAATGTCATTCCAACTAAAAACCCGATCTTTCCTTCTTTCCAAGTAATATGCGAGAGAGCAGCTGAACTCTTCAACATGGCGGACTGCTTGCCTCACCCTAATCAACACTTTCAATTGACGAGCTGCAATAGCATGTACCATGTACTTCCAGACCATTGGAAAATAAATAAAAGTAACGCGACAGGCAACTATAAAAAACAAAAACAAACGTTTTGAAGCATCCTCGCAGTGAGCCGGTTTGGGCTAGCGGTAAGGCGTTAGGCTGGTAAGCGGAAGGACCTCGGTCCGATACCGCTTCGGCTCTCCTTTCTCTTCAAAAAGGCTATTGTTTGTGGACACCGTCTTGTGACTTTGTCCATCAGTTCCTACTGAAACATTAAAATGGCTCTCATCGCTGCCCATCTTAATGCAGAAGTCATTCTGGTGGTGACAGTGTAGCGATAGGTATATAATCTCCTTCTCCCTTCACCTCCATACCCCCTCCCCCCCCCCCCCTTCTCCCCGTCCCTAATAAGCCTTGTGGTTTCTGTGGACGTTAAGCACCATGTTTACTTTCGAAGTATCTTCCTCTTGTTGTGATCACCGTGTGGCAGGACTTGGTGACGTCATGCTGATCGCGCCAGGGGAGGTCCTGACGGCATCTTACTTCAGACGACATCGATCGCTGGCTCTTGCCATCGCCAAGTGTGGAGCCAGTGTCGGCGGCATGACGATACCTGTACTGGTCACTTACATGCTGTCGGAGTACGGATTACGAGGTCAGTGAAGCTTGTAAACAGTACACCCCGGCACCATACAATGTGTGGGCTGGCTTTGGTTGCTTTAACCCTTTCACTGCCAACAACTTTGCTTTTGTTCAAGTCAAGTCAAGCCAGGTCAAGTCAACAGAATACCTTAATCTCATCCCTTAAAGAGTAATTCAGCTAATTATTGATTGGAGGCTCGTTAATTTTAAAAAATATGTAAAAAAAAGAAAAAAAAAGAAAAAGAAAAAGAGCATTAAAGCAACGTGAAAAGCATTATAATTAACAATAACTTAATAAACAGCCATACCAGATTAAACAGTTTTATAATACAACTTATACCGCAGCAGAAAACATACCCTTCTTGCCCCACCCCTCTCCCCGGTGGTGCAGTTTCCTCCCAGAATAATCTCGAGGAAAGGCTAAGTTGACCAGAATTGCTTCTTTTGCCGGAGAACTGTGTTTCACGTAAGAACTCGCAAGTCTTTAGCAGGACGTTGTGCAGCGCCCTACAAGCAAATGGAATTCACTTAGAATAATTATTATAATGTAATATGATATTGGTGACAATAATAATTATGTGTATGTAGTGCATTAATTTTGTGTGTTTGTACATATTTTTATTTGACTCTTTCAGTGAGTACCTTCTTTGTCTTTGTTATACATTTGTGTTTCGGGTTGTGGAAAACCACGAAAGCGGAAAGCTTCTTGTGCCACCATTATTATCATCTATCCTCATCCTTCATCATCTTCATCTCATTGTCATTGTAATTGTCTTCACCTTCATCGTTATTATGCGTATGAGTATAAACAGTATCATTGGTTTTGTTTCTAAAGGCACTCTCCTGCTGACGGGAGCATTATGCCTTCACTCTCTTCCCGCTTCGCTTCTGTTTCGTCCCATCTCCTACTTCCGGTCTTCCAAGAGGACAAGTCAAGTTCGAACGAGGATAAACATCGGTGAGAAGAATGCTGAGCTCGTATGTATTGGGGCCGAAGTGGACGTTTCTGTGGATAGCCAACAACACGTCACCGCGAGGAACAAACGCAGTCCAGCGATGCGCGAGAGTGCGAAGCATGAAGAATACGAGTTATCACTTTCACAATCCAGTGAAGGATGTGCAAAAATACGTGGCCCTCTGCAGTGCACTGAAAAAGAAAAAGAGTCCGACACGGATAACGGAAAGTTAACGCCCGAAGTGATAGAAGAAGGCAGTATCCAAAATGGAAACTGTGATGTGTCCTTTTTGTCCAGTCACGATGATAACTACGACGATGCATCATATTCGAAATGCATGGACGCCGACACGGAAACCCCGCTTCTATGTGATAATAAACCGACGGTAATCAACGTTAAAAGTTTGGCAGGCTCAGCTGACGGGCAGCAGAAACTCAAGGATGGTGTTCAAGCCAAGCAGACGTTCGATTCGAACAACGCTCTTGACTCTAAAACTCTCGAGTCCGGTCCAACAGCTGTTGTGACCCGCCCTAGATGCATTCAGTCTCCTCTAGATTTTTCCCTTTTTCGCCGTCCGGTGTTCAGACTCTTGTTCTCTTGCTTCATACTTTTCCCTACCGTCAACATCGCTGTCGCCTACCTGCCTGTCGTCGCCCGAGAAAAGGACATCTCGGAGACCGATGTGGCCAAACTTCTCAGCATCATCGGCGGGCTGGACTTGTTTTCTCGTCTGGGGAGTGGCATCTTCGCGGACAGAAAGTTCGTGCGCGTCTCCACCATGGTCGTTATCAGTTTCGTCGCCTTGGGCGTGACGTACCACTGTGTCCGCTTTTTTACGTCGTTTTCGTCGTTCGTGGCGCTGGCGGTGATGCAGGGGCTGCTGGGGAGCGTGGTGAACTGCATGATCCCCGTGCTGATCGTGGACCACGTGGGCCTGGAAAACATGGCCAAGGGCATCGGCTTCTACCAAGTGGCGGCAGGTTCCTTCATAGCTGGTATCCACCCCCTGTTAGGTAAGTCTCCTTTAATAACCCCCACCCCCACCCCCCTCCGCCCCCTAAAACAGCTGTAGATGCGGGTACCGGGTTCTGTCAAACAGTTGTTTCGGTGAGAGATTTGAAGAAGCAGAAACGGTCAGCGTGGGAAGTTTGCTCCGTATGAAAGAAAACCAGTGGGAAACAGAGCTGACTACCAGTATTGTTAAACAACAGCAGCAACAACGACCTACAAAAGAAGAAGAGGTTAAAAAAAAAGGACAATGATCGTTTAAGAGGGTAATAAAAAACATTGTCCCTTTAAAATTCGGGTTCTTTTAACTTTTGTGTGCCATAATTATGAGGTAAGTTAAGAAGAGCCGAAATTCAAGCAGGCCGTCAAATTACATTGAACAGGCACTTAATTATTAATCATGTAACGCTCAGCACCCGAGGTCATCTCGGAGCAAAGGTACTTGGAAAACACTTCAGTTGCCACGGACGTCATGATTATTATACCATTGCAAGTGAAACAAAAGGGTGTAAACAGCATGCATGATTCAGATAAAATTCTGTAAAAACAAGACTCTGTCCGCCTGTCTCTTTCTGTCTGTCTTTGTCTGTCAGTCTCTTTCTGCCTGCCTGCATGTCTGCCTGTCGGTCTGCCTGTCTGTACCGTTATGATTCGCTGATGCTATCAATGAATATAACGTGAATTAAGCACGATATTATTACAGTATAGTTATGATTGCAAATTTAAAAACAACAACTGTGTCGTTAATTGCTGCCATTCCACAATAAAGACAAATCTGAAACTAAGTTGACTGCCAGTGTTGTGAAGGAAGGAAGGAAGGAAACTGGTTTAGAACGCCCAGTGAAGCCATAACCGTCACGTCAGGGCAAAAGGTGAAACAAGATCAAAGTGCAAACAGTTGAAAAGAACGTTTATTTTAATAAGTACAATACTTGCGTACATATGCAGGGTGAGCATAGTTTTTCTTAAAGGAACGAACAGGCGGATAATAGAAACGAACGATGAGAGAAATAATGAACATAGCCTACCCCGGACTAATACCAGAGTACGTATAATTATGTCCATGCAATTTCGCTAACAAACGAACTCCACCTTTCAGAAATCGCGCTTAAAAGCTAACAGCTCTACTTGTAACAGTTTGCGAGGCGTTACTGTTTCCTGAACATGATCTTTATGAATCCCACTGGTGACTGTTGCAGGCTACATCCGGGATCTGACTGGATCTTCCGTCCCGGTGTACCACGTGATGGGCAGCTGTGCCTTATTGGCAGCGTTTCTGTTATGTTTTGCAGAACCGTGTAGACGTTTGGAAACACGGCCACGCAAAAGCCAACAGCATACTGTTTCGAACATTCCGGCAAAAGATCGGCCATAATCAGACATGACCCCAGGGGCAATTGAAAAGTTCAGAAGGGCATGTACATTTCAAATTATATTCGATTATGTGCTGTTCCTGCAATTCTTGTAATTCTTTTTATGAGTGTAACCGATTGTATTGTGTGTGTTCCGGGCTATGACCCTTTAACCTTTTCTTTCCTGTCGTCCTTTCTCTTTTTGAGTGGGCGGGAGTTTTATGGCCCCAATTATCAAAAGTGTTAAAACTTGTGCGCTGGGCTTGCAGCGTCCATCATAGTTCAGGAGCTGTGTGAGAGTCGAGGTGGCCGTCCTGAATTGTCCGTCCTAACGAGCCTTCTGGTTTCCGTGGACGTAAAGAATTATTGAACCATGCTTCGGCATTGGTCACAACTTGTCCCTAATATGTCAACCGACATCTGAGGACATTACGCATCACTTCATCATTTGCAGCGTCCTCTTTCCCACAGTGTCCCTGCAGAAGCAGGTTGTTTGTTTGCTGTTGCGGCCTATGTTTATCTCAGGGAAGAGCCTGTAAGTAGTTATTTTTCTATGGCTTGTTGTTCTGTTGTTTCTCATTGATGTAAATGATGTGCGTTACCATGTTCACAACGTGCCTTGATTTTGGTTCCAACATATGAGAAATTTCGGCGTGATTGTCGCGACCTGGTTGCAGCCATGGCGTCAGTGTACATTGTATGTGTGTTCAAATTTCAAGCCTTTATGCTGCGAAGTGACCAGCGCTTCCATCATGTTTACAGCTAATCCTGGTTAGCCGATATGTAGCTAGTATGTTACGTTGCCATTGTTGGATGTTCAGTTGGAGTGATGTTTTGCGAATGCAAAGTTATCCCTCTAAAGTATGGTTCCGCCTTGTGCGGCCGTGCAAATCTCTGTGCGGCATAACTTATTTGTTTAGTTTCCTACCGATCTATTTTCTGCATGAAATCGGTGGTAACACTTTGAAGATGTTGGCTAACACTTTGAAGATGTTGACTTCATAGTTGTCGAATGTTCATTTTAATTGTTGGATATATATATTATGGTTTAGTGCCGAGGGCTGATTGTAAACTGTAAGACATATTATTTCTGTTTTGATCCAGCTTTTGTATGGCCGAGTCTTGGGCGCGCAGACTTTCACTTTGCTTACCTTGTAAACCCTTTCCGGGTCTTTGTGCGGCCGTAGTGGCAACTAGGCCGGACTGGCCGGTGATGTGCGTCAGTAGTGGCACCTAGGTCTTTGTCTCTGTTCACTAACCGAGCAGCCAGATCAGCAGCTTAGATTCTTGATACGCTACCCGAGTCAGTTGACGTTGTTCACAGATAAGCTCTGCTAGTCAGTAACAGTGACATGTACACGCGTTGAGTAAAGAGGCTGGAGCCGGTCAGTTTATGATTGACTTCCTCCCGCTCACGGCATGGCGTGAGCCGGTTTGGCCTAGCGGTAAGGCGTTAGGCTGGTAAGCGGAAGGACCTCGGTTCGATACCGCTTCGGCTCTCCTTTCTCTTCAGAAAGGTTGTGGTTTGTGGATACTGTCTTGTGACTTTGTCCATCACTTCCTACTGAAACATTAATGCAGAAGTCATTCTGATGGTGACAGTGTAGCGATAGGTATATAACATCCCTCTCCCTCAACCTCCATAACCCCTTCCCCTCTTCTCCCCGTCCCTAATAAGACGTACGGTTTCTGTGGACGTTAAGCACCATGTTTACTTACTCATGGCATGGTCCCAAGTGCCACCCGTGTCACTGTTCGTCTCGTTGTGTGCTTAAATGGAACTACTGTAACAGTTATCTCACTCTTCCTGTTTAGTTAAGAATGATCTTGGTAATCCGTATTTTTCACTGGTACTTTATTGTATACTATTATATACTGGGAGTTCATCAGTTAATTGACTGGCCGTCTCTTGTATACTCACCGCGACACTGTGAGATAAGGTTTTTAAATGCAAGTCATGCACACGATTTGTGTGCTTGATTATTAATCATTTTGTCACAGTTGCCATCATGTATGGTAACTGTAGACTACAGGTAAACACAGGTAAACTACATGGTTACTGTATTTATTAGATAACTGTTGTTGTTTAGTCTTTACGTTTGCTTTCATGTTCTAAACGTTTTGTTTGCTTGTGTCTTTTCCAACACAGACATTGTTTCCTGGTTGAAAGTTATGTTATAGCAACCTCTGATTTGTGACTCTTCATTCATGCTTCCAACCTGCTTCCCTAACTCCCCACCCCGCTCCCCTACATGAGGTCGGTTGGACGGACGGTAATATCACGCCCAGCTGCCAGAGATATTTTGAACAAAACTAAGCAAAACCAAAGATGAAAACGTTTGTCATAATTCAAAATTCGCTGGATATCATATCATGATGGTTTTGTTCCATAAAATATATTTGGATGTTTGCAAAACACTAGGTGATACGTGTGTGTGTGCGCGCGCGCGCAACCGTGCCTGCGCGCGCGCGCGCGCGCGCGTGTGTGTGTGTGTGTGTGTGTGTGTGTGTGTGTGTGTGTGTGTGTGTGTGTGTGTGTGTGTGTGGTGAGAAAGAGAGAGAGAGAGAGAGAGACAGACAGACAGACCCTCCTGCTACCTGCTTCTAGAGTTTTATGCGAATAACTTGAATAGTGGCTGTACGTCACGAGTATTCACATCAGTACATCAGTTTAAAATATATGCGAGGCAGGTTCACCGAAGTATTCTGAACACTGCATTATTGTTCCGGTTTTACAATTTTCAACAACAGGATTATTATCTCTTTGTTATGATGCAAGCAGCACGTAGTGATTTCTATGCCCCGACGTTCCTGACTTCCGGCACGAGATATTGGCTGCTTACCGGCCCTGTGTAAAGATGGCGCAGCCGCACAGCTACCTTCACAACAAAAATTTGAGGCCAACATCGATAACTCTAGCAGAGGTTCTTCCACACCAGTCATTCCTCACTATTTGTCTCCCTTGCTATGATGCTATGTTACAGAGCTTACGGCGCCCGTCAATTTGTACGGATATACGGATGCGGCATCCGTACGGCATATATCGCTGCATGGTCCGATCGAAGTAAACGTTTCCATATTAGGATCCCTTGCCAAATTCGTGTCGATGCGCATGGAATCATGCGCTGTAGATCCACTTTGTCGATTTTTTTGCCACGCCCGTACGAATGGAATGGCCCAGTTGCTTTGGAAACACAAGATAAGCGAGTGCTCTTCAGGTGTGTTGGGTGAGCCGGTTTGGCCTAGCGGTAAGGCGCTAGGCTGGTAAGCAGAGGTACGTCGGTTCGAATCCGCTTCGGATTTCCTTTCTCTTCAAAAGTTGTGGTTTGTGGACACTGTCTTGTGACTTTGTCCCTCACAATTAATGAAACATTAAAATGGCTCTTATCGCTGCCCATCTTAATGCAGGTGTCAATCTGGTGGTGACAGTATAGCGATAGGCATATAATCTCCCCCTCTCCCTCTCTCCCTCTTTCCACACCTCTATACCCCCTTCCCCCCTTCTCACCGTCCCTAATAAGCCTTATGGTTTCTGTGGACGTTAAGCACCATGTTCACTCACTCTTCAGGTGTAAGGGATGCCACGCTTTGTTCTATGAGATTTTGCCGACTGTTTTAGGGTTGTTTCGATCAGGTTGGGCTATTTGGGATGTCTCTTCATTTTGGGCAACGCACATTGCATGCATTTTTGTTTTCAGTTAAACGGTTAAAAACGATAAAAAAAGAAGAAAAAAAGAAAAAAAGAAGAAGAGATGAATAGCGAAATAACATCTCTTTTGGTTGAGCTATCTTTAAAAATTTTTTAAATAATAATGGAAATTTGTAAAGCGCCTACATATACCCTGCGGCTCAAAGCGCTGAACAAGCATAGTATAACACACATAATGTACATCGAGATGGAAAATGTTATCAGCAATAAATAAAAAATAAAATATAAAAAATTCAAAGCTAACACAACGTAGACAAGGATTCAAGCGTAACTGCAAAAATGCACACACACACACACACACACACACACACACACACACACACACACACACACACACACACACACACACACACACACACACACACACACACACACACACATATTGTCTGCCGTACAGACTCAGACAGCCCTTGCATAACCGGATTCTCGTAATATACATCAGAGTGGGTATGTGCATTAATTGCGCTCAGAACAGTTGTCCATATTTTTGTTGCCATGTCACGGTGCAGACAAGTACCTGTCGCATTCAGTCTTTGTCAAGATTCAAAGTTATATTTTTTTGTGTGCAAAATGTATGTTCTCTGGAAATGAATGTCTGTGTTCACTGTGAGAAATGTTGCCTCATTTGACTCGCCTCCATCATCGTTGTTCGTTTGCGATCGCACTTTCTGTTTGCAAAGCCATTTTGCCTCATAAAGCAGTATTTGTTTTCCAGTTTCGAGGCTGTGTTACCTATCGAACGAGCATTTTATGCCTTGTTTACCAAGCGAGAATAGACCACAAAATGTCAACTACCTAACAAAGCTCTTCTCTGACTCGTCCCCTGTCTATCTCTCTGACCATTTCACTGTGTACACCCCTTGAACGTAGCCTTTTTTTATTCTTTCGCAGACACACGGACACTCCGCATCCCCTGTGATGAAACTAAAATTATTGGCTTATCAAGCTCTTTCATTTCATTTGACTGTGCTCCAAAGCACTGGAATTCTGTCCCTACTGACATCCGTCGGATTTATTCCTCCGACGCCTTCAAAACTGCTCCGGACTCGCCTCAACAAACAACAACTGATTTCAGATTCGCTCTCTGTCTCTGTCTGTCTGTCTGTCTGTCTGTCTGTCTGTCTGTCTGTCTGTCTGTCTGTCTGTCTGTCTGTCTGTCTGTCTGTCTGTCTGTCTGTCTGTCTGTGTCTGCCTGTATGTCTGCCTGTCTGTCTGTCTGTCTGTCTCTCTCTCTCTCTCTGTCTCTCTCTGTCTCTCTCTGTGTCTCTCTCTGTCTCTGTCTGTCTGTCTGTCTGTCTGTCTGTCTGTCTGTCTGTCTGTCTGTCTGTCTGTCTGTCTGTCTCTCTCTCTCTCTCTCTCTCTCTCTCTGACTGGTCATTTGAGACCCATTTTATATACCCATAGAACTCCGCCCAGTCCTTGCGACTGCTTGTGAGAGTGTCCCCCCACCCCCCACCCACCCCTCTCCCGTACTGTTCTTTATAAGATAAGCATTGAGTGCTTTTTTCCCCTCTTTTTTTCCCCCTTCCCAGTACTGCCTTATTTACTGGGTGTATGCTCATAATGTATAACTGAGTGATGTATGCATGTGTACATCTGAGGCTGTGAACACGCTATGTTTTGTGTGGAAATTCTCGTATCAAACTTCACTCACTCATTCATGCCTATATGTATACAAATGATGCCTGTAATTTTATATTTACTCATCAGTAGCTTCGAAAGGACTAGTTGTTAGACGGATTTTTGACTGAACCTAAACTACATTCCTTGTAAAATAAGGTTTTAGAGCTCGAATTCGAGTTCTCTGTCTCTCTCAGACAGAGTGAGATATTGTTTTCGAGTGATTGCCATTGCAGTGACTGTTGAGACCTATTTCATACACCCATAAAACTCCAACCAGTCCTTCCGCGCCCCCCCCCCCCCCCATGCCCCCCCCACCCCCGTTTTTCCCCCCTTCTCCTTTTGTTTTCTTTTATCTCTTCTCTCTCTCCCTCTCCATTACTGTTCTTTATATGATAAGCATGGATTGCCTCTGTTTTCTTTTCCGATACTAGTCATAATTATGAACTGATCAGATGTTCTGCTGCTTTAATTGCTGGTTGTATGCTCATAATATGTAACTGAATGATGTATGGCATGTGTTCATCTGGCGCTGTGAACACGCTATGTTTGTGTGGAAATTTTCATGTATAACGTGTAACCGAGTGTATTGTATACATGTTCCGGGCCATGACCCTATAACCTTTTGTTTCCGGTCCTTTTCCTTTTTGATTGGGTGGGGTTTTTATGGCCCAATTATCTAAGGTGTTAAAAGTTGTGTGCTGGGCCGGCAGCGTCTTTGTCCCTAATATGCTTTTGGCATCTGAGGACATTAAGCAAAAACAGAACGAACGAACGGCAGCGTCCCTTTTCCCCCAGTGTCCCTGCAGAGGCAGGTTGTTTGTTTAACTGTTGCGGCCGGTGTTCATGTGTTTTCATCAGGGGAGAGCCTGTAAGTAGTTATTTTTCTATGGCTTGTTGTTCTGTTGTTTCTTATTGATGTAAATAATGTATGTCTATAATGTTATCATGTTCACAACGTGCCTTGATTTTGGTTCTTGAATACGTGGGTAATTTCGGCGTCAGATTGCCGCCTGGTTGCAGCCGCTGTGGCGTCAGAGTACCTTGTATGTGTGTTCATATCTTAAGCTTTTATGCCACAAGATGACCAGTGCTTCCAAAATGTATGCAGCTAACCAAGTTAGCTAGCTGATATGTAGCTAGTATGTTATGTTGCAATTGTTGGATGTTCAGTTTGAGTGATGCTTTGCCGATGCAAAGTTATCCCTCTAAAGTATGGATACTTTGTCAGCGTGGCCGTGCAGATCTCTGTGCGGCATAACTTATATGTTTAGTTTCCTACCGATCTATGTTGCTACATGAAATCGGTGGTATATTATGGCTAACACTTTGAAGATGTTGACTACATGGTTGTGGAATGTTCAGTTTACTAGTTAAATATGGTTTGGTACATAGTGGTGATCGTATAAACTGTGAGACGTGTTATTTCTGTTTTGATCCGGCTTTTGTGTGGCCGAGTTTTGGGCGCGCAGACTTTCACTCTACTTAGCTTGTAAACCCTTTCCGGGTCTTTGTGCGTGTACCCGAACTGGCCGGCGATGCGCGTCAGTGGTGGTAATTAGGTCTTTGTCTCTGTTCACTAACCGAGCAGACAGGCGCAGCCAGATCAGCAGTTTCGATTCTTGATGCTCTACCCGCTTCCTGTAAGACGCTTGACCTTGTTCACAGCGCTTTGAGTAACTTGACGAGGCTGGAGCTGGTCAGTTTATGACTGACTTCCTCCCGCTCACGGCATGGACCCAGGTGCCACCCGTGTCACTATCCATCTCGTTGTGTGCTTAAGTGGAACTGCTGTAACGATTACCTCACGCTTCCTGTTTAGTTAAGAATGAGCCTGGTAATCCACATTCTTCAGTGTTACTTTATTTTATGCTTCATTATACTGAGAGTTCATCAGACTGGCCGTCTCTTGTATACTCACCGTGACTCTGTGAGGTACAGGTTTTAAGTGTAAGTCAAGCACACGATTTATGTGCTTGATTGTTAATCATTTTGTCATGTATTATAGTAACCTTCAGGTAAACTACATGGTTACTGTATTATTTAGATAATTGCTGTTGTTTATACATTTGCTTTCATGTTCTAAATGTTTTGTTTGCTTGTGTCTTTTCTAAAACAGACACTGTTTCCTGGTTGGTTGGTGTACAAATAAAAGTTATAGCAACCTCTGACTTGTGACTCTTCATCCATGCTTCCAACCTGCTTTCCCTCAACTCCCCATCCCCAATCCCCTACAAACGTTTCACTCACTCATTCATGCCTATATGTATATAAATAATGCCTGTAAAATTGGTATCTACTCATCAATAGCTTAGCCAGGACTAGTTGTTTGATAGGTTTCGACTGAACCTAAACTACAATCCTTGTAAAATAAAGTTTTCGAGTGCGAGTTCGAGTTATCTCTCTCTCTCTCTCTCTCTCTCTCTCTCTCTCTCTCTCTCTCTCTCTCTCTCTCTCTCACACACACACAACCACACACACGCACGCGCGCGCATGCACACACACGCGCGCGCACGCACAGACGCCCCCACGCCAATACACACACGCACGCACCCCTCTCCCAACCCCCACGCACACCTCGTGGATTTGGCCCCCCAAAATAATGCTGAAATACATGCCTTATCAAAATTTCCCACGGTTCATCTGTTATATATTTCGTCATATTTTACTATCAACACACATTCACAGGCGAGGGCTACATTGCTTATCATTGGCGTCATCCTTGTGATGCAAGTGCTTTTCGCACGCATCTTTAGAAATCGCAATCCTATTTCTTGAAAGAAAGAAAAGAAAAGAAAAGATCTTTTCGGATGAATGCATGCGATAGTGCCGTGACGGTCTCTTAATTCTCTCGCTACGTAATCTATTTTCTGTCAAGGGAGATCGAGAGTGGGCTCTGTCCGACTCGTTCGCTATGACCTCCCCCTCTCCCCACCCTATCTCCACACACACACACACGCACGCACGCACGCACGCACGCACGCACGCACACACGCACACACGCACACTGGGTGAAATGAAAATGCTCTCTGTCTCAGTCTCAGTCTATGACTCCCTCTTTTTCTCTCTCTCTCTCTCTCTCTCTCTCTCTCTCTCTCTCTCTCTCTCTCTCTCTCTCTCTCTCTCTCTCTCCGCCCCATATCTCTTTCTCTTATCGCTCGCTCCTGATGAAGTCTGTTGGCCACACCTTTTGTATGTCAAACTAGAATACTGATTCTCTGATCTTAGGTCTTTCGTGATACACACCTTTCATCACACGATGTTTTTTCTGCCCAGTTTAAAGTATTGATCCCCTTATCCAATACAAGTCATGATGAACCGAGGCTCTTAATTCACCACACATCCTGTTTTCTGTCAGGTTAAAGTATTGATCCGCTCATAGTTCGTCATACAAACCTTTCATCACACGGTCTGCTTTCGGCCATGTTTAAAGTATTAATACCCACAAAGTACGTCCCCCGAATGGTGGGGGCGGGGATAGCTCAGTGGTTAGAGCGCCGGACTCGTGATTGAAAGGTCGCGGGTTCGAATCCCTGCTGGAACGGCGGGAGAATTTTCTTCTCCAGGGTCGACTTTCTGTGCTGACTTTCTGTGCTGACTCTTATTTCGGTATCCGTTCCACCCCCGTGTTACCACAGTAGCACGTAAAAAATCCCGGTCATTCTGCCAAAGGAGCAGGTGGCAGGTTACAGCTAAACACGCATAAACCTTACGTATGTGGATTTTATTGAACCGTGCTTCGGCATTGGTCACAACTTGTCCCTAATATGTCAAATGACATCTGAGGACATTAAGCATCAACTCATCATCATCCCCCGAATGGAAGTCGGGGATGTTTGATGTCATCCCCCTGACTGGAGTCTCAGGGCCGTCATTTGATTCCCCTTTTCTATCTTCCTTACACTTTCCCTTGTTTTTTCTGCTTTGTCCTCTTGCTCTTTTTGTCTGCTCATTTTTCTGTTATGGTCCCTAACGATTCTCCTGGCGTTCTGGCCAGAAGCGCACGTTACAATACAAAACAACAGGGTCCACACAGGTGTACAGAATTAAGAGAAACTCAAACCTTTCCCTTCCTCCCTCCCCCCCCTCTCTCTCTCTCTCTCTCTCTCTCTCACTCTCTCTCTCAAACACACACACACACACACACACACACACACACACACACACATACACGTGTGCGCGCGCGCGCGCCCGCGCATTAAAATTTGAATAATAGAGTGATTTATGATTCTTAAACGGACTGTTACTTTTCTAGTAAATACATAAATGTGCATAACCACGTCTTAACACAAGTCTTGTACATAGTTCACTGTGTTTAGTCCAAACCATCCGAAAACAAAGTCGGCATCTGAGCAACAGTGAGTTCCAAAGGAACGCAAAATATCAGTTTTCAAGACATTGCAGCCTGAAATACTATCACTCGTTGGCATTTTCTCCGAATACACAGGGGGAAAAACTGATGACATCCGTGTAGAAATTGAATCACTTTGAAAAGACTGCGGACTGTAAGGAGAAGTAACTCCAGTTACGAAGGTGGTCGTTCGTGGGGAAAATTAGATGATTCGATTTCACGGACGTTGCTTGTTGTTCGAATGACAATAGCACAATCACTTGCAGAGGACTTTTCCACCATTTGCATTCTCCGTCGGCCCAAACTCCATTGATGAAATTTTGTTCCTTTAGACGGGAGCAAATGTGAAAAAAAGTAAATTATTGGTATTGTCTGAGAAATGTCAAGGTTTGTCAGAAGCATTTTAAACCTAGCTTGCAAGTGCATTCAGTGTTAGACGCCACATCTCTTTCAACGATTTTCTCGGGAGAAATTCGCATCATGGTGTCTAAGACTGGATTATATGTTTCCTACCGTCACACACACACACACACACACACACACACACACACACACACACACACACACACACACACACACACACACACACACACACACACACACACACACACACACACACAAACACACACACACATATATATATATACAGAGACAGAGATCAGGGGATTACATATATATAGATAGATATGTATATGTAATCCCCTGAGCTCTCTCTCTCTCTCTCTCTCTCTCTCTCTCTCTCTCTCTCTCTCTCTCTCTCTCTCTCTCTCTCTCTCTCTGTACACACACACACACACACACACACACACACACACACACACACACACACACACACACACACACACACACACACACACACAGATTTATAACTGATAGCACATGCTGCTACGTTTAAACCGAGTAGTTTAACTTCCACAACTTCCGACAAAAAGGCTGATCTTTTATCTTTTTTAACCGTAAGCATGTCATTTTTTTTTTTTTTTTTTTTTTTTACGTCCACAACTCTAAGCAGTACAGGCTCTTTAGTTACTTTCGGCTGATGGATTTTCGTCATGGAAGTCAGCCTGGCTTGATACATTTCTGCTTTAAGGGAGCATGGCTGACGAGTCACTGGCAGGAATATGTAATTTTGTCGCTCCGTGTTGCTTTCAGACAATTTCCCGTGGGAAATTCAGGGGGAATCTTGAATATCAGGTACCATACTCAGGGGCTACCTTGCCATTTTATTCACCCTCTATCGTTGGCGGAGCTACAGAAATGGAAAACTAAAAATTAATCTGTGTGTGTGTGTGTGTGTGTGTGTGTGTGTGTGTGTGTGTGTGTGTGTGTGCGTGCGTGCGTGCGTGCGTGCGTGCGTGCGTGCGTGCGTGTGCGTGCGTGCGTGCGTGCATCCGTGTGTGCGTGCGTGCGTGCGTGCGTGTGTGTGCGTGCGTGCGCGCGCGCGCGTGTGTGTGTGTCTGTGTGTTCTGATCAGCTGCCGCGAGGTCTTTTACATGTGACTGTCTGCTGCACACGGGATTTCTTTCAGATTCAAAAGGTCGGACACTTTGATCTCTTAGCCACCCCGTGGCAGCGTTGGGATGGGGAGGGTAGTTGGGAGGCTTGGGAGGGGGGGAGGCGATGGACGGCAGGAGAGAGAGAGAGAGAGAGAGAGAGAGAGAGAGAGAGAGAGAGAGAGAGAGAGAGAGAGAGAGAGAGAGAGAGAGAGAGAGAGATCTTTAATACTCAAAGATTAAAATTATAGCATGAGCCTAGTCTAAACAAACTGTCCTTGCTAATGTGACTGCAATTCACACATGCAAAGTACAATGATATAGGCCAAATAGAAAAGGTAGAACTCACAGGGGTGGGGATGGGGGAGGGGGGGGGGGAGAGAGTCAGATTGACAGACAGGCACACAGACAGACAGAGACAGACAGACAGAGATGAAGACAGAGAGATGTAGGCTTACATGTGCACACGTCTACCTGAATCTTAACTCGAACCAAGAACTTGTCGATTTCGAGTGCATGATTACCATCAACGGGACACCACCTCATCATCGTGAGACGTGTTTGCGTGTCTCGGTGGAGTCATGACCACTTTCATCCGAATCTGCAGCAGGCTAGGGTCCCAAATTAAAAGCAGCCGCTGAAACTAGCTCTCACAGGCACAGCCATCATCTTAGATTCGGCCCATCTCAGTGTCAATGTTCACATTAGAACTCAGGAAGAAAGGAAGAAAGGAAAGCAAGGTGAACACACTCCTGGCGCTTAGCAGAAATAAGAGCGCTGGACAGAGAGAACGAACGAACGAACGAATGGTTTATTGAACTAGGCCGTCTGCCCATGTCAAACATGGAGGGGGGGGGGGGGGGAGGCATTTTATGTTCATAAACAATCATAACATCAAACATTCCAGCAAAGATTCAGGAGAGAGAAAGAGAGACAGAGACAGACAGACAGACAGACAGACAGAGACAGATAGATAGAAGCAGAGTTAACATCCACGTCAGCCAACAAGATCATATCACAACGAAACTCGAATCATCAAATTACAAAAGCGTGATTCACTGCACGTTTATCAGACACGCCACTTTACGTTCGCAGATGATCTGGTAACACAGCTAAGATTAACGAACCAGAAAGGCAATCATTTAGTCAGCAGGCGAAGTGTGCATGTGCAGCTGTATTCTGATCAAGTTTAGGCTTAACAAAAGTGTGGATAGTTCCAGATTCTCAGTAGAGGATGACCTCCATTTCTGTGTCCACCCTTCTCCACCACGCTAGAGAGAGAGAGAGAGAGAGAGAGAGAGAGAGAGAGAGAGAGAGAGAGAGAGAGAGAGAGAGAGAGAGAGAGAGAGAGAGAGAGAGAGAGAGAGAGCGCAGTTTAAAACAATCAGTAGCTGTACATTTTCGTTGAAACATTATGACACAGTTTGATACAGTGATCTTTTCAATGTCGATTTCAATTAAAATTCCCCTTCATTTATTTTTCGATTTATGGCTCTTTACTCTCACTTTTGGGCACGCTACGCCTGCCTCCGAAAATACGATGCAAACACGTAAAAGGTACAAAAGAACGCTATTTATTCGGACAAAACACAACAAGCGAAATTTCGGGGTAATCCTCTTTATGAAGCTACAAGACACGTAGACAACGGTTAAACGGTGAAGAATCTGATATAGAACTAAAACATTTATCTGTTTTGGGCTGAGCTATGAGCTCCGAAAATACGTCTCCTGTTCTAGGTAAGTCGTAGGAAATATGAGCAAATGTAGATTTTGTCGTAAACGCACTTGTGCACAACTGTTTTCACGCGCGTTCCTGGATTTGTTCTCCAATACAAGTTAAATGTCTCTTCTTCATGCAAACATTGTTGCTTTCTGCATGGGTAACATAATGAGGGTACAACGATCGCAGAATTAAATTCCCACCCGCAGATAAATTTTCGCAGAGCGATTAGAGATTCCATCTACTACACCCAGAGTAAGGTAATCTATAGGTAAACTATAGCTTGGTCAGGACGTTTAAAACCAAGAACTAATTGACTAAAATACCTGCTTCGCCTGCTGCCTTCCAAGTTCATTTAGTTCTATTTCCCTCAGGTCCGCTACAAGCGTAAAGTGATGCTTGTACACAGTAAGTCAGACATCCACTTCTGGGCCCATATGCATGATGAGCAAATACAAAGACGGATAACCCCTAATCCCGATTTGTTGAAGAGTCCGTAAGTCCGGTTCTCCTTCCACACGCAAGAGTCGTCAGTATATAGCCACAGAAATAGCTATTGGCTTGTGTTTATTCAATTTAAATTCAGTTAAAAAAAACTTTAATCATCCCACAAGGGGCAATTTTGTTGCGGTCATGGCGGGCTCATAAAATAATAATACATAAAGTTAAGAGAACAATACAACAAACACAACACCACCAACAAAAGAGTCTTACTTTAGCCATAGTTGTAAATATAGAACAACTGTAACGTCATCATAAAATAGTAATGAACTTCGATATATGTTTATTTTTAAATGGGGAAAGACCCTCGTTTTAGGATTAGGCCAGGCGGATAGCCCTATTATTTTGCGCTTCACGCATACCGATGTTTTCAGTGTTGTTACCGTTTAAAAGATATACGCGATTTGGGGACTTATTGCTCATTGAGCATATGGGCTCTGATCTGATTAATGCGATTTTTTTCCTTATAACTTAGAAGCTGCATTTGATATTGAACACTGATCGTTGAAGTACATGTTTTAAGTTGCCTTTGACATTCAAACCTGTTTTATGCCAGCCACACCGTGTTTTGCCCTGACATAACCTACAACCTACAAATCCCAATATATTAACCTACAACCTACAAAGCCCGATATAACCTACACTCTATAAACCCCGATATAATCTACACTCTACAAACCCCGATATAACGTACACTCTACAAACCCCGATATCACCTACAATCTACTACTGCAATCCCCGATATAACCTACAACCTACAAACCCCGATGTAACCTACCACTTACAAACCCCGATATAACCTACAGCCTACAAGCCCCGATATAACCTACAGCCTACAAGCCCCGATATAATCTACAACCTACAAGCCCCAGTATAACCGACAAACTACAAGCCCTGATATAACATGCAACCTACAGGCCCCGATATAACCTACAACCTACAAGCCCCGATATAACCTTAGTCCTACAAGCCACGAGGTGCCTATAATATTCCTCACTGATTTTGCTAGCCCATGGCCAGCATCAAATATTCCTTGTTTGTAGTCTCAAGAAGCCATTATTCCGACAGTCGTCTTTACATATAATGGCCATACTTTGGGGCCATAAGAATGCATCTGCCGACAAAGTTCTGTATCCTATGACCAGTACGAGGTGGTCATATTTGGGAGCCTAGGGAAGCTGGGCAAGCAACCACGTGAAGCTACCATTGACCGAGAGATGCAAATCCGTTTAGCCAGATGGAAGCGATGCGCGTCAATGGAATTATCGTGACCGTGGACAGGACATCTTTCACCCGCCACCACTTCCCGCAAGACCTTTATTGGTGAACAGCAGTCTGGAAACACTACCCGAAGTAGAAGCCACACAACTCTGTCAACATTACTGGGTGTTTATCTAGGTCAGTCTGTATTTAATTATGCCCTTTCTCGCGATGGGTTCAGAAATCAGCAGTGATTGATTGTGGTCAGTAACTGAACAGCCGTCTGTTATTTAATCATCTCGATTTATTCAGTTAACAGTGTTTTCTCGGAATCGTCATTAAATATTGAATGATACAACAAGAGTTTTATTTCTGATTTGTATGTTAGGCCTATGTGTTAGTTGTTTGTTAAATTGTTTGTCTCTGTATCTAATGTACATTACGTGTGTTATGTGTGTTATCTTTGTTCAGCGCTTAGGCGCTTTAGAAATTTGCATTATTTATTATCATCATCATCGCCATTATTATTCCAATGCTCTCCATTGTAATGTATTCTTTTCTATATGTCGTTTTCCCCCCTTCTTGTTTTTTGTTTTATAACATTGTTGATCCATTATGTATTTTTGGTTTATGACGTTGTTTGATATTTCCATGCTGTGTTCGACAGCTTACTTGATTAGACGTCATAAATTATGATTATCAGTCGAGTTGCTACCTAACGAGCCTACGATAATTATACTTAGTTCTGGTCAAATAGAGTCGTCACACACTCAAGCAACGATAAAGAAATGTTCCGAAAGTACTCGAATAACGACAAAGAAATGTTCCGAAGCTATAGAGCTATAGCAGACTCCAGTAACGACACACACACACACACACACAAAGTTCCGAAACTAAAGAACACACTCCAAGTACGATAAAGAAATGTTCCAAAATTATAGAAAACTCCAAGTACGAGAAAGAAATGTTCCGGAACTATAGAACACTCCAAGTACGAGAAAGAAATGTCCCGAATCAGTAACACTCCAGTAACGATGAAGAAATGTCTCGATAGAAGAACACACCAGTAACAATAAAGAAATCTCCGGAAACTAGAACACACCATGTACGAGAAAACAACAACTAAAAACGAAACTAACAGCTTACGTTGGAATCAGCCTGTTATGTATGCTCCTTGTGGCGTTTTCTAGCGTTGATGTTACGCATTTTTTACCCACATGGAGAAGTGTGGATTGTGGGCTGTTATCGGGATGTTATATAATAATAATAATTTATTTTATATAGCGCCTCAACAACAATTATATGAGCTCTTAGCGCTGTACAGATCAACAAATGCAATAGAACACACATCAATATGCAGCTTAAACTAGCCTAAAACAACAATTTAAAAAGATAAATTCTCTGTCTATACATATTTCAATTCATGCATATTGAAGATTCATTTTAAAACATGGCATTTAGAATTTTTTAAAACGAATTTAGACATTAAAACAATCTGCAAGTAATGCATTTCACACACACAAACGCACGCACGCACACTCACTCACACAGACTCTCTCTCTCTCTCTCTCTCTCTCTCTCTCTCTCTCTCTCTCTCTCTCTCTCTCTCTCTCTCTCTCTCTCTCTCTCTCTCTCTCTCACGCGCACACACACACACACACACACACACACACACACACACACACACACACACACACACACACACACACACACACACACACTACACGCCCACATCCACGTGTGCATCCACAACGGAGTATACCACTTTCAGAACACATATATTATTTAAAACATTTAACAACAATCAATATCTAATCACAGATAAATAAAAGCAGCATAACTAGAACAGTGTTTACAGCGTTGTTTTCAGGTTAAATGAAATAAAATATGATAAAACATAATAAATTTAAAAACTAGTAATAAAACAATTATACATAATTCATTTACTGTGTGCCCTTTCTCCTCCTCCTCCCCTCTCTTTCTCTCTCCCCCCTCTCTCTCCCAATCTACCCCCCCCCCCAACCACCACCCTCTCTCTCACTCTATGACAGGTGTTTCGTGAACAGATACGTCTTTAGTTGTTTTTTGAACGTGACCAGACACTGGCTCTGTCTGACGTGTACAGGGAGTGAATTCCAGGTAGCTGGACCAAACACAGAAAACGAACTTTTTCCATAAGTATTCAGAGAGAAACGCGGAACAACTAAGAGGGAAGAGTCTTGAGATCTTAGAGTTCTAGTGGGTTTGTAAGGTTGGAGAAGCTCACACAGATAGGAGGGCATAGCAACAGAGTTGAGGCATTGGTAGCACAGGGTAGAGACCTTGTATTCTATCCTAGCTTTAACAGGCAGCCAGTGGAGTGTTTTTAAGAATGGAGTAGCGCTTTCACGCCGTGGTTTACGAAGGACGAGTCTGGCAGCACTATTCTGTATGCGTTGAAGCTTTGCAAGTTTGTGATCAGGAAGGCCAGCCAAAAGAGAATTACAATAATCAAGACGGGATAGAATGAAGGCTACAGCCAATGTATTTGCGGCATCGATAGTCAGGAAAGAACTGATCTTGCTGATTCTACGAAGCTGGAAATATGAAACTTTACACAACTGATTCACCTGCATTTCCATTGAGAGAGATTCATCCAAAAACACACCAAGATTCCGTACTGATTTGGAGAATTCAATCTCACAATCCTGAAAAACCATCGAGTTGGTGCTGACCTGCTTTAGCTTTGACTTTGACCCAATGGCAATGAGTTCAGTTTTGTCATCGTTCATCTTAAGTTTATTTCCTTTCATCCAGACACCCACTTCTTCTATGCTAGATGTCATGTCTCTAACCAGGCTAGAAAACTCTGAAGGTGCAGCTGAATCATGTAGCTGCGAATCATCAGCAAAAAAATAGTAAGTGGTACCTAGCTGCTGGATAATATATACTGAACGAAACATCAGTTTCAACAATGAGATTGTAGGAGATTAACTGATTCTTGATGTACTTATCCCCTGTCACAAAGGGCATTCAAAACGAAACTTCATTCATCAAATCAAATGTAAAATCTGACATCAAATCATCATGTCACACGTCACTTCACGTTTAAAGAGGGTAGGAAAAATGAAGTTGAATAATCCCGTAAAGGCAGAACTTAGAAAGGTAAACATTCTTGGCTGTGAGCGAAGCATGTAAAGTGTACAGATTCTGACCTACTCTGGGCAAAACAGAAGGAACCCTTCGATACATGTACTGGATGCTCAGACTTTAATTTCTGCGTTCGCGGTACTCCACCGGAGAGATATTACGAGGTTAGCACTGGGGTGAACTTCATGGCAGAAGACTTGCAGATATCTCTTTTTGCCCCCTCCCTTTCTTTTCTCTTTCTCTGCCCCCACTCTGTCTGTGCCTCAAGACTAATAAGACCACGCATGTACAAAGTGTCTGTAGTAATAAAAACGAAACTCACACTCAGTGTTGCCTCTCATGGAACTAAAGCTGGTGCGTACGTCTCTCTCTCTCTCTCTCTCTCTCTCTCTCTCTCTCTCTCTCTCTCTCTCTCTCTCTCTCTCTCTCTCTCTCTCTCAGTTCGAACGTCAGAACCTCGTGATGATCTGCCTACTAGTGATACTGACGGTGCTGATGCAATGTTTGATGAATTAAATGTACCAATAACGGACGAAGAAGTGCATGTAGCAATCTCTAGTTTGAAAAACAGGAAGGCATGCGGTCATGATAATGTCACAGCAGAAATGCTAAAAGCTTCGGGTAACATCGCAGTCACCTTCTTCACTCAGTTATTCAATAAGATTTTCAGCGAAGGGGTGTATCCAGAGCAGTGGTCTCGCTCTGTGATTGTACCGCTATTTAAAAAAGGAGACAGAGACATTCCAAACAGTTACAGAGGGATTTCATTGCTGACTGTGGCAAGCAAGTGCTACACAACTGTTTTACGAAATAGACTGACAAAGTGGATGGATGATCATGAAAAAATTGTTGAAGCCCAAGCCGGATTCATAAAGGGATATTCTACCATAGACCATATATATACCTTATCAGCTATCATAGAGAAGTATTTAAGCAGGAAAGGAGGGAAATTGTACGTAGCATTCATTGACCTGAGGAAAGCCTTCGATTCTGTAGACCGTGCATCCTTGTTCCTAACACTGGTAAAAGCCGGATTGTCTGGCCCGTTTTTGAATGCCATCAAAGCAATGTATCGGTCAGTCGTTTCCTGTGTACGTGTACATAACAAGGTGACTGAATTTTTTGATTGTCCTTTTGGTGTCAAACAGGGGTGTATTCTGAGTCCTGCTCTCTTTTCCTTGTTTGTAAATGAAATTGCGATTGGCATGGAAGCAGTCGGGAAACATGGTATTCAACTCCAACCTGGCTTAGTTGAACTATTTTTGCTGCTGTTTGCGGATGATTTAGCGCTCTTGTCAAGTACTGCCGTGGGGTTACAAAATCAACTGGACCATTTGAATTCAATGTGTAAGGAACACTCCTTGTCCATCAATACTGAAAAGTCGAAAGTCATGGTATTCAGAAAAGGTGGGTTTCTCGGCAAAATGAAAAGTGGTTTCTAGAGGGGAATGAAGTAGAAGTTAATAGTTATACTTACCTCGGCTATACGTTTACAACTAAACTTAGTGTCTGTCAAGGTGTTAGCCTCCTGGCAGCTAAAGGTAAAAAAGCAGCATATGACTGTGTCCGAGCTTTGCGTAATTTTAGTGAAATGACAAGGCAGACCTTTTTCAAAATGTTTGATGCGCAAATCCAACCAATCGTTCTGTATGGTTCAGAAATATGGGGCCTTCAGCGTGTTGATGTGATTGAGGAAGTCCACACCCTTGCTTGTAAACGCTTTTTGAACGTCCCATTGAAGACTCCAAACAAATGTGTGTATGGGGATCTTGGAAGGTACCCCTTGTTTGTCAATTCGTGTATACGAGCTGTTAAATACTGGTTTAAACTGTTACACATGAACGAGAATAGGTTGCCATAACAAGCCTACCACATGCAAATTAACATGGAATTGAATGGCAAATGGTGTTGGGCATCTAGACTGAGGGACTTGTTGTGTAAATTTGGCTTTGGTTTTGTTTGGTTGCAAAAGAGTGTTGGAAATGAAATGGCTTTTTTGGCAATTCTCAAGGAACGACTTTGCGACGATTTTTACGAAGAGTGGACTACTGCTGTTGATTTTAACGAACAGTGGACTACTGCTGTTAACAGCAGTGAGAGATTTTGTTTGTATGCATCATTTAAATCCAACTTACAGAGAACTATCTTGACTTTGTTTGAATAAAATGCTGTAGAGATGTACTCATAAAATTACGGATGGGCGTGCTTCCTCTAAATGCAAATCGCTTTCGCTATGCCCACGAAAATGCCTCCAAAATATTGTGCAGTTTTTGTGAAACTGAAATTGAAGATGAAGTGCATTTTATTTGCTTCTGTCCGTTATACAACGAACTTCGTGAGAGATACATCCACTGGTACTTCCAAACTGAACAGTCTTTTACGCTCTTGATGCAGTGTGACGAGAAAAACTCAAGTCAAAACCTTGCATTTTTTGTATTTCATGCCTGTAAAAAACGCGATAGTTACGTGCTACTGAAATAGACTGGTCATAGTCCGAGGATTCCCGTGGTGTCAAACGTTCAACGGGGCATGTGGCCGTGTGTTACAAAGAGGATCGTTGAAGAAGGGACGGGTGGATGGGTGGGGATGTTGGGGGGGGGGGGGTTAGAGAGAGAGAGAGGTGTAATCATGCTCTTTACTAAGTTCGGATGAATGTTTTCCCACGCACTTGCGTTTAGGTTTGCCTAGTATATTCTTGTGTTGTATCCCTTGTAGTGAATGTTGTAACTTACTATATGTCGGACTTAACGTTCATATTTTGGGTAACATTTCATACTTTATACGTCAGTTACAATGAATGTGTTCCTGCTGTATTGTTAGAAGGCTTAAGCACTTGCAAACAATCAATCTTCTGAGTCTGAGTCTCTCTCTCTCTCTCTATATATATATATATATCCACAGAAACTGAAAGACCACGCCCGACAACGATCAGCTGGACCAACGTCGTCACGTCACCTCCATGGAAATCACATCGACAAAGAAAACTGGACTCACAACAGCCACGTTGAACCGCTTGCCTTGAACCGCCGTTCTCACCAAGAGGCTTACTGGTACAACAACGTCAACGACTACAACAGTCGAGGGGGAGAGTGGCAACTTCCGCAAGCTGTGGCAGGGTACTACCCTCCTTGGAACGAGGGAACCGACTGGTTCAACCCAGCAGGCTACTACAACACAACGTCATCGGGTGCGCCCACTCTTCTGACCACCCACATCGACGACCCTGCAACGACCCCCCAGGAAAACCACTCCTCCGCTGTAAACCCCCCTTCGTGGACTCAGCTGCCAAGAGAAACGACGCTTCCACCGCCGACGCTTCCACCATCGTCCCTCCCCATCTCACCCAGACCCACGACAGAGAGGCAGTCTCTAGCACTGTTCCCCCTGAGACCCACGTGCTGGAAACGTCACCAGAAGTCTCTGTGTTTGAGACTGCCAACGCTGATGCGGCCTCTAGGGCCGACCAAAGAACGCCGACAAGTGCCCTCCAGCAACCACTGCAACCAGAAGATACAGTGGCAGTTACAGCAGAACATCAATCGCAGACAGCAGAGACAACAGAAGCAGCAGAACAACAGCCACAGCCAACAGTGGAAGCAGAGGCAACACTGGACCAACGACCAACTGCAGACGACCCGGTAACGGCAGAAGGGAATCAGGACCAGCTGCAAGAGGAAACGCCGGCATCGGCAGGACGACATCCACAGCCAGTGCCTGCGGCAAGGGCCACAGACCAGCAACCGGCAGCAGAAACGGAGACAACAGAAGAGCAGCCGTCTACACGAGGCAACCCAGAAACACCGCCCGAAGGCGATCCTACCTACGCGGAGGTTTTGAGAAGCCCCCCGCATCCAAACGCTCAATCAGCTGACCGTGCACTAGTCAACAACAACAACGCAGCCAGTCCGCACTCAAGCGGGTCACAGTCAACGCCGCACACCGCGGGGGATTCCCCACTGCCGGCACGGGGTGCACGCCCCGAGGCAACTGACCCTCAGGGAAGCTCGAGGGGTGGGCCAGAGACACGGAAACCACGCAGCAAATCCCAGGCAGGTACACGCACTACTCGTCAAACCAGTCTGCATTCTGTGTGGCAGTTAGAGAAGGACATGACAAGGAAATAGCAGTCCGGCCGAGACCCATACCAAGACTTAAGACAGTCTGAAAACCAGGTTGGTGAAAACACAGACAAATTCGAGCAGCAGCACATCAAAATGTCTTCCCTAAATGTCGAAAATCTTGTAACCAAGCTCTCCGAAGCGGATTTCGTCAATTACATTAGATCATTTGATATTTTTTGTGCGATAGAAACCTTCACCAGTGCAGTGTTTGATTTCAGCACGCATTTCCAAGACTATTGCGTTTTTCATTCCGCTGCTATTAAACTTTCTTTGCGCGGTAGAAGATCAGGTGTGGCTGTTTT
Organism: Alviniconcha strummeri; assembly: GCA_963584105.1. Taxonomy (NCBI): domain Eukaryota; kingdom Metazoa; phylum Mollusca; class Gastropoda; family Provannidae; genus Alviniconcha; species Alviniconcha strummeri. Next base: position 5,502,119 of record OY757546.1, read on the forward strand.
GATTCGCCGTATATGACGCGTATCGAGTGCAACTGTGACAATACAATCTGCTTCAAGATATCAAAAGACCTGCTAGGGTTAGACAAAGATTTGCTTTTTGTTTCACTTTACGTCCCGCCTTACCAAAGCCCGTACTACAAACAGTCCGATACAAACTGTGCAATACATGACTTGGAAAATTTTCTTTTCAGTCTCTATGAAAGAGGAGAAAAATCATATTTAATGGTGGTTGGCGATTTAAATGCCAGAATTGCGGAATGGCACCTCATGACGGATGCAGATATTGGTGACTTTGGTGTTGGTGGTGTTAGTGCTGATGAAAATGAAAAAAGGCGGTCGCAGGACAAATGTACAAACCAGTTTGGGAAAATACTGATTGATTTTTGTACCACGTTTCAGTGTACTCCACTAAACGGAAATCACAGTGGTGACCATGACGGACAGTTTACTTTCGTGTCACACCAGGGAAACAGTGTGATTGATTACGTTCTTGTTTCTATTGACTTTATTTATAAAACTTCGATGCATTTTGAAATTGGTAGCCGTGTGGAATCAAGCGATATGCCGTTACACCTCAGTATTGCTAAAAACAACAACTCAAGAACAAAAACAGAAATTGAACTCAACGAGAGAAAATACAACAAGAATTAAATGGAACAGCGAAAAAGCTGAGGAATATAAAGAAAAAATTAATTCAGAAGAATCTAAAACAAGGTTACAGGAAGCGTTTGAACTTTTGGCTGTTAATACAGAAAGCGCTCTGAAGAAATTTTCTGACATTATTATGGGCGGCTGAGTGCATGAGACGAACGGTTTGGTCCGACACGGGTACTAGACGTGACACGAACAGGTGGTTCGACCGTGAATGCCTTGCAAAAAAGCGTGCAGCCCGGCGCGCTTTGAATCGTTTTCAAAGAACAGGCTTAGAAGCAGATAAAGTAGCCTACAATTTGAAGAGAACTGAGTATAAATCAAAAATATTTGAAAAGAAAAAAGAATATAGAACCACAGTTCACCAGCAACTTTTTGATAACAAACGAAATAGCAATAAATTTTGGGACATCATCAAAAAAGCAAGACAAAGAAAACGAAATCAGCCAGAAATTGACATTTCTGATTGGGAAAGCCATTTTTAAAATGTTTTAGGCCATACAAGCCCAGACAAGGAGCAGACACAAACCTACGCCAACCCGGAAAACGACACAAACGAAACATTTGTTCCCGAACTGGATAACCCCATTACAGAACACGAAGTTAGACAAGCAATCAAAAATTTGAAAACGGGCAAGGCTTGCGGACTAGATGATATATGTGGCGAGTTCTTAAAACATGCTGACAGTTTGGTAGTACCCTTTTTGACAAACGTATTTAACAGACTGTATGATGCTAGCCATTTCCCGTTGGACTGGTGCAAATCAGTTATTATTCCACTGTTAAAAAAAGGCGACGATAAAAACCCAGACAAATACAGGGGAATTTCGCTGCTGAGTGTCGTTAGCAAAGTTTTTACAGCAATTTTGAACAAGCGATTATATACATGGGCAGAGCACGAGAAAAAAATCAGTAAAGAACAAGCGGGCTTTCGCAAAGGATACTCCACAGTTGATCACATATTTACTTTAACCTCAATGATTACAAAGAAGTTAAACAGCAAGAGAGGAGGAAAAGTATACGTAGCATTTGTGGACTACAAAAAAGCATTTGATACAGTAAACCGTGAGGCGTTGTGGGGTGTCCTTCAAAAATTAAAAACATCTTCCAAAATGATCAGAATTCTAAAAGCTATGTATAACTCTGTCAAGTCGTGCGTCAGGTGGGGTGCAAATCTATCACAGTTTTTTGAATGCCTACAAGGGGTGAAACAAGGGTGTCTGTTAAGTCCTCTTATTTTCTCTCTCCTGATATCGGAAGTAGCTGAGTATGTTCGAAAAAATGGAAAGCATGGAACTCAGTTACTACCAAGCCTCGAAGAGATATTCCTTTTATTATTCGCAGATGATATTGTCCTAGTATCCTCCACGCCATCAGGTCTGCAAAACCAGATAAACAGTCTATAAAAAGCTTCCAACTCTTTAGGGCTGACTGTGAATCTGGACAAAACGAAGGTGATGATCTTTAGAAAAGGAGGACATATTGGTGCAGGGGAAAAGTGGTTTTTTAATGGAAATGAAATGGAGATAGTGAATAGTTATAAGTACCTTGGATACACTTTAACGACAAAGTTGTCTTCAAATTCTGCTTGCGAGGAATATGCTAGTAAAGCAAAGGGTAAAATTTTGGACCTAATGAAAACAATGTGGTCTCTTGGTAGTCTAAACACAACTGTCTTTTTTCAACTTTTTGATGCCCAAATTAAACCCATGCTTCTGTATGCCTCAGAAATTTGGGGCATGTCGAAACACCGTATTATTGAGTCAGCTCATCTGTTCGCATGCAAAAGATTGCTAAGTCTGAGCGATAAATCGCCAAACCATATGGTATACGGCGAAACGGGAAGATACCCATTGTACATAGACAGCAAAATCGCCTCCCTCAGATATTGGTTGAAACTTGGCAAAATGCCCATTACAAGATTCCCAAAACAAGCTCTGATTATGCTCCAAAACAGTCTAGATACGGAAAATAGATGTAAGAGAAGTAACTGGGCAGGTAGTATAAAAGAGTGTCTCGAGTCTTATGGTTTCCAGGACGTCTGGGCACAAGGCGGAGTGAGCAACGAAGCTGCCTTTCTTTCTGCCATCAGGCAAAAAATGATACAACGTTTTAAACTAGAATGGAGCACAAAAATATCAAACAGTGATAGATTTGCCACATACCTCTTATTCAAATCAGTCCACCAGGCAGAAAAGTATCTTAATGACATCACAATAAAGAAATTCAGGGATACTCTGATAAGACTACGGCTTGGCATAAACGAACTTGGCGTAAACAAACGCTTCCAACCTGAAAATGCAATAAAGACGTGTTCTTTCTGCCCAGGTGTCCTGGAAGACGAAATTCACTTCTTGTTTATATGCCCTGTTTATGCTGGTGTCCGACATAAATACTTCAGGGAGTTTACTGACAATGATGTTGAACCCTCTCTTAATTCTGTATTTGAAAACCCAAGTATTGATGCTAGCAGGAAAGTTGCAATGTTTGCTTTTTACGCTTTGAAGCACAGAGAAGAAATGCTGGCTTCGTAACCCTGTACTTGTTTGCAACTGTTAAGCAATGGGATATAGGTATTAAGCTAGTTATCCAGCACCCTGTACGAATGTGATGTATCTTATGCTAGTTATCCAGCACTCTGTACGAAGGTGACGTATCGTATGCTCATGGCTATGCAATGTGAAATGGTAAATGTATGCAGAACAATGTACATCGTCCATCAAATCGTTGAAGATAGTGCTGAAGTGTAATATACGTTCACCCCCTCCCCCACCTCCCACCCCCCAATTCCAACCTTGTGTATGGGTCGGTGGCCTTCACAATAAACCATATGTCAGTGTCAGTGTCTCTATTTCACACAAAAAATCAACTTTTAATATTTGTATTTTCATGCGTTATTATACTCTCTTTCACTTTCCTTGCGGTCATCATTTTAATGCATATATATATATAAAAGAGTGTATGTGCCATCGTTTAACTTCCAGTCTTGCTAGATGGGACCTTGTTTTTTACAGTGTATATATAATATTATATAGATAGAGAGATATTCTCTCTTCTGTAGCTTTATTTTATTCGTTTAAAATGATTTTGTAATTCTCTCTCTCTCTCTCTCTCTCTCTCTCTCTCTCTCTCTCTCTCTCTCTCTCTCTCTCTCTCTCTCTCTCTCTCTCCCTCCCTCCCTCCCTCCCTCCTTCCTTAAAATTCAGATTTGCGCCTATCTAACTTTGCTGAGTTTGTATGTTGCAAAGTTTTAGAGATTAATAGTTTTTTGTTTTGTTCTTAATATGTGCTTTAGTTTGCCACAATTATTTGTATTTTTGTTTGACGTATTGATTGTTGCTGTGTTTGTTATCAGGAACAGATTTGTAAAAAAAAAAAAAAAAGCCGACTTGTGCTTAAATCATTATCCTTGTGTAATATTCTCTCTCTCTCTCTCTCTCTCTCTCTCTCTCTCTCTCTCTCTCTCTCTCTCTCTCTCTCTCTCTCTCTGTGTGTGTGTGTGTGTGTGTGTGTGTGTGTGTGTGTGTGTGTGTGTGTGAAATACTCTGTTTCTGAAATATATGTGTAGTATTGGTATAATTAGTCCCTCACGGACGAGGGATGGATGTAAAAGGTCCCTGTGTCTACTCTACTACCCTCGTAAAAAAAAAAGTTTATTCGTTCATTCATTCATTCATTCATTTCTCTCTCTCTCTCTCTCTCTCTCTCTCTCTCTCTCTCTCTCTCTCTCTCTCTCTCTCTCTCTCTCTCTCTCTCTCTCTCCACCACCCCCTCTGTCTCTCGCTCTCACTCTCTCTCCCCCCCCCCCTACCCCCCGCCCTCTTTTTTTAAACCTAGCGCGTTACAGCCGTCGTGGGGCGCCGGAAAGCCCTAAGCTGGCTCGGCTCCAATGTGAATGAAGAGTGTGAAGGAAAAGACGGGTCCAGACCTCTCGACGCTGCATTGTCCAACGTGAGCCCGTGAATGGGTTAAATGGCAGTCGTGGTGCATAGCAAGGACCTGACCAAATGATGCAGGATTGAGGAGCATATCTGGACCTTCAGTGTGACTGACGTTTCTCTGCCTGCTGTTCGCTATTGGGCCTATTTCCAGTTGAAGTATTTGCATTTTACGGGGGCCGGAAGTTCAGTAGGGAAGGGGGGGGGGGGGGGGGGTCGCAAAGATCGAAATGTGTTAGTGTTGTCAGTTTCGTCTTTAGGACAACCTGGAGCAGCGACGGGAGAATTTTCTCTTCCAGGGTCAGCTTTCTGTGTTGAGGCTAACTCTCAGGTGGAACGGACATCGAAATAAGAATTTATTTTGGTATCCGTTCCATCTGCGAGTTAGCCTACGGTCTTTCTGCCAAAAGTGCGCTGAGGTGGCAGGTTATGGCAGCAGCTTTACGTACGTAGCACCAGCCATATAACAAGCAAACACCGCTGTAAGTACATCACTTGGCCACACTATTGCTTGGATACACGAAAATACTACGCACAGTGATATGCTGAGTGGGCTTTGAATGCGACTGCTGTGCCTTATCCAGGTAAAGCGACCCGAATTTCCCGCAAGGAAATGCTTCTTTTTAAAGACGTGACTAAAAGAGAGAGAGGGCCTGGGGACGGGGGGGAAGAGAGCGAGACAGAAACAGGCAGAGAAACAGAGACACAGAGACAGAGACATACAGATACATACAGAGACAGACAGAGTCATACACAGACATACACAGACAGACAGACAGACAGACAGAAAGCTGCCCAAGCCAATCTGAAAGATGGATCGCACGCTAACCCTTGCAACTTGAACGGATCCGGCGGATGCAACCGACGTCGCGATGGGCAAAATGTAAGGACCTGGCAGTCGTCACGGCAAAGGGATGACTCTCAACCCTTCTCATCGATTACTCCAGGCTTCACCGCCCAGCAATGCGGCGATATTAATATATATAATTATATAAAAGCTCTTCCGTGATAAGCACGGGTTACGGTTCGAGTCGGTTCGGCCTAGCGGAAAGGCGTTAGCTAGCCTGGTAAAAAGAAGGGCCTCGGTTCGATTCCGCTTCGGCTCTCCTCTCTCTTCAAAAGTTGTGGTCTGTGGGCACTGTCCTTTGTCTTCGCCTCTCCAAATTAATGACTCGCATTGACATAGATGTGACCGCTGCCCATCTCAGTGCAGGAGTCATTCTGGTGATGAGAGCGTATACATAGGTATAGGTCTCCCTCTCCACCAGTCCCTGCCTCCTGGGGTCTAAGTCCACGCCAGTACCTCTTCAGAGACAAGTTTAACCAAATAGCCAAAACGGCGCGAGTTTAAGGGTTATCGTGTTGCGGACAGGAGGTAGCAGTCCGAAATGGTTCTTCTGCCCGTCCAGACTGCTGGGAGACGGATGAGGGGGGGGGGGTGTAGAAGGGGCTTTCATCATCGTAAAAGTGCGTGCGTGTGAGTGCGGATAGACAAAGAGAGAGGGGGCGGAGTGGGGGGAGCAGCAAAAAACAAAAATTTTTTAATTATCGTTTTTGCTTGTTTTTAGGAGAGACCTCTCCTAAAAGCAAACAAAAACGATAATTAAAAAATTTACAATAATAATGCACCCCCCCTCCCCCAACACACACACACACACACACACACACACACACACACACACACACACACACACACACACACACACACCTTAGACATTTTCATTTGTTCTGACCAATATTTATTAACGCAACAAACAACTGAGCACTGGCGGGTTGTTCTATTATTTCCTCATCATCTGACACGGGCGGAAGACCTTCATGACACTGAGTGTGTTGAGGTCTCTCCGCTACACAAGGGCTGTAGACTGGTGGCTGTGGTTTGTCCTAACTAACCCACCCTAACAGCCACAGGGAAGGGTAGACATTTGCAGTAGGCCCAATCACCACCATCGATAGAGTCCATCTCGCTTTGCGCGCTCCAGCTGGGACAGATTGAAGAGAGATCCCCCATCGTGTTGGGCCGCCCTGGTATGGGCTGGATCGCTATGGAGTCCGCCATGGACTGGCGGACCATCGGCTGCCCTGGGCTGGGCTGGATCGGTATGGAGTTCGCCATGGACTGGCGGACCTTCGGCTACGTGGTGCATAGAGGGGCTTTCATGCCTGCCATGGTCTTCGTGCTGCGCTAGCTGAAACATAACAATAACATTTTCTAGCAGTGTTGGAAACAAGTATGAAGCATTACAGCAATAATACTGTCTAGCAGTGTTGGAAACAAGTATGAAACAACAATAACACCGTCTAGCAGTGTCGCAAACAACTATGAAACATTACAACAATAACACTGTCTAGCTGTGTCGGAAACAGCTATTAAAAAATTCAACAAAAAGACGGTCTAGCAGTGGTGGAAACAGCTATGAAACATTACAACAATAACACTGTCCAGCAGTGTCGGAAACAGCTATGAAACACAACAACACTAACATGGTCTCGCAGCGTCGAAAACAACTATGAACCACAACACTAACAAGGTCTAGCAGTGTTGGAAACAGCTATGAAACACAACAACAATAGCACGGTCTAGCAGTGTCGGAAACAACAAACTGGCGGGACCAGTGCCGGCTGACAGGACAACCCGCTGTGTCAGCTGACAACATAGTAGGACAATCAGCCATTGCCAGCTGAAAACATAATAGGACAACACGCCATTGCCAGCTGAAAACATAATAGGACAACCTGCCACCGCCAACTGACAACATAATAGGACAACCCGCCACTGCTAGCTGAAAACATAATAGGACAACCCACCATCGCCAACTGAAAACATAATAGGACAATCCGCCACTGCCAGCTGAAACCTAATAGGACAACTAACACGCCAGTGCCAGCTGACAGAATAATGGACAAGTCTATCAGCGAAAGCTGATAACTCAATGAAACAGTCTGCGTCAACTGACTGCGCAAGGCAGTTCGCTGGTGTCAGATCACAACACCAAGGACACCAGTCGCCTAATCAAAGCCGACAAGGTGTTATAGAGACAGTCGGCCAGTGTCCGCTAACAAAACATTGAGACAGCCCAACAGGGTCAGCTGACAAAACACTGAGACAGTCTGCTAGTGTCCGCTGCTATCCAAACCAGCACTAGTGCATAACACGATACACCAAAGACACATCAGTATAGTTAAAGCCACTTTGGTGTAGGGATACATACGGGCAGCGCAGTAACCAGACAAACAGTCATCAGCCAGATGGCTCCAGTAAAAGCAGCTTTCCACATCTTCACTCGGTGCAGGGAACCTCTGCTACTGGTGGGAGACTAATAGGAACGGTGTATATAGACTTATTTTGCACGTCAGCAGACGCTGTCGGCCACTGATTTGCTGATAATTTCTCTTGGAGATGTGTGGGCACGAGAGAGAGAGCACCACGTCAGCGGGAGAGGTATCTTTTTTGTATATCTGCTGACGTCAAATAAGTCGGAAGATTGCAATTTTAGATTTTTGTGGATGTTCACTGAAAAGGCGCTGGGTAAAACTACAGTCGTTTCGCGTTGTTGTGTGTCTGTTTATGTAGTTCTTTATTTATGTACACAATATTCTTCCAAGCTCTGAACAGGAAACCAACATAGCTCAAACAAAAACAGACAAGTGGTTTAGCTTTGCATCTCATTTTTCATCGTTTTTCGCCGTTTAACTATTAAGTGTCGGTTTGTAGATTGATAAAGGGGATTACCCCGAAAATTTGCAGACTGTGTTTTGTCCTAATGAATAGCATTCTTTTGAACCTTTTATGTGTTTGGATCTCTGTTTATGTAGTGTCTCAGTTTTTGAGCAGTAGACAGTACAATACTTGTGTGGTCGGTGTCTCACTACGAGTACAGATCCATTATTCTGAGCTTCATTCATATGACACTGATTTAAAGAGTAAGGTAAAGTCTCTTTGGTAGAAAATCCAAAATATATCTGCGTATGTTTTCGTTTTTTGGATTGCAGTCGTATTCATAGGGCCTGTGACTTTTTTTTTTTCCGTTTCGATTCCTCTTTCATGTCAAACACTGCAATCTTCCAAATCTTATCTGACGTCAGCAGCAATACCAAAAAGGAGATGCTGACGTGGTGCTCTCTCTC
>OY757546.1:5513535-5523102 GCA_963584105.1 Alviniconcha strummeri
TCCTGCACGGTGACTCACAGTTCGGGCTGGCTGTGGCGATTTGTGAGAACATCAGAAACATCAATATCGGCAATCAGACACCACTCAGGGTCGAGGTACTCGGAAACATACTGCGGCCGGGACAACAAGAGACGGACGCATTCGATGACGTGATCGAAAACACAAGTATACTCATGTTTTTTCGCAACCGTGAATTTTTGGAAGACAGACTGAACGGCTTTGCAGTTTCGGCCGCCATTGAGGACAGAGTCCGACATGATGATCCGAGGAGACACTGGACATTAATTCCGCTGGACATTGAAAAGAAGATCAAGCTAAAAGGAAAAATCATGATAAATTCAATGATAGGGATTACTGTATCGTCTGACGGAAGCCTGGACAAAACCAAGACGAGGAATCTGTTGCGAAAACATTTGCGTGGCCCGATTCGGAAAGGAAGGACAGATGAAGCTGAAAGCCGGAGCCTGGCTGAGGCCCAGTCACGCCAAGAGAAGGACATCTGTAGCCTAGTGCCATCACCCGACTCGCATGAGGACACACAGCCCACCTGCCAGCGCACGGACAGTGGTCAGTCAACTCTTGGCTGTCATTTGTCGGCCTCAGGTAACCACGCCAATGAAAGCTCACTTCCGTCTCCAGCGCCACCACCCGACTCGCATGAGGACGAACCGTCCACCTTACAGCGCACGGACAGTGGTCAGTCAACTGTTGACCGTCGTTTGTCGGCCTCGGTTTCCTCTCCAGCGATGCACAGTAACAGGCTCGATCCTAACAGTCAAGGGTCTCCAAGCGAGCCTGGCTGTCGTTCCAAAACACCGGTCTTCTTCTCCTTGCCGAATCTCCGCGCTTCGGAAAACAGCACGCAAAACGCAGGTGTGTTTGAGACTGGCAGCCTTGAGAGAGAAGACAGGGCAGAGAAAACGACGCCGGAACGGCAGCGTTCTCGTGGGCTGCACACCGCGACTTCGGGCCCCACAGCCGACGGCACAGAGCCAGCAACGGCACCGAGGCCCTCGACCGATCCAACCGCAGACAGGAGCGGCATCTGTGCAGGACAGACTTCGTCAGATCTGACGACAGCCGTAGAGCTTGACAACCCAGGATCTCTCACATCTCACCCCGCGACTCACCAAAGACCACGAGAGGGAAACGGACTTTATGATTCTGGTGAAAGCGAAACATGTGCAAGGCAACGAGAACCCGGGTGCCACCAACAGCTGCAGCGGTCACAGGAATCCACACAGAGCTACCCGTTTCAACCGCCGTCCAGTCGCCAAACACCAGCACAACAGCCACAGCAACCCTTGCAGAACGAGTTGCTTCAACAGCAGTTCAGTGACCAAAGACCAACACAACAGCCGCAGCAAAATCCTCTCACTGTTCAGGACCAAAATTACTGGAACCAGAAGGGCGCTCGACCGAAAACCTATCACACCAGCCAGACCACTGCCAGCCCCCCAGGACACAGCGCGCCGGACCCCGCTGCAAGAAAAGTGCCGACATCACTGGGCGTTCCCCCAGCAAGAGGAAAAGAACCCACGTCTCGTGGCGGCGCCTCCGAATCCTGCCCAGAACCTAAGGGAGCGCCTAACTTCACGGACGATCTGCTGAACGCCATGGAGGGACTGAGGCAGGTTTCACTCACACCGCCTCTTTCTGGGGAGCTTGTCACTGCTGACCGCTTTTGTGCCAGTGTGGACCGTCAGTCACAGCAGCTGCAGCAACGGGATCTGCTGCAGGACGGTCCGGCGTCGGAGTCCATGATGCAGCAACAGAGCTGTGCTACTTCTTCGTCCGAGCTACAGCAACAACAGCGCCATCTGCAGCAGCAGCAACAACAACAACAACAGCAACAACGAAGGCAAGATGTGCAATCTGACTGTGCTGTGTCAAATTCCACGGGACAGTGGCAGCAGGTGCAGCAGCAGCAGCAGCAACAACAACAACAACAAGAGCGGGAGCAAGACGTGCAGTCACAGCAACATCGACAGCAGCAACAGCAGCTACATCAACATCAACAGCACCAGCAGCAACTGCAGGACGAAGAGCCACCTGCAGAAGGGTTTGCAGAACTGCCGGCCGATCTTCCTCCTCCTCCTCGGCAAAGTCCAGACGGCATCTTCCGGTCCGACGGCACGGACTCGGGCAGAGGAACGATCTAGCCGCTGACGAGACATGCAGCCTTTGTGGCATCTCCGTGCTGCACGTGCCGGTCAGGTTCGTGAAGTGACTACTGTAGTTCCAGGCTGCGGCAATAACAGAACTGCGCTGTTGTCCCTGTTGGAACTCCGTGTACCACTCCAGCTTGGCATTTGAAGATTGGGATGCGACCGGGCGTGAGGTTTAGACAGGCCTGTATACCTCTGTGTATAATACTTCTTGCTTCTTTGAAAGTGCGGACAGACCTCTTGTTTCAGTGAAGGTCTGGACAGACTCCTTGTTTCATTGCAAGTGCGGACAGACCTCTTGTTTCAGTCAAGGTCCTGACAGACCGCTTGTTTTAATGAAGGTCGGGACAGACCTCTTGTTTTAATCAAGGTCCAGACTGGCTGGAGAGGGTTGTGCATACAGAAAACCAAATGCTGGTTCCTGTTGCTGTTCTCTGTGTGCCAACTCCAGGCGTCCATTCCAACGGTGCGAGCATCTCTAAAATGAAGTGAACAAATGGTCATAATATATACGCTTTTAGAGCTTTATATTCACTACATCATATTGCCATGAATTAAATGTGCCATAATTCAGTACTCTGTGGTGATATTGTGAAGGGTGTGGATGAGGGAGTGAATGAACTATCTAGAGAAAGGGCCGATACATGAGTAGGACGGAACAGACAATGATAATGGTTACGTCCTCTTTTTTCCCTACACACACACACACACACACACACACACACACACACACACACACACACACACACACACACACACACACACACACACACACACACACACACACACACTGTAACACAATAAGGGGTCGGGTTCAATTATTATCGTAAACTCTCATGTACTATGTACTGCCGAGTCGTTTTCTTTCGCTATTTTGCATGTGAACCCGACAGTGAGAGGCCACCACCATAGACCATTCCCATGAGAGGAAATTTTAGAGTGCTCTGCCCCTGCGTAAGGCGGAAGTTTGTTGACTGGGACGTTGCGGCGGCTATGGGTATAGTCTGCTATCCACCGCCTACTGGGTGTCGCCTGAGCGAAGATAGTTTCGATCAACCGCATACTAAAAAATAACTACCATGGCATGGGGAAGGATACTGTGTGTGTTGTATGAACTACAAAGGAAAGGAGGTGGAGGGACGTGAATTAAAGTTGAACAGATTAACTGCCGACAAGAAACAGCGGAAAGTTAGGTGGTCGCCGCTCAGTGAAACTGGTCGAAAAAAGTGACAGCATGTTTGCCACTCTAATCCGCACAGCTTTGTTTTTTAAACTATTTTATTTCGGACAGAATTCTTTCAGTATCCAGATGCTTTTCAAAACGGCTGGGGTGAGGGTGCATATTTAAAGAGGATTCACAACGAAATCACCGGCCAAGCCTTTGTGCTATCGTTACTGTTTCTACGCTACAGTAAGGCAGCCTCATCCTTGCGCTAACCCTATCAGCAGTGTGCCTTTAATTTATTTTGTAATTTTTAATTTTTAAATCGTGACCAAAGTCTCCTGTTGGTGCATGTATGTCAACTGTGTCTGAGTGTGTTTGTGCCTTTCTATGGCAAATTGTAAATATAAGGTTTGAGTGAGACAGTAGTGTTGATGACATTTGCTTCCCACTGACAAGCACACATTTAATTTTTATGTAGGGGAGTGGAAGCAGGTTGGAAGCACGAAGGAAGAGCCACAAGTCAGAGGTTGCTATAACATAACTTTTATTTGTACACCAACTAACCAGGAAACAGTGTCTGTATTGGAAAAGACACAAACAAACAAAACATTTAGAACATGAAAGCAAATGTAAAGTCTAAACAACAGCAATTACTAATCTAATAAATACAGTAACCATGTAGTTTACCTATGGGTTACTATAATACATGACAAAAATGATTAATAATCAAGCACATAAATCGTGTGCTTGACTTACACTTAAAACCCGTATCTCCCAGAGTCACGGTGAGTATACAAGAGACGGCCAGTCAGTTAACTGATGAACTCCCAGTATAATATAGTATACAATAAAGTAACAGTCAAGAATGCGGATTACCAAGCTCATTCTTAACTAAACAGGAAGAGTGAGATAATCGTTACAGCAGTTCCACTTAAGCCCACAACGAGATGGATAGTGACACGGGTGGCATTTGGGACCATGCCGTAAGCGGGAGGAAGTCAGTCATAAACTGACCGGCTCCAGCCTCGTTACTCAAAGCGTTACAGCATGTCACTGTAACTGACTAGCAGAGCATATCTTTGAACAACGTCAAGCGTCTTACTGACGCGGGTAGCGCAGCAAGAATCTAAACTGTTGATCTGGCTGCTCGGTTAGTGAACAGAGACAAAGACCTAATTGCCACCACTGACGTGCATCACCGGCCAGTTCGGGTACACGCACAAAGACCCGGAAAGGGTTTACAAGCTAAGCAGAGTGAAAGTCTGCGCGCCCAAGACTCGGCCATACAAAAGCCGGATCAAAACAGAAATAACACGTCTCACAGTTTTTACAATCGCCCCTATGCATTAACCATACTCAACTAGTAAACTGAACATTCCACAATTATGAAGTCAACATCTTCAAAGTGTTAGCCATAATATACCACCGATTTCATGCAGAAACATAAATCGGTAGAAAACTAAACAAATAAGTTCTGCCGCACTGACAAAGTACCCATACTTTGCATCGGCAAAGCAGCACTCAAACTGAACATCCAACAATGGCAGCATAACATACTAGTTACATATCCGCTAACCAGGGTTAGCTGCATACATTATGGAAGCACTGGTCATCTTGTGGCATAAAAGCTTAACGCAACCAGGCGGCAATCTGATGCCGAAATTGCCCACGCGTTCAAGAACCAAAATCAAGGCACGTTGTGAACATGGTAACATTATAAACATACATTATTTACATCAATAAGAAACAACAGAACAACAAACCATAGAAAAATGACGACTTACGAGATGAACACATGAACACCGGCCGCAACAGTAAACAAACAACCTGCCTCTGCAGGGACACTGGGGGAAAAGGGACGCTGCCGTTTGGTTTAGTGTTGCTTTACGTCCACAGAGGCGAGTTGGCCTATTAGGGACGGGGACAGAGTGGGAGGGGGGCGAGAGAGTGAAAGGCTCGACCGCGGAAACCGCCCGAAAAAGACCGGAGAGACCGTGGACCGCCGCCAGAACAATGGAAGTGTTAAGGCGGTGTCCCCTCGCCATTGCCCAGCGACTTGTGCACTGCGCAATTGCTCTTTCAGCTGCTGTGCTGGACAGAGTCACTAAGACAACGTCCGTTGCACCGCTGTTGACGAACAACTTGGACAACTCGAAGCAAAAGACATCCAACTTGCTCAGCCCAGCTCCACCTCCCTACTCATGATCTCTTCTGGGCAAAAGTGAGGGTCCAGCTCCACCTCCCTCCTCTAAGATCTCTTGATCTTTTGATCTCGCATGGAACCCTGAACTGGGGGACGCTGCCGGCCCAGCACACAACTTTTAACACCTTAGATAATTGGGGCCATAAAACCCCCACCCAATCAAAAAGGAGAAGGACCGGAAAGAAAAGGTTATAGGGTCATGGCCCGGAACATGTATACAATACACAAAATCTATCTAAAAACCCTGGAGTAGTTCAGAATATAGCTTATATTACACCCACTGCTACTTACTAACTTAGTGTAAGGAATGTGGCCTGAGTTTTACCTTTTGGCTTCTCACTTCATTTTTTTTCTAGTCAAATTATCCAAATTTCTTTAAACTTAACGAGGTCTGAATCATAACAGTGTACATTACAGCAATATACAGTTTATATCTAGACATATACTGCTTTTTAAGAATCAAGAATATTCAGTTGTCCTCTGTAAACACAGGAAATTCAAATTATGGCCACAAGCAAAAAACAACAACAAAAAAAACCCATTATAACAAATAGTGAAGGCCCAGTGCATTAACTATTGATTACACACACAGACACACAGACACACAGACACAGACCCACAGACCCACCCACCCACCCACACGCACACACACACACACACACACACACACACACACACACACACACACACACACACACACACACACACACACACACACACACACACACACACACACACACACACACACACACACACACTATATATATATATATATGCATGCACACTGCTAAAATATGCAAGTCAGTTTAGACACAGATTAAAAATACACGCGCACACCCGTACATCTATGTCTTGCTTACACACCCACATAACAACACCTCCCCAACCCACTCCACACTCCCCCCTCCCACACACATATATACACACATCCGGTATACATGTATGCAGTCTACTTAAAAAAATAATGTACAAATAAAAACAGCCACAGGTTAAGAGCACAACAATTAAAACAACACACATACCCGCACGCACACACAAGCTGCATGCATGCATAGTGCTTAAAAAAAAAAAAAAAAAAAAAAAAAAAAATGCAATTCACAAAATGCAGTGCTCACACAGTTATTGATGTAGTTTTGTGGTTTTACATTTTGTTCATGATATTTTCAGTTTCATCCATATGTGTGCTTCTGTGTTCTGAGAGGAAAATAACACTAACTGATAAGTAACTGTGAATAAATCATTAAATGTCTACTTGATTTTTATTACCATTTATGAAAAGTTTTGTTAAATAAGCAAATAAAGCGATTGATTTGAACTGATTCTGCTTCCTCTTTTAAAACTGTCTTCATAAAACACCTGCTCAAAAACTATTTTTTAAACCTCTTGCTCAGTCTCTTCATTTTATCACTTAACAGTGTGTGTGTGTGTGTGTGTGTGTGTGTGTGTGTGTGTGTGGTGTGTGTGTGTGTGTGTGTGTGTGTGTGTGTGTGTGTGTGTGTGTGTGTGTGTGTGTGTGTGTGTGTTGTAAATCACTCTACACACCCATTTTATATTTTTATTATTAATATTACTAGCTGAATTAAACTTATCATAAGTAGTCCATATATTCAAAGCGTTGATATACATCGTTACAAGTCTTAAATAATGTGAAGGTGAAGAAATTGTAAATTGTACAAATCTCCCCCTCCTCACCTCCCTCCTCTCTCCCTCTCTCTGGCTCAGTGTTAGGAGGGGAAAAAAATCTTCTTCCACTCACTTTATTCGGATGTTTAATTGGATCAGTCATAAAGAAACATGTATTGCAAACTATTTCAGTGTCTGGGTACTTGTATTTCTAGTAAACAATTCAAGTCCCTGGCTTGTAACTTACAAAACTGAATGCAAAAGCAGAAGAATATTGCCATACAGTACATAATTTCAAAATAAATGGCACAGGAACTAAAGGTTCATCTAGCAGGGTAGCAGTGTTCTCTGACATTGTACAGTGTACATATTCATCCTTCATGAGAATTTGTATAGACAAACTGATAGGCAATGCCATTTGTTAAAATGCAGGTTAGGTTGGCTGTTGATAAATTAACTTTATGAATTAATTTGTCAGTGCTGGTAGTCGTGTGTGATTATTTATGTCACTTGTTGTAAGTTGAACATTTTCCACTCTTCTTTGAGTAGCTGTGCTCACTGTCTTTGAAGGAATCACTAGTCAAGCAGCTAGGATCACATTCAAAAGACTCATAACTTGAGTCTGACAGTGTGTGTGTGTGTGTGTGTGTGTGTGTGTGTGTGTGTGTGTGTGTGTGTGTGTGTGTGTGAGTGCGCGCGCGTGCGCGCGCACGTGTGGCTAATTTTACAAATAAACATATGATTTAAATGTAGTCCTAGTTATTAAATTATGCTTGGAATGTGAATTGATTTGATCAAATTGTATCATTAGTTAGGGTGGGGCAGCAAGGTCTTCAGTGCTGCATTTATGTGTCATACTTGTTGCAGCAAGGTCTTCAGTGCTGCATTTATGTGTCATACTTGGTTGTTGCTACAACCCTTATGAGTTGTGCCTGTTTCTGTGTGTGTTTAGTGTGAGTACAGCAGCTGCTTATCTGTGTGTTTAGTGTGAATATGCCTTGTGACCTGTGTCTTTATACTTTTGTCTAGTCTCTCTCTCTCTCTCTCTCTCTCTCTCTCATTTCTCTCTCTCTCTCTCTCTCTCTCTCTCACTCTCTCTCTCTCTCTCTTCTCTCTCTCCTCTCTCTCTCTGTCTCTCTCTCTAAATGATGCCTGTAATTTTATATTTACTCATCAGTAGCTTAGTAAGGGACTAGTTGTTAGCTTTTGGACTGATCCTAAACTACAAACCTTGTAAAATACAGTTTTCAAGTTCGAGTTCTCTCTTCAGTCTTACTTTTTTCTCTCCTTTTTTGAAGCCCGTCTAATGGAACTGTTCCTCACTGTGGGAAAAATAAAGTATGATAGATTACAACGGACAAGTTCTGCCTTTGTGCCCCTGACCAGCTGTCCATTTTCTTCGCCCATACTTTTAAATCTAAACTTCATGATCGTCGAGTGAAAATGACTGTTGCATTCGCCTCTGTTGATCGTCCCACTGGCAAGGGGCGGTACATGGAGCGGGTGAGGCAGGTGTCACGTGACAGCAGGACTTGTTTCGTCAGTAAGTAAGTAAGTAAACATGGTGCTTAACGTCCACAGAAACCATAAGGCTTATTAGGGACGGGGACAAGGGGGGAAGGGGGTATGGAGGTGGGGGAGAGGGAGATAATGTACCTATCGCTAGAACTGTCACCATCAGAATGACTTCTGCATTAAGATGTGCAGCGATGAGAGCCATTTTAATGTTTCAGTAGGAAGTGATGGACAAAGTCACAAGACAGTGTCCACAAACCACAACCTTTTTGAAGAGAAAGGAGAGCCGAAGCGGTATCAAACCGAGGTCCTTCCGCTTACCAACCTAACGCCTTACCGCTAGGCCAAAACGGCTCACATTTTGTTTCGTCGGGTGTGCTAGAATAATATAGTGCACGGGGGAGCGGGTCAACAGACTTGTCTCGGCATGGATGCGGACACCAGTTAGCCGCGTACCTGTCGCTATCAGTTTTTGTCCAGGTTAGGGGTGTGCAGTGGGTTCTGCTGATAGAGCGGGGCCGACGCTGCCTTTGTACATTTTAGGGCTATAGAAGTAAACATATATGTAATCTGAGTGAAGCGGTGTCTGTGTCCTCCTTTCCATATATACGTCCCTGAGACTTTTTGTGCTGTGTGTGTTACAACACACACACACACACACACACACACACACACACACACACACACACAACACACACACACACACACACACACACGCGCATGCACGCACGCACGCACACACTATACGCACATACACACACGCACACGCACACATTCACACACACACACACACACACACACACACACACAATCACGCACACACACACACACACACACACACACACACACACACACACCACACACACACACACGTGTTTGTGTGTGGGACGGCG
>OY757546.1:5523302-5596330 GCA_963584105.1 Alviniconcha strummeri
AATAGTCAGAGATAAGGAGCAGAGTGAAAGTCGAGGTGGATATCTTGGGCTCCCTGTCCCTAACAGTCCGTACGATATCTGTGGACGTAAAGCAACACTGAAAGAGAGGAAGAAACTCAAGCTGACACGAAAACGTGAAAAGTATTTCCACTAGTAAGCTGCGAATAAGTGTTCCATCAGTGCTAATAAAACTAAACCATTCGTGTGTGTGTGTGTGTGTGTGTGTGTGTGTGTGTGTGTGTGTGTGTGTGTGTGTGTGTGTGTGTATTCCCTCTGTGTGTGTGTGTGTGTGTGTGTGTGTGTGTGTGTGTGTGTGTGTGTGTGTGTGTGTGTGTGTGTGTGTGTGCTTCAAATTGCAGCACCTCTGGGCGCAGCCATATTGGTTTGGATTATCCCCATCGAAGACCCCCTCAACCGGCTTATGACGTAATAGACCTTCGCTGCATATGTGCAGGCCTTGTTCATGACGTCATAAAGACAGATTTTTTTAGGCAGAGAATGGCAGTGCATGCTCATGGCCGTATCTTAGTGGCACAGAAAGGTCGGCCGATATTAACAAACTAGGCCATAATGCAGCTTAAAAAAAAGAAAAAAAGAAGAAGGAAAAAAAGAGGCATTTTTTAATTAAATTTTTTTAAGCAGCTGAGACTTTATCCCTCTTTACACCATGACAGCGTCTTGGTGAGGAAGGCACAATGGGGTAACAGAAAAAGAAAACCCAGCAAGAGTAATAACTGAGAAAAACAGAAATCTGAAACATGAATGACAACTAGCATTCTAACATGGATTACCCCAAAAAATGTGCATGTTGCCTTTTGTCCTAATAAAAACTAAATAGCGTTCTTTTGAACCTTTTATGTGTCTGGATCTTGAGAAAAAGAGAGCATTGATAATCAGGTAAAGTCTCTACAGTACGAGATGATCAAGGCTGTAATACATACTGAGCTGTAGATCTGGGAGAAGAATGGCGCAACTGTTTTGCTTGGGAATTGACCACCAAGTCCTCCTCCTGTCCACATCAGTCACCTTTTGTGCACACACATATTTAATAGTATGCAATACATATTAATAGCTTAATACGCATATCACCCATGCTCAACAAAATCACTCTGTTACTAATATTAGATTCCATCTTGTCTTTTAAAGATGCACATATTCAAACAAACACACTATTCACCAGACTGTTTTCCATATTTCTCATTTTTGGGGTGAGCAACAAAAGGTTTCACAGACTGACTGATTCAGTCATGTCAGGCTATCATTTCAGCAGCAGGATGACTTTCCCCTACTGGTGGATCACAGCTGTCAGTTAGTGAACAAATGCCTTCACATATATGCAGGCTAGCTGCGAATAAACTAGTTCTAACAAGTAGTCTCGGGCCAAACTTGCTATTGTTTATTATGATTTTAATAAACACCCAAGGCACTGACCGTGACCACCATTTAGATACATATCACTGCAGGGCTTGCAATGCTCTGACGGAGCCTAGTCCTTGAGAGGAAGAAGAAGAAGAAACTGGAGATGCTCCAACAGGTAGGGGTGGGATAGCAAGTGGCTGTGATACACCACCGATATGCCCAGTGTGTTTGACAGTTCCAACAGGCCATCAGGCCAAGTCCTTAACTATAATAATAATAATAATGTACATTTATTGTGCACTCATCAACGCCCTGAGTGCTCACATAATACATATTAACCTAAATATGATATTCTATACACATGTAGAATCACAGTTCTATCAAAAACAATTTACATGGAAGTATTATACAGAAACACACACACACATGGGATGGGCCTGGGATGGAATCAGTATCCGTATCAAAAATTATAATACAATAAGTTATTTAAGCTTTTACTTCTTCTAAAGACCTATTCTGGGTCGAAAACAGGAACATTTGCAATGGTTACTCTATATTCTCAAATGAAAGCACTACCCAAACACGAGAGGATTTACAGGAATAAAATATAGACTGATTCCTTATACATGATGTGCAGCAGTCCATAAATAGTCAGATCAGAGCACAATAATTAACAACTGATTCAGCAACACTTATATTCAGGTAGGTGCCCTTCTAATATACCTTCAGAGTACCTGTGGCCAATTGTTCTCTCATTACAATCACAGTCCAAGACTTTGTGGCTTGCTTGCATTAATTTTTTGACAGCATTTTACCTATGTATTTCAAAGTGGGGCAATGAAAATGAACTGAGGAATCAAGATTGAACTAATGCAAGCAAGAACAAAACAAAACAGGATTTACTTCAGAACTTCAACTTTAATATAACAACTTTTTTGTCTTCTTTTTGCCACTAGGGGTTGACAAAACTGAAGCAGAAATGTGCTGGATTTAATTAAGAAGTATTCAGTTACTTTTTACACATCAGCAACATGCCACTGAAAAAGTTTGCAGGGTATTTTTCAAAACTACGAAAGCCTGAGCAAGTCCTTAACCACACTTTCTGACCTCCCTCTAATGCCACCACGCAATGACCTGTTCCTGATGTATTGGTCGAACTACTATAAGCATAGCCATAATCTTCATGCTCTACAACAATGTCAACTTCAGCGACTTGGTTCTCAGACTTTGGACGCACTGAAGCAAGAAAGAGATAGGTGCCAGCCAAAGGTGCAGTGAACACTCCTGTACGAGCATCATAACCATTGCCCACATTGGTCATCACATCCTTGAAAATCAGCGTCCGGGTGTTTCTGGTTGTAACATTGGCATCTAGTGCAGCATTGAAGTGCACAGATGAACTGAGAGTTGCTGAAAAAAAAGTGCATATTAATTATTATATATATATTTTTACTTTAAGTTAGGCTTTAAGTGCAACAATAATTTAAAATAAAAGTACAACACAAACCTACAATCACATGCAAAAATAGTTATAATATTGTCTTGTAATTTATAAATCTGTGGTAGCATTTTTTTTTTTTTTTTTTTAATATATATATATATTTGCTGTCTACTGAGTGAGATGTCACAATCAGGTGTGGTTTAATGAATATGTCAGTAAATCTCCACTTTGTTTGCCTCACTTAACTTACTACTTCCCACTTCTAAAATGGGGACTAGGCCCCTCTCCATAAGACAAGAGGTCAAATGATCCTGATCAACTTCTGGTACAATCAGTTCACATTAACACTAGAACAGGTAGAAACTGCACTCTATGATAAAAATGAAAATTATCTGTATGCACAGTCATCTTGCAACTCACCTATTTCTGACTCCAGCCGGGTGATTTGTTCCCGATGAGCCTTATCCGACAATAACCTTTCCAGGGATTGAAACTGCCGCTGCAAAAGTTGAATCTGACCCTGCGCAAAACTCACATCTTCTTTTAGCGATTGGATCTCTTGTCGTCCTGCATTCACATCTTTTCTAATTTTGGCAGCGCTGTCTGCAGTTGACACACCACTTTTATCTGTCTGGAGACTGTGGAATTGTTTTTGCAACTCTGCCAAACTTGAGTTCAGTTCTGCACTTTGTTTCATCAGTGAAGTATAATCTTGAGAAAGATGTTGGTGGCCAGTTTGCAGCTTAGAAACATCTTCCACCAGTTTGACATTCCCACCTTGAAGTGAGGCCAGCTCTTGAAACAAGACTGAATTCTTGTCTCGGAATGCCTGGACTTCCTCCAAAAGGTGTCTGTTTTCTCCAAGAAGTTTTCTCCCTTGAGTCTCACTCTCCGCAAACTTTTTCATCAAAATGTCCACTTTCTCGGCAAGGTCATCCACCTTGGTCTTCTTGTCTGAGCTTAGGTCAATCTGGGGCTGCTTCATCGTCAGGCCTTGTGCAGCCTCAGAGTCAAAGCACGGATGTGGGTCGCCACTGTCAGACTGCTTGCGTGGATCAAAGCCTCCAGCATCAGCTGTATCACTGACACCCAAGTCACTGTTGTCAGAGCGCATTTCAAGCATACCAAACACGACTTCTTTCAGTCTTTTTACCAGCAAAACTGCACTGCTATCACCAGGTTTGTGTCTAAAAAACTCGTGATGTCTGTCGTGATCAATTCTTCCCTTGAATCGTGCCATGTCAGAATCAGACAGCAAGGCTGCCTGTACTTCAGCTGAGGACATGGAGTTTGCAGTGCCCTGTGAAATGAAGCGTGCGAGAGTGTCGTGCTTCTTTTGCACAGACGTAATTTCATTCTTGAATTGTTCTTCTTGAGCTTCTGCATGGTGCCTGATGCTACTCAAAAGCTCGTCACGTGCATCAGCCAGACAGGTGAGCCCAACCGTATACTGAGCATGAAGATTATCTTCTAAACTCTGCCTTTGCTTGTTGAGTTCTTTTTCATCTTCTGAAATGCGAGTCATCATCCTCTCCACGAGGCTCATCTGACTCTTGCCTTTTTCCAGCAGCTTGCATTGATCATCCCTGCTTGTGTCTACAGCCTTAGCTGGAACTGACCCTGTTGACAGCAGGCAGTCCTCACCATGGACACTGTGGCAGTGGAAGCAGAGCTTCATCTGGCACTTGGTACACATGTGACTGGCAACTTGACCTTGATCACAAAGGTCACAGAGTAAGGGCTGGAGGTGACCTTTGTCTTCTTCTTGATCAAGGTAGAAGTTGGACTGCAAACAAGATCAATCATTGCTACACACACACATGAACTTGCAGTGTGGCAAAGAATGCACTGTGCACAGCGTATATCTTGTGCAAATTTCTTGATAATTTGACATTGCTCTGAGAATCAGTTTGTCACTTGCTAAAAACAACTGCTTTTCTCTTATTATTTATTTTCCACACAAAAATTCTGCCAAAACTATCATTATCATCTGATTGGAAATTGCATGCAAATGTGCAGGAGTAAGATTCAGCCACATAAAATTCCCAGTTATGTGTACTCCAATCCCTGATGTATTATTACTATCAGCAAACCTTGAGAAAGAGGACTGAACCAAGGTTCAATTGCCATCTTGATTTTCTCTTGAACAGTTAAAGACAAAAGTCTACTCAAAACGGTCATGGTACTCGAACAGTTGAAGACAAAAGTCTAGTCAAAGAAGTCATGGTACTTGAACAGTTGAAGACAAAAGTCTAGTCAAAGAAGTCATGGTACTTGAACAGTTGAAGACAAAAGTCTAGTCAAAGAAGTCATGGTACTTGAACAGTTGAAGACAAAAGTCTAGTCAAAGAAGTCCCAATGCGCCACACTATCTGCAAACAATGGGAGACACTGTATAAAACAGAAATTTTACATGCACCAGACTGGCCTGGTAAACCCCTGAAGCTAAATGTCTTTTCTCTTTCAAAAGACAGACATAATTAATTCAGATTTTGAAAAAAAAATCACCTCTGTTAGCTTCCTTATTATGGCAAAACCTACATAACTGACCAAACATTTAAAACCAATTATCTGTTAGCTTCCTTGCCCTGGCATGCCATACACGACTGATTGAACACTTAAAACCAATTTATTATCTGCTACAGTGCTAGCTTCCTCCACCCTGGCATGCCCTACATGACTGACTCAACACTTAAAACCAATTATCTGTTAGCTTCCTTGCCCTGACATGTCCTACATAACTGACTGGACACTTAAAACCAATTATAAATATATTAGCTTCCTTGCCTTGACATAACTGACTGGACACTTAAAATCAATTATCTTTTAGCTTCCTTGCCCTGACATGTCCTACATAACTGACTGGACACTTAAAACCAATTATAAATATATTAGCTTCCTTGTCCTGACATAACTGACTGGACACTTAAAACCAATTATCTGTTAGCTTCCTTGCCCTGACATGCCCTACATGACTAACACAACACTTAAAACCAGTTATCTGTTAGCTTCCTCACCCTAGCATGTCCTACATGACTGACCCAACACTTAAAACCAGTTATCTGTTACTAGTGTTAGCTTCCTCACCCTGGCATGCCCTACATGACTAACACAACACTTAAAACCAATTCAATATCTGTTAGCTTCCTTGCCCTGGCATGCCCTACATAACTGACCCAACATTTAAAACCAATTATCTGTTACCTGAAATTGGGTCACGCCAGCAGATGGCACTACGACATCCTTCCTGCAGGTAGGACAGGTGATGGTGACCTCCACCGTTTCATCTGCTGCACTGTCATCACCTGTTCCTGCAGTCAGTGACGACACCTGAGACACACGCAACAACAATACTAATACGAATGTGAGCAAGTGCACTTCCACATTAATCCCACCCCAGCAATATATTTTTGCAATCTCATTACTGTACTGCTAGCAAACGGGAAACCTGAGCAGATAATACACTGAGGGAAGAGGAAAGACAGATTAGAGTGGTGCTGGTGAAAGTGATAATTCAGGTACCCTAGTGAACCATTCTGCACCGTCTGTCACCACGTGGTGACACAACATGGGGAGGTGACAAAATGTGTAGGCAGAACCCCAAATGATAATGCCAGGGTGACAAAACATGCTGGCAGAACATCAAATGCAAATGCTGGGGTGACAAAACATGCTGGCAGAACATCAAATGCAAATGCTGGGGTGACAAAACATGCTGGCAGAACATCAAATGCAAATGCTGGGGTGACAAAACATGCTGGCAGAACATCAAATGCAAATGCCAGGGTGACAAAACATGCTGGCAGAACATCAAATGCAAATGCTGGGGTGACAAAACATGCTGGCAGAACATCAAATGCAAATGCTGGGGTGACAAAACATGCTGGCAGAACATAAATTATGCAAATGTAGGGATGACAAAATGTGCTGCAACCCTTGCAAATTATGAGATCCATTTTATAACAAGTGTCAGCCAAATCTGCAGCAAAAATGTATAGTAAAAAAGTAATAGCATAGTTCCCAGTAATAACAAAGGACCTACATACAAATATACATGTAAGTCTATGGCTATACCGGCAGAGGACTATGTCACCCCTGACAGGAACAAGAGAGGCCTCGACCATCAAGGACCACAAGAACCAGAACATTGTAGCACAGGTTGCAAGAAACAACTCACACTGTTGAACTTGGCAAGACAGACATGTATCATACAAAAACAGCTCCTTCCCAGGGACTGGGACTGTGAGAGACTGTAACAACCTGGATGAATCCAGACTCTGCCAAGCTGATCCGGCAATGTCCATTTTTTGCCCCGTCGAATCAATATTGTATGTGAAGTGTGTGTGTGTGTGCGTGCGTGCGTGCGTGCGTGCGTGCGTGCGTGTGTGTGTGTGTGTGTGTGTGTACGGAATGATCTTTAAGTATGCACTACGTTGGCATATCCACACATATCAGTTAATTCCGTGCTATGCTAGTGTATATACACACAAACACACCCATTCTCGGTCGAGCGACCTCCTCTCGACTCACGATCAGAACTAAAGCGAGAACAAACTGTTAGCCGTTTTTTAACAGTTGATTTTTGCAGAATAATTTGTGATCTCCAAATTTCTTCCCGTTGACGTATATGCCAGAAGCGGCCCTGTCACTGACAGTGTCAAGGTATCCAGTCGAGATCAAGACCAAAGAGAGGGGCGGGCCATGATCTCTATCCTCCTGTACCTTGGCAGGGTGTTGCACCGTTCTGCCGGCCATCTGAGTCAGGCATGGTAAGCAGAACGTGTGGAAACATGGTAGAATTTTGGGCGAACGACCTCTGAACGGCTCCAAACAGATGCTACAAGTACCGCGATTGCTCCACATCGTACTGCTGCCACCTCCACTCGCCATTTTGCACCACATCGCGTTGCGTCAAATAAGCACAGACGTAGCGATTGGCTCGTTCATATTGTGATTGCCTCTTCGCCTGCTTTTACTTTCGTTTTACAAGAAATAGTGAGATATGACAGTATGGTAGTGTGATATCGCGATATCATGTACTTTTATCGATGTACGGAACAGGGGTAGTTAGATAATGAGGCTAACTTTACTTCTTCTTTTTTTTCTTCCTATTTTTTCACCCGTGCTTTTATGAAAATTCTTATCGCTGCTTCCTGTTTTTTTTGTTTTTTTGTTTATCTGCCTAATTCTTCACAAGTCCACATGTATGCCTTAGCCTATAGATTTGTCACGATGACTTTGTGTTTCGGTTTTCTGTGTTTGTTGGTTGTTATTGTTGAGGTTTTATTGTTGTCTGGTTGGTTGGGTTTGGGTGTGTGGTTTGTTTTTCCGAGGTGAGGGAGTGCGTTCTTTCGTGTTGTTTTTTGGGTTTTTTTTTTTTGGTGGGGTGTGTGTGGGGGGCATGATGTTTTCTTTGTTTTACTCTGTTTTAGGCTCGTGTGTGTGTGTGTGTGTGTGTGTGTGTGTGTGTGTGTGTGTGTGTGTGTGTGTGTGTGTGTGTGTGTGTGTTCATCTGTTCAATTTTGCGTCTCTCAGCTGCCAAGTCTGGTTACAAAAGGTTGAGCATCTCAGAAGATCCACACAAAGCCCAGACACACTAATGGACAGACACATCGACACGATAATTGTCTCACATGCCCATTCATCACAAATGAACAAGATTTGCTTTTCCCTTTGTTTATTCATTTCATAAAGATTGCTGTGCAAGGAAAGTGTGCCATGTATGTATAAGCTTGATTATCCATCTCAAGTCTATCAACAAAACAGCACTGTACAGGCTATGAATGGTAATGTCTACAAAGTACATGTACATAATATACATGCACATGCGAACACGGGCAGTACATGATTGGGAAATCAAATACACAATTATAGAACAGACATTTCAACCATGTAGACATTTTGTATTTTCACAGGACATTTTGTATTTTCACAGGACATTCTGTATTTTTACAATCACTGCACACACCTGCCATTCTCATCTTCTGCAAGCCATGGAACAGCTTTCTGTTTCACTTTCACTCCTCCTGGCCTACCCACCAAAGAAAATGGGGAGAGAGGGGAGGGTAAATGAGGGGGGGGGGGGGGTAATAATTGGATGGATGCAGTAAGACTACTGCAAATTAATCGGTCCAAGTTTCTGGTCAAATGCTCGCTTGCCAGATAAAATTAACCGCAAGATTATCCCCAAACTCCAAGCACTGGTTTACGACATGCTTTCCCCTTGGAGGCAGGTGCCAGAATGCAATGCTGAGAGTGCAGATCGACCCCAGTGCACCAATCCATTGGAGTGTGGATCGACTGCAGTGCACCAATCCACTGGAGTGCGGATCAACCCCAGTGTACCAATCCACTGGAGTGCGGACCAACCCCAGTGCACCAATCCCTTATCTTCAGTTTTTGTTTGCTGCTGACTACCACTGCTAACTGCGCTCTGACCCACAACTTGCAGAGGTGAGAACTGCTTGCGACAGAGGCTAGGGGGCTGTGGCAGCTAGTACGTATACCGTACAACTGAAACAGCAACTCAAAGAACCCATTTCATCTACAAACATACGTTAATTTTACTTTATGACATCTTAGCAAGAGACACAATGACAACACGCGATGACACATCTTAAAACACTGGACACTTAGTCGCTGAGGTAAGTACGTACATCATTAATTAGCCAGTCCATAGTGTGACGAATGATACGTGGGTTAACCAAAAATGTCTATTGTGCGTATACGTATAGGAGATCCGGCCAGTTTTTAGTAATGGTTCCAAGCAGCAGAGGCAATATATTCACAGTTGCTTTCATCGTCCCGCCGCCAAGTTCTTGTCATGGCACACAAACACAGCATCAAAGAATGCAGCCGCATTCCTATGTTATATTACCCACACCAAACAACCAAGAAAACAAACAAAAAACCAATCACACACCACTTTGCACTCGGCACTTCTTCACCCCCTCTCTGTTCTGAACCAAAACCAAATAATTTGGCAAGACCTGTTTGTACCACACTATCTGGGGCTGAATGCCTTTTTATTTATTTTTTATTTTATGGTATTTAATAAACAAAAATAGGCAGCCTTTCTCAGTTCAAGTGAACTGTGACCACACAGGAACCAAACTCAAAAAATTTGCACAACACAAAACTACAAACATATAAACGTCTCATCATCAATCCTGCTGCAGTAGGTGGGATGAGTTTATCCCAAAAGACTACAATGAAATGAAAATTAAAAGCAAAACTGACAAGGGGGTAAAAATCTAAACCCACAGCAGGTTAAGACTGACCAGCTTTTAACTACACATGACAAAATGTGCAGTCTTTCGGAGAGTCTTGCCTTTGCCAAGCAACAGACAATTGTTTGACAGGCACACAGCAAAAACAAAGTACACATTAAAGGCAAAATTACCTATCCAATTGCGCAATGAACCCATCAACACATACAGGTAAGTAACTTCACCTCTTTTTTTCATTTTGTTTTATACATGTAGAATAACTGTTTATTGCATGACAAAGGTGGTACCTTGCCCCTCCTGTTTTGATCTACTAAAGGAAGCATTTTGTACTGATTAGTGATATAACTGGGCAATGTCATTATTATACACAGAAACAGATCAAAAAGGAAAGATTTTAGTAAACATGCCAGATCCAGTTCAGAAACGATTTGGTCATGACCAGTCATACAGCATGGAACCAAAATCAGGCCAGATTGTATATGCCGGATCCAACTTCCCGCATCCGATTCTGTTCTGTTCTTCCAAACAAGGCCCAGATCACAATTACTTTGCAAAACCGACCTGGATCCAATCTTGATGGCCTGGTCAAGGTTTGGCCAAACACATCTGGTCCAGAAGCAAGTCAGTGTGCAAGAATCATTAGGCCTGGTTCTGGCAGAATGCAAGCGGCCCACCACCAGTTTCCCACTTTCAGACTCGGTTGTGTTTTTCCACAGATGGCCCAGATCATACTGTGCAAAACCAGCCCAGATCTAATTTGGTTCTGGCTGACTGGCAGGTTTTGGCCACAGGGATCGTCTGGATGCAAGCCAGTGCACAAGAATTATTGGGCCCAATTCTGACCAACACGTCTGAGTCGATCTGGATCGGATCCGGCATGTTTACTGGGTAGGTGATGCAACATGACTGTCACCATAGAGCACTGAACTCAATGCATGATACAATGACATGTCAATCACCTGTTACTAGTCCTAAAAAAAGGGCATCTCTCTCTCCCAACATCTGTTACTGCTTACTTCACAAACAACAAAGGTGGCATAAATAATGCATTAATCTTCATTAGCAATACACCGCTGAGGCAAAATCATGATCTTAAATGATGGATTCTTAGTATATGACAGGAAGTCTACCAGAAAGAAAGAAAAAAATACACAACTCTATACTGCTAAATATCACATGCATTCACTTCTCAAAATGAAAAAAATGATACTGCGTGATGAATGTACAAGACTCTTATGTGAATACGAAGCAGGCAAAAACAGTCCATTCACTTTACCTGCCTGCTTTACAAGAGAAGGTTAGCTGTCCAAGAAATGGTCACATGCCGTGAGTGATGAAAATATTATCAGAGCAGTCACAAGATGATTCTGACAGTCAGTATGCATCTGAGGTTCCTCACTAAGCTAGGGTTTATTTACATCACCATTGGTCTCAGTGCAATGACAAACAGCAGGAGGGGGTTGGGGGGGGAGTAATGCAAACATCAATAAATGTAAATTCTGGAAATCTTTTTCACTGTTCTCACAGATGGAGCACACTGAACAAGTAACAATTCAATCTTCCACGTTAGCAGCTGAAGGATTGAGAGAGAAGTGAAGAAACATGGATACTTTCCAGCTGAAAGATTCAGGGTGGATTGGAGGGTAGAGGGGTGGGGAGACAGTTTTAACACATACCCAAAAGCAAAAAAGGAGAAACAGGCAATGACCTGCGACATCACACTCAGGCCGCATTGCTGTTTTGTCAATCAGTCACATTTCTGAGGCACAAACAGCTGGGTGCATGGACATTTTGTGAAAACATCAGGATTGTGTGTAAAGGAAGGAATTGATTGTGAATTTTGCCACAGTCACTCCTGTTGCCCCTACATAATTTTAACTCAGCAAAGATCTCAGCTGGTTAGGACTATCACGCCATCCTGGCACTATCTGCCCAGGAACTGTATGCGCAGCTTGCCAACAGCGCACAGGCCCCAACCCCACACCTAATCTATTATTATTATTATTATTCACAGCTTTTATATAGCGCTATTCTCTGCTCTCTCTTGAGCAGACTCACTGCACACATGTTGCATGTGATTCTGAATGAGTGACTGCAACCTTTACAGTGTGTATTATTAATATCCACAGAAGTGGTGCACTGACAGCACTCTTTGGCTCTACTCATGCAAGCTGCTAGTGCAGTCTGTATGCATGACTCCAGGTCAGGCTACTCACATGCTTAGATTTAAATAAAAGGACTCCCTTGCTTTCTTGTGCTTGAGCACAAAGTACACAAAATATTTACCATTTTCTCGCTACATTCCACTGTACTGAAAATCTTGCTGTGAACAAAACGTCAACATGAGAGTCCCAGGTCTTTTGCCTACCACTGAAATCTAGACCTTCTGTACCAGTGTATGGTTTCACATCGTTATATACAACTTACCATTACCATCAGGATATGTGCCACCATCAGCGGGAGCTGACACAAGTATCATTTTTGTTGGGACAAAAGTTTTGTCGCAACAAACATGTGTTTGTCATGACAAAATTATGTTTGTCTGATATTTGTCGCAACCAATGTAATTTTATCACGACAAGCATACTTTTGTCGTGAAAGTATGGTTGTTGCAACAGAACTTCTGGTTTCACTTTGTTATATACAACTTACCATTATCATCAGGGTGTGTGCAGTCATTGCCAGCAGCTACCACAAGTATCAAATTCAGACAAAACATCTGTCACGACAAAAAAAGATACTTGTGGCACCTCCCACCAATGGTAGTGCGCAGCCTCTTCCAAAAAATCCTACTTGGAATTTTTGGGCTGAACACCCATAGGTCTGTCGGCAAGTTATCAGAGAGGAGAAACAGATGAAATGTTTTCTGCAAAGTAAGGCTTTAACTGCAATCTACAGTTACCAACTTTTGGGGTTGAACTGTGGGTCAGGGCAGCATCTGGCAAGACTCAGCAAGTTGCGATCACTGTGCATACAGCTCCATGTAAGCTATTTTGGCTTAGCGGCAGGGCACTCAGTCGGCAAGCAGAAGGACCCAGGTACAAGCCTGCATGCTCCGTCTCACTCAAAAATATTTGGTTTACAGACTGCACAATTTGGGGGAATTGGAAGGGGGGGGGGGGATTCAAACTGAAGCCTTCACATTTCAATACCTTGAGCATTCCTGGTCCAATCAAACAGTATCAGCCACTTGCTCATCACACAATCAATCCAGAGGACTACACGGCTGCACAAACAACTCTCTCAAAGACATTTTGCTTTGAAAAGCCTTAAAGCTCAGTCGCATGCTATAGCTCCAATGTGAAAGGAAGGAAACGGCAGGGGACGGGATGGGGGGGGGGGGGGGAGAAAGAAATTAAGACATACTAATACATTCTGTATTTTCTGAGCCTAGACACACAGAGAGTGAACATGCTGTGTCAAGCGCACACCACAGCAATGCAATTTGTGACTTCAGTTATTAGAAAATTTCACCTCTCTCCCTGAAGAGATTCTATCACAATTCCTGCTCAGCTGCCGTTCAAACAGTCGTCCATTATAGTCATAACTGCAGCCCAGTGACCACATCATAAGGAAATCATTATATTTATAACCATATTTCCTATTCCTAGACATGTGACTTTTATTTTGCCTAAAAGAAAGAAAAATATATATTATATATTTAAAAAAAAAAAAAAAAAAAAAATGGCGGGGGCGGGGGGTGAGGGGGGGGGTGGTGGGGGGGGCGACAGTGTGGAGGGAGGAGAAGGTTGGGAGGTGGCTGGGGGGGTGACAAAAGAGGCCAGCAGCAGCCTTGTGCCTTAAAAAACACAAATGTGGTTGGGGGGGGGGGGGGGCTAACATCACTGAGGAGATGGGGAGGCTGTCTGGGCTTTGCAGCTGGAAGGTGTGTGGGGGGTGGATAGGTGGCTAACATCATTGAGGAGATGGGGAGGTTGATGTCTGGGCTTTGCAGCTGGGGGGGGGGGGGGGGGGGGGAAGCAGCAGCCTTGTTCCTTGTACCTAGTTATTTTCCACTTAGAAGCAACTTCAACAAGATACTGATACTGAATTCCCCCCCCCCCACTCACCCACCCCCAAAATGTTTAGTCAAGCTGAAAAAAGACTGCACAAAACCACTGAACAGTTCAAAACAATGCCACTCTTATATTTCCTCCTTCTGGCCACTCAGCTGAACATTGAGGAGAATAATGAACGACTTCCCGCGCACACAGGGTGCATAAGACACAAAACCCCACATCACATCCACAAACGCTGTCATTTCAAGTTTACAGCCACATGGATATAAACATCAAGACGAGACTGTAAAAATGTCTGAGGATACAAAGAAGAGCACTGAACATCAAGGTGACTGGTTCGGTTTGGTTTGTTTACTACATTTTAAAAAACCTCCCAAAAGTCAACATTTTCTGCATACGATTGTTGTGATAGCCGAAAGCTGCCATTGTGTTTTGTATTAGCTGCAGTACATTTTTAGGTCGAAAATTCAGATCTCAATAATAGTACTCAGTAGCAGTAAAAGTAGTAGTAAGAATAGTTACAACCATTACAATAACAATAAATAACCTGGCCACGCAGAGTGCTGAATTATGTTAAATGCAGCAACGCAGCAACAAAATTCAGATAATCCAGCATAGATTCTCTTCATTTGAAAACATCTCAAAGATGATCAAGGAAGAGACAACACTTTATCAGGTAAAGAGAGAGACACAAAGCATGAGAGCAACAATGCACAGGTACGCAGAACTGCCCGTGTTACAGCCACCGCAGACGTAGGTGATGTGCCACAGCCACACAACACCAAAGCATCAAGAGTTTTGTTGTTGGAGTGGTTCGGTTACTTGTGTTTGAGGGAGCCGTGGCAAGCCACACCGACAGTGACGTCATTAGGACCTGTGGCGTGGACTGTGGCTACGGCACGTTGCCTACGTCTGCGCTGGCTACAAGTAACCTCAGCCTCTAAAGGTAGCAGTAGGGAGTGGAAACAAAACAGGGGAGGGCAGGGTAGTATCTGGCTACAAAAGATACAACATACAACTCGGAAGTTGCCATTGCTATGACCCAATGGTACAAAAACTACAAGTCAAAGACTCCTGTGGATGTTCTGTCCTGGACATGTTAGATTGAAGGGACTGACCCAAACAGGTAGACAGGTGGGGGGAAAGCAACCATCAAAATAGGGTTTGTGTCTTGAAAGATCTGAAGTGTTGAGGAGCTTGTGACACTACCTGCAGGCACAAAGCCATAGAAATCACACCATCAATCGCCTGGAGGAGAGAAGTGTACAAAGAGGAAGTACTCAAAAAAGGACAAGAAATGGCGACCGTCAGTCAGGCCAACACTGAAACTGTTTCAAAGGCAAGACCAGGAAAACATTTGTAAGATGGCATAGACTGTGTGTGGGCACAGATAGCACGCAGACGGCATTCTGAGCTGAAGTGAGCGGGTCAGTTCCATGCAATTCAAAATCTTATCAGTCCCATCCCTTTGCTGTTGCTGGTAGCCCCAAAGCAAGTACAGCTGAATCAGATTCAAGATCCAAACACATAAGAGGTTAAAAAGAGCACTATTTATTATGACAAAACCCAATTTGCCACAATAAATAGCACTGTTTTTAACCTCTTATGTGTCTGGATATTGTTTTAGAACAGTAGCAGTCATTCTTGTTTGTGTTTCTTTAAAAAAAAAATGATTCAGCTGTATTTTTCTGGAAATGGATGCTATAAAATTTTGCTTACTTCTCCTTGGTCCAACCATCAGGGTTGACACACTTGAAAACACAACAGCAACTTACTCTTACCTCAAATGTGTACACTTTGTTCAAAAGACTGAACAGTGAAACAACACTCTCTGGAAGTTCATACAGTTTGAGCAATACCAGGTTGCGCTAAATATTTTGGGAAGCTATGCTAGCCGCATCCCACCTTAGGCAAGGTTACTGTCACCCACCTGTGTCAACTCACAACTGCACAGGTAACGGTCTCATCCATTACATTCAGTTCAGCTCAAGATGGTATCTATGCGCCTGGAATAGCCCATATGCGCTCCACCCCAACTCTCAGAAGTTTCCCCATCGTTGCCTTTGAAACGGTTCCAATGTTCGTCTGACTGACGTTGGCTCTCTCTCGTCCTTTCAAGGAAGACTGTCTAGCGCTTCCTCTTTCCACGCCCCTCTCCTCCAGGCCATCGATGGTGTGATGTCTTTGGCTCTGTGCCCACTGGTAGTGTCTGAAGTTTCTGTTGAGGAGCCTGAGACACTACTGCACTATTACATTCACTGGTGCTTGACCATCCCACGACTTGCAGTTGTTAAACTGCTGACATCTGTCTTTCCACCTATGCAGTTCATTCTCCCCAACCTGACACATGAATATCTGTGTTCCACACATACTGGAATGTTCACAGACTCGGTGCATATTGGTACAGATTTCCCCACTTCAGAATTACTTTCAGCAATACAACCCAATTTCAAAAGCAAAAATGAACTCCAGAATTTGAAATACAGCTGCCTAAAATATGAGAGACAAAACATATTCAAGTACTGATTACCTGCAGGAAAAGTGATAGTACACGCAAAATCTCACCAGACTCGTACAGCACCAGCAGAGGAAGAAAGAAAAAACCCCACTATGCAATCAGTTTTGCGTCTGGGTCTGGGATGGGGGAGAGCTTTGTTTTGTTTTCAACACTCGCTCTTCTATTGCTTTCTTACTTCCCTTTTTCTCCCTTCTGTTTCTTTCTTGCCAGCAGCTAGCTAGCTATGCACATCAAATCCTGTGATTGCTGTGCACAGTATCACAAAGAGCTCAGCTATACCATTTCCATGCTGAGGACTCACACTGTGAAACAGCTAGCTAGCTATGCACGACAAACCCTGTGATTGCTGCAGTAACACGAACAGCTCAGCTATACCATTTCCATGCTGAGGACTCACAGTGTGAAAGAGGACAAAAAGAGAAAGAGAGCAATCTTAATTAAGACAAACAGCATCATCTTAAGACTGGTGGTACAACAACACACACCTAAGCATGTGGAAAAATATCAAGGAATCAAAGAGTTCATGTACCTAACTCCAGAATGAAATACAATAAAGATCCATGTTCTGTTGTCTCTTCTGTTTGAGGGTTGGGGGGGAGGGGGGGGGGGGGGGGGGGGAATTGGTAAGATCTGATCATCTTGTTTTCAAACAAGGTTATCTTGCCAAAAAATGCTTTTCTGTTAAGCACACATGTACGCATACTATTGAGCCATTCTGATGTCTCATTTATAAACAATCACAATTGCTGAAACAAGCCTAAGCAGTTCTCAGACTTAATCTTGCACTGTAATTAAGTCATCGACAAAGACGAAATTCTGCAGTATGGCAAAAATGGATCTACTGGCCAGCCACGTACATAAGAGCAGAAAATGAGATCATTGCTGGTTGCTGGAAACTGCTTCAGTCAGAACATTGTACCATGGGTTAACCCCCTTCACTGTGAACTCAAAGTCACCATGGTGCTTCACCTCCAGAACCAAATGGACGCCTCATAGCCAGCGATGAAATACATGGCCAATGATGAACCTAGCATGCACCACTGGTTCCAGATGAGCGCTCAGTTCCTGATGCTGAGCATTTCATTTGTTGCTGGTGTTCAAACCCAGCAGGCATCAGAACCCAAGGCACACCAACAACCAGAACTGACTCTTAACGCAGGTCAGCAAATTGCTGATGCTGAAATCAAATCAAACCAGTTGCAGGCTGTTGCAAAACCGCTGAAGTTTACATCATGATGCCATGTACACTAGTTTAATCATCTCAATGTAAGTTCAAAGAGACTGAACATTCAAAACCACCAGGACAGCAGAACTGGGCCCATGTACAGCAAGAATAAATACGAAGCCTGTCAGCATCACACTGAAGGGGCCAATGGATTTTCAGTCGTTACAATCTGTTTCATACATGACATCAGTACATGCTCCCCCCCCCCCCCCCCCCCCCCCCAAACACCCCCACTCCAACACACAAACACATGCAAAATCAACCCATGTTTTCACACAGATCAAAAGGTCTATTTCTTTCATAAGCAAACCATTTCATTTTGGTCCAAAATCCGGCAGTTTCGCTGCTTTTGGGTTAGTTGCTGTGCTTAGTTAAGTGGCTTGCAAAAGCGTCTGCAGCAGAAACCACTGTGACCCAGCCACTGATGTCAGCCAGCCCCTGCCCTCACGGCGCCACCCCTCATGATGCCACGTGCCCCTGCCTCATGACGCCACGAGCCCCTGCTCTCATGGCACCACCCTTCAAGACGCCACGTGCCCCTGCCTCATGACGCCACGTGCCCCTGCCTCATGAAGCCACGTGCCCCTGCCTCATGGCGCCACCCCTCATGACACCACATGCCCCTGCCTCATGACGCCACATGCCCCTGCCCTCATGGCGCCACCCTTCATGACGCCATATGCCCCTGCGCTCGAGATGCCACATGCCCCTGCGCTCGCGATGCCACATGCCCCTGCCCTCGCAATGCCACGTGCCCCTTGCCTACCCTCATGACGCCACAAGCCCCAGGGAAAGGGGCTCCCACCAACCTGTTACAGCAAAGTACAACACAAGACCTCCTGCCGCAACTCCTCATCTTTCCTGCGTTCTCAGGTGGGGCAAAGTTCTGAAAATGAACCCGCTGGTTAGCTTGCCCTGCCTCCGAGATTCGTCTTGGGGGAGGAATGAGGTGCACACTGCAAGCACAGCGTTTGGCTGAGAAAGGATCTAATTCGCAGTCGCTGTGACCGAAGATGACAAATCTTGGAACTACCATGAGCTTGGTTTCCCCACCTGCCACGGGTTCTGTCATCAGACTGGTGGTAGAAGTGAAATGCACAGTACAGGTAGGTATGCACAGTACTGGCAGACAGACAGATAAGTGGTTGTAACACCCAGTCAACCATGACGGTTACATCAGGGCAAATAGTACACACAGCACCTTAGCATCATAGGATGTTTTACAAACTCATTGTCATAAGCTACATTTGCGAGAAGCACACTCATATCGTGTAACATGTCAGTATCTCAAAGATCTTTTTACACATTGCACAGCAAGGCAGCAAGTAAGACGCTTAAGTCTCATCATAAGTTCACAGAAAACAATGGGCCACTCCTCCAGCAGTTTCTTTCCATTTATTTATAGTGGCCCAAAATCACTTGGAAAATTTGTGAAACTGACAACATAATTTTTTTTAATCAGTGTAATTAAAGAGAAAATACATGTTCCCCCCCCCCCCCCCCCCCCCCAAACTTGCACAACTGTCTTTCATTACTGCTTTAACTTTCATAATGTTCTGTCTCACATGTGCAATTTCCAACCTTGAAAAATCTGCACTAGTCAAACACAACACTGTGAAAGTTGAAGCACTGATGAAAGAGAGTTTAAAAATGGTGCAAGTCAAACAAAACATTCCAAAAGTTAAAACATCGCTGAGAAAAACTTGTGTAAGTTGAAAAAAAAGTGACAGAATATATCTAAGTTTTTCTGACAGCCAATTTTCCAACTCAAAATCAGCTATTTATGTCAGAAATGTCATTTTCAAATGGATACATTTTGGTCCTTTCTGGGTACCGGATCCGAACACCAAGCAACTGGCAATGCCCTGTTTAATCAGGATTGTTTTTAAATCCCAAAACTGCCAAATGTCAACTTAATTCCATGATACTGACAACATGTACATGTAAATGTGCCCCTGACCCATAGAGGTCCGCCCCTCTTTCAAACCACACCTGCTTGATAGGGTGGTCCTAAAGGGGGCCCTCTTAGTATTACTCTGTACTGAAGGGCACAGCAGGTGAGCTCATATGTACACACATGACTACATACCTGGGACTGACACGTCTAAGCAGACAGCAAAGTGACTGGGTGAGTGAGCTGGAGGTCTGTCGTGGGGTTCACCTGAATCAACTCACCTGGCACACCAATTGTTGTGCAAGCCATTTCAAAAGTTGGTGGTACGTGTAGATAGCAGTGTTGGACAACAACAACAACAAAATATTCAAGTCACAGTCCATTTTGCAGGAGCATTCAACTGTGAAAAAATACAGTCACTGGCTCTGCTAGAGTCTGCTCCAACGAAGCAGAGTGGTCATAAGCATACTCACACCCATGCACAGTACTCACACACACACACACACACACACAAACACTCGGTCAGTCGCATAAGCACACACATCACTGCTCTCTTTCCCTGTCTGCCCCTCTCTCTCTCTCTCTCTCTCTCTCTCTCTCTCTCTCCCCCACACACTCCATGCAGAGAACTACAACCCACTTGTACAAAGCCCACATCCCAGGCCTTGAGAAGCCCGACTACAAAGTTTTACATCTGTACACCAGTGCATCATCCGTCATACATACAACCCACGATGAAACCAAACCAACACGATAAAACTGGAGGGAGAGAAACTAGGCGGCCTGGTTTTTGGCCTCCTGCCTGTCCTGGCTGACGTCCTGCAGACGGCGCATGAACGGGTGACCGGCAACGCATGGGACCTTTGCAGGGCTTTCCAGCGAGTCCTCGTCACGGTCCACTTCCAATGAGCGCTTGAGTGGGGTCACGACCTTGACTTCGCCCATGCCGCTGCTTATCATTCTGTTGATTGCCAGCAGATCCTGGGGAGCAGAGATACAAAATTGTCAGAAATAAGATGTGATCCTGGGGAGCAGACTGATACTGAACTGTCAGAAATGTTATCCTACATTCAGAAAACTCTGACCCTAGGCATGTCTCCCAAGTTCATTTTTTGGATAGTGAAATTACCCTCCAATGTTGACAGTGAATGACTTGAAGAGATTAAAATGGTAACTCAACAAAAAAGATCCTGCAAAGACAGAATAGGTATGTTTGTTTTCATTGGCAGTTCCAGTAATGAGATAGCAATGACAACAACAAAAACGTCTGAAATCCATTAAACCCTTTACTGTCAATTAATTAAACCACAAAAGAAGGATCCTTTTTTGAAAGAACGAGAGAGGG
This sequence comes from Alviniconcha strummeri, assembly GCA_963584105.1. Classification (NCBI taxonomy): domain Eukaryota; kingdom Metazoa; phylum Mollusca; class Gastropoda; family Provannidae; genus Alviniconcha; species Alviniconcha strummeri. The sequence goes on from OY757546.1 coordinate 5,544,333, forward strand.
CCATCGTCGATCAGGCAGGCATCAGAACTGTTTCAAAGGAAACACTGGAGAAACTTCTGAGAGACAGGGTAGAGCGCATATGGGTTTTTCCAAGCACATCGAGATACCACCATGAACTGAAGTATCAGCAAATACCAACTGTTACCTTACACGGAGTACTTCTGGACACTCATGCTTGAATTCTTTTGCTTATTCCCTGCACATGGCCTCACCCTAGCAGGAGACTTGTTGATGCAGTACGACATCCCCTTGGGTGTGGTTTTGGTGACGGTCGTCCTGTGGGGAGAGATGTACACCTCATGCTTGTTGGATACCCGCCGCGGTGACGACTTGTGTGGGCGAACCTGGGGCAAGGGAGACAACTTGGGCTGGTCCTGAAATGTGTACCAACCCAACTGTGATTTCATACACAGACGATTGTTAGAAACAAAGCAATACAGAAAATCAATTCACACCACAAACTTCAGCAACGCACAAGTAGCAAAACTAAATGACATTTTCGAAACACATCCATGCATAACTTTTGTAACTGTCAGTGAGAGGCAGGAAGTCGAGTCAAGTGCTTCTCTTTTCCATTCAAAGGAAAAGGTAGGTGCCACACACAAATAACAAAGTAACAAAATCTCTGCGTATGAAAACAATATACGGTCTAAGAGAGCACAATAACATATACAGGCAAATACAATACCACAAGCATTATTTAAACAGAACATATATCACTCATGGAAATGCGCTGTAAAACAAACCTCCCAAATAATGTCTACTGCTATTGCAGTTTCCTTCTCCAGAAGTCTAAATCAGAATGGCTGGGTGGGAGCTTGCACTGTACAACTACCTTCTGTTAAGTGTTACACTTACAGAAACAAACAAAAAATGTACTGATCATGAAAGTCAACAATCTCACAAGAATGCAACATAACTTCCACAAGTTTTGAACTGAAAGGTGATAAATTTTTCTTCAAATTTGACCTCCGTGCCATATAGTATGTGGCACCTATCTGTGAATAGAAGATAGAATAAAAAATAAAAGCGAGCATTCTTTTCTCAGGAATAATAATAATTATTCAGAAGCTGAATCATTCACCGCATCAAAATGAAACAGAAATCCCAAAATTGGCAAAGTGATATTTTCCAGGCAATCAACAGAAAGATCCCAGAAATGAAGTTTCGATTGACCCAATACACATAGTCATACTGTCAGTGTATAGCAGCATTTACTCAAAGGTGGAAGATCACACAAAAATTTAAAACTAAACACATGTTGACATCAAATACAAATGAGACAAAATGGCGCAGCCTCAAAATCGAAAGACAAAAAGGTTCAAAAGAACGTTTATTTATTATGACACAGACACACAATATGCAAATTTCAATCTTCCTACAACCGACAACAGATCAACCCAAAAACGATAAATTTCTTTCTCATTTTTCATCCTTTTTAACCATTTAAATGTTAAGTGTCGTTTTGTGGCTTGACGAAGGGGATTTCCCCGAAAATTTGCAGATTGTGTGTCCGTGTCATAATAAATAAGCGTTCTTTTGAACTTTTTTGTGTTTGGATCTCGTTTTAGAATGCTAGCAGTCATTCTGTTTCAGATTTCTTGGGCGGCAGCCTCAATTTCAACTTCATCTTGTTTCCAAGTCCCATGACAGACAAGAAATGGGTCAGCCAATTAGCATCTGCTGCAACATTCATCTTCAGAAAATGATTCCATGTATGCTGTTCTGATCAGTTCAAACCTCTCCCACTGGCCCCTTACCCACACTCTGCGCCCACCCAGACACTAATTAAAAGTGCACTCACTTTAGAAGGACAAACTTACCCCTGACTGATTTTGCGTAGAAAACTTCAGGGCAAACTTGCGCATTCTGTCTGTAAAAACCTAAAAGAGAGAACATACCAACAAATGTTAGAGCTTCAAGAGAAGCAGCTACAATCAAACAACACCATCAAGTCAAACAAAAGGTGTGCATGCATGCACAAGCAAACACACACGCTCTCTCTCTCTCTCTCTCTCTCTCTCTCTCTCTCTCTCTCTCTCTCTCTCATGACAAAAATGTCAGTCACTATTATCTACTCACAAACTTCAGTCAAAAACTAAGATAACAGAACACTGAACATATGATAAAAGTAACAACTGATCCAACACAACGTATAAACAACCAAACATTAAAAGTTTCACATACACACACGCATGCATGCACACACGCATGCATGCACACACACACACACGCATGCATGCACACACACACACACACACACACAAAGTATAAAAGATCTTCCTAAATGAGTGTCCCATTAAAAGTCTCCACTAGAGCACTTGCTTGGTCAGAGATCTTTTACTTATGCTGCACCGTCTCTCTGAAACAGTCCCCTTGTAAAGTTTGGTCCTCAAACACACTCACGTCTTTCAAATCATCTTAAAAATCTCACCTCTTCAAGTTGTCCTACTGGCTCTGTGTGTGTGTGTGTGTGTGTGTGTGTGTGTGTGTGTGTGTGTGTGTGTGTGTGTGTGTGTGTGTGTGTGCATGCGTGCGTGCGTGCGCGCATGCACCCTCCGACTTGGTTCCTTGTAATATGCTCCAATGTGAAGAAATCTCACAAAAAAGGTTACATCATTACTATTTATCGTGTTAAAGCTGCTACCACTCACTGTGTTGTAGAACTGGATGAGATCTCCCCTTTCCTCCGTGCTGAAGTCGAAGGCTGGGCCGGGCCCCAACAGCCTTGTGGGTGTGGGCGGCTGACTGTTGGGCTGGGGTACTGGCAGGGTGGACGATGACCTCATGTTGGCCAGCGTTTCCGTTCTCCCTGTGCACAGAAATGCTCAGGAGTCACTTCAATGGCAGGTGAAAAACGACAAAACATCTGTTTTCACATGGAAACCATGCTGCTTGAACAATCTCTGACTCTGTCATTAGAAGGTATCATCTTCAGACTTGTACGTCTCATATTACTTCAGTAGGCTGTCACTTCCCCTCCTCTCCTCTCTCTCTCTCCATCCCTCCGCTTTTGTGTGTGTGCATGTGTGGGTGGGAATTGTGGGTTTGTGCCTGCATGCATGGGTGTGGGTGTGTCTGTGTGTTGTGTGGTGTGCGTTGTGATGAATGCATGTATGTGTGCCAGTTTGCATATATCTGCCTTAGAGGATAAACATCACGTGACTTTTGCTCAGGTCCACTGCCTGCTGATAACAAACCTCTATCTCTCTCTCCATCCCTCCTCTTTTGTGTGTGTGTGTGTGTGTGTGTGTGTGTGTGTGTGTGTGTGTGTGTGTGTGTGTGCATGCGTGGGTGGTGGGGGGCTGGGCTGTGGGTTTGTGCATGCATGCCTGGGTGTGGGTGTGTCTGTGTGTGATGCGGTGTGCACTGTGCTGAATACATGCATGTGCGCCAGGTTGCATACATCTGCCTTAGAGGATTAACATCAGGTGACCTTCACTCAGGTCCGCTGCCTGCTAACAACAAACCTACTGTAATGGCAAAGAAGGAAGATGAGAAAAACGTACTGCGTTCCCTCTCCCCCTTGCTGTCGTCCTTGTCGTTCATGGGCGAGGAGGAGCGGCTGGTACCGCTGCCGTTACTGCTGCCAGACGTGTGGCGCTGTCGTCCGGTCAGCAACACACTGCGGTACACCTGTCACACACATCAAAGCAGTTAGCAACCATGACAACAACCAGAGGTGCGAGTCAGTGTTCTGAAAGACGTCTCAATGCATGGTACACCTGCTGCACATATCAAAGTGGTAAATATTTTTTCACAATAACCGCACAGTGCCTCAAGTGTTCAAAACCTGGAAAGCTTTCCTTTTTTTTTCTTTTATGAGGATTGTTTTATACCTCCTACTGAACATCCTAAACATAAGCTCTGAACATCCTAAACATAAGCTCTGAACATCCTAAACATAAGCTATAAACATCCTAAACATAAGCTTTGAACATTCTAAATATCCTAAACATAAGCTTTGAACATTCTAAATATCCTAAACATAAGCTTTGAACACCCTAAACATAAGCTTTGAATATCCTAACCCTAAGCTTCGAACATCCTAAACACCCTAAACATAAGCTTTGAACACCGTAAACATAAGCCTGGAACACCCTAAATATAAGCTTGGAACATCCTAAACATAAGCTCTGAACACCCTAAACATAAGCTTTGAACATCCAAAATATAAGATCTGAACATCCTGAACATAAGCTCTGAACATCCTAAACATAAGCTAAAGGCCAGGGTGTTGCAACAGTAGTCAAGAGTGAGTACCCCTGCAAAGCTCTGAATTTATGCGACTAATTCAGAACCATTTTTCAAAGCAAAAACAATCAAACAGGGAATTTTGCTCCGTCAGCTACCCTGTGGAATTCTGTCAAAGTGAGCCTGCTACCATCACACCATTCACTGATTAAAACACACATATTACGACCACACATTCAAGATTATTATTTCATCAGAGAAGTTAAATCATTTAACACTAAACACACACACAATTGGGGGGGGGGGGGTAAGAGACTTTAAAAAACATTATTCCGGGACTTTTCCAGGACTCTATCCCAATTTAAAACATCCTAGGCCTGGCATCCCTTGAGTCATTCAAACTCCAGAACGTTTCCATGTATCCAGCAGGCCACACACACTCTTTACAAACACCTCCCATGTTCTTCACAGCTGTACCTGGCCAGCAGACCTAACACCTGCGAAGACAACCCTTTAGCATTCTGGAGGAGCTACAGACAAACTGTTGCCTACATGGAGAAAACCGGCAAGGATGAGCACAGAGAGGCCTGGGAGAAGCACTCACATGGCTCTGGGCCTGTGGCTGGTAGCGGTAGCACTTCATGATGTCCTGGAAATTCAGTGGCTTCTCCGTCACCTTGGCCATGATGTACACGGCGCACATCAGCAGCTGGTCCAGGTGGCGGTCACACATCAGGTCCGAGCACTCTGTCAGTGCGTGTTCAAAGCAGGTCCACATCTTGCTGCGCAGATCTTCGTCATGCACCTGCAGCTGGTCGCACAGCTCTCGCAGCCGCACTCCCGCCAGGTGGTAGACCTGGAAGAGAACAACAGATGTGTCACCTGTAAGGTCACGGAGCTGTCCCAGCTGCACCCCCAGCAGGTGTTAACTGTCAAGTCGAACTGTGAAAGATGCATCACCTGCTCTGCACCCCCAGCAGGTGTTAATTGTTAAGTCAAACTGTGAAAGATGCATCACCTGCTCTGCACCCCCAGCAGGTGTTAATTGTTAAGTCAAACTGTGAAAGATGCATCACCTGCTCTGCACCCCCAGCAGGTGTTAACGGTCAAGTTGAACTGTGAAAGATGCATCACCTGCTCTGCACCCCCAGCAGGTGTTAACGGTCAAGTTGAACTGTGAAAGATGCATCAGCTGCAAGGTGTACATCTCTGGTAGCAACACCCCTATCCCATGCAACACCCCTATCCCATGCAACACCCATGCAACACCCCTATCCCATGCAACACCCCTATCCCATGCAACCCTCCTGGTGAGAAATTTTGGGTCAAATGATGAAAAGATGGGTCAGGTGCTGGGTTACAGAGCTCTTCCAGCTGCACCCATACATACAATGTGGCACACCTGGTGAGAAACGGTTACTGATTGGACGATCAGGACAGTCAAACTCTGTCATAAGCAAACAAATATTTCAAAATTATTCTTCATAATATGCATGTCAAATCCCCAAAATCAATCCCTCATGGATATAAAACAAAACATACACAAATATCAAACACAAACTTCTGAAGAGATTGTCCCTTCAATGTTGTCCTTGTTAAAATAAAATAAAAAGCATTTAAGACTACAACAGGTTAGTATCATTGACCATTCCATCTGATTCATTGATACCAGATTAAACAAAGACATAAAAACAGAACAGACAGACACAAAAACAATTTTAAGGTGAAGTGATGCTTAATGTCCTCAGATGTCAGTTGACATATTAGGGACAAGTTGTGACCAATGCCGAAGCACGGTTCAGTAAATCTTTACGTCCACGGAAACCAGAAGGCTCGTTAGGACGGACAGCCCAGGACGTCCACATCGACTCTCACACAGCTCCTGAACTATGAAACAATTTTAAGATATTTATTTAGTGCCTTATGGCAGCAAGCTGCACATGTAGCATACCAACTATCATCTCCTAGCTGCCAAACAAGAGCCATACAGAAAAAGCCTCTCTCTCCATGAAAAATAGATTTTTGTTTTCTTTTCAGACAGAAAAAGCAAGAGGACTAGGAAGAAAAATGAGAGGGGAATCAAACGACAGTGCTGTCCACAGTATAATGTAATCACCATTTTAACTTGGTTAAAACTGTGAAAAAAAGGCTGAGCATGAAAATGGAAAAATGTTAGGGACAAATATTAGGCCAATATGTAGCGGTAACAATTCCTTTATGTGGGTGATTCTCATATATTCCTTACGCCAATGGGCTAGCAAACAATGCTTACCACCAGGCAAATGAAAAGGTGCCAAGCATTTGCATTCACATAGGCCTATGGAGTGGACCAGCAAACAGCAGATGGCATGATATTTACCTTCCTGAAGAACAAAGCAAGTGATCCTGTTTTCTTGGGTTTGATGGACTTCTTGGGTGACCGCGTGACCGTGGCGGTGATGTTGGCCATGCCGCCAGTGCCTTGAAGCATGTTCATGGGTATCAAGATCTGCACAGCAAAGGCTTTATTCATAAAATCAACATAATTATTCATGTGGATCAGGATCTCAACAGGCTAACAGCGAAAGCATTATTCATAAGATCAGCATACTCATGTGGATCAAGGCATGCACAGACCATTCACAAATCAGCACAGTCACAAGGATCAAGAACAAAAGGGTTTATTGTTAATGAAGTCATTAAGACATAAACAAGCTGGCAATGTCCAACTTGACTAGGCCCCACAGGAAAGGGAGGGTGACAGGGGGACTATACTTAACCCACTTTTCCCCAGACCGCCTGTCACCGCCTGCTCTTTTTTCTTACTGCACAACCCCAGACCACCCAGTACACGCCAGCTAGCAGACACTCCATACTGGCATCCCAGCTTATGCAAATAGGAACAGGATTCTCATGCGACTTGTAGCCTCATTTCCGCTATTGTTCACTACTTCCAGCGATGTCCTTTGTTCAAAGTTCAGTGGCGTTTGAAACACGCTGTGAATTTTTTAAGCTGCAAGATGGACACACGATGGATGCATGAAAATAAACAAAAGCACTACTGTTAGCAATGGCATCAGAGCTTCATCCTTTGAGATCTGAACTGCAAATCTGGCTCAATCGCTTACCCTGGGCACCCTAACAAACGCATGGAGCTTCATCTTTGGAGATTCAAAGTGGACATTTTGCAAAGCTGGTTACCCTGTGGGCACCATAAAACCCGACATCCAGATGCAGACATTTCTGATTTGGGAAAAAAATTTCCCATGCTTTTATTTTTGAGTGAAAAAAATCTAAACCTGTTGGATAGACAAGAACAATGTATTCGCAAACTGGGAAAATACAAAGTGAGCTAAAACTTTTATTTGGTGTTTATTGTTGATTTTTAAAGTTGTATACCGGGATCATTTGACCCCGTTACTTCCCTTCGCATGGGATTTCACAGCGAAAGGGCCGTGGCTGGTATGGGGCCAAGCAGGTTAATGCTACACTGTCAGCACCAGAATGACTTCTGCACCAAGATAGGCAGCGATGAGAGCCACTTTAATGTTCCCTTCACTGTCAGGGGCAAAGTCACAAACTACTGTCCACACACAACTTTTGAAGAGAAAGGAGAGCTGAAGCATAAAATCATACCAAAGTCATCCACTTACCAGCCAAACACAGTACCTGCCAGGCCAAACCGGCTCACAGCCCATTTGCATCTTTGCTTTGAGATCCCCTCCAAAAACGAAAAAACACTGTAAGTTCTGACCTGTCTCCCGTCGCTGGTGACAGCCATGATGGTCTGCGTGGTGTTGGACGACACTTGCTGCGCAGCGCTGCGAGTCCCTGCTGCCACAGTGTCGCCAACGCCTGCGTTGAGCTGCTTGACCAGCACAGACTCGGAGCCAGGCTTACTGCTGGCGGCGGGCTGAAACAGCCGTCGCTTGGCGTTGCCTGGCTGGGGAGAGCTGAATATGTCTGCTGCCGAGGGGCCGGTGGGGGAGGACATTGGGTCTAAGAAGGGAAACACACAAAGGTTAAGATGTATATCAAGGTCTGTTTACACTCAAATACAAGGGAGACACACAAAAGTTAAGGATGTATATCAAGGTCTGTTTACACTCAAATACAAGGGAGATACACAAAAGTTAAGGATGCATATCAAGGTCTGTTTACACTCAAATACAAGGGAGACACACAAAAGTTAAGGAGGTACATATCCAGGTCTGTTTACACTCAAATACAAGGGAGACACACAAAAGTTAGGATTATATCCAGGTCTGATTACACTCAAATACAGACTACAGTAAAAACAATCATTTCAACTGTCATATTTTTTGAAAAGTTAAAGTGTTTTCACTTTTTCGCCAAAGTCCAGGGGCAGTGCTTTTTATCGATGTCATTTTTGGCACCATGGGCTACTGAAAAGTCTGAGTGGCGATACTGGCAGTATGCTGAAGATTTGGAAACAGAAGACTCCATTACGCCCGGCTCAGGTTTGTCTCTCGACAGGAACACTTGTTCACCTCACTGCTTTGGCACTGTCTCCATCAGCTCTTTTCCGTTTCATTTTGTTCACAGTGAAAGTAATCGGAAAACAATTCAAACATGGCCTCCAGAAAAATGGCGAACATTTGTCCTTTGCAGCAGAAGTACAAGCCTCACTTTGAACTGCCCGAGAATTTAGTGCCAAGGTGCAATACAGAAACTGACACTACAGCAGCAAGAGAGCTTGAAAGACTTACACGTACGCCACCAAAAACCAAGTACTGGGCATATTCCAGACTAGAAAACAAACAAACCACAAAATAGGTCTAGCAATATTTATGACAACTTTTATTTATTTTTCATATCCTGAAACTTTTGCTGTACAAAATATGCCCAAAGCATACAAGAAAACAGGCTTAATATCTAACTTCAAGACAGTTTGTACAAAGTAATTCTCAGTGAGTTGCTTCCCCTAGCTCAAGAAATGCTAGGGCTAAGCAGAGCAAAGACAGGGTGGGCCAGGGAAGAAAAAAAAAGAAGAAATAAATATGCTCACACTGACAGTTAACACTGCACCCTGACACATTTTTGCCATCCTCCTCCACAATTTATTTAGCATCCAGCATCCAAGACATCAACTGTATGCTGTCACTATCTAAACATCTCTATCTGATGTTTCAGAATACTAATATTTCTTTGACCATCATATTTTGGCCAACAGGAATGTCATCACAACATACAGGAATTGATAAAGAGTTCTCTCCCTTCCAGATCAAAGTTCATTTAACCAGTTTCAGTTTTGCCGTTTTCCAAGGCACTGAAAGTACAGATCTCAGCATGAGCGCAACTGCAAGGAGCATGGAATGTCTTAAGACATGGCTTTTTCCACAGCAATAGACCTGCCACGTTTTCTGCTCCACATGCAGCTATTATCCTCCACAAAAAGTCCCTGCTTATTATGAGTTGTGAATTGTGCGTGGTGTGTGCCTGTGCCTGGGTGTGCATGCATACCCTGTGGACAAGATTTTGCACTATATACAATGTTTCATTCCGTTTTATTTGTATCCTTTATTATGTTAAATTGTCCGTCCCTTTTTTGGTAGCATTCAAGTGACCCAAAGAGCAAGTTTTCACTTTATGAATTTACTATGAATAATAAAGTTCTTTTGCATTGGATTTGTATTGTACATTAATTATGCCAAGGGGTGGGGTGATGTACCTTTGGGCAAGATGGAGCGTGCTGCAGGCCTGGCAGTCAGCCCCTCTGTGACCAGGGATCGAACCCGGGGATGCTGCGCTGGGGAAGTGGTCACTGCCGTCAACCGTGCTTCTGGCGGCTGCGTGGAGGGCGTCACCTGTCAGATCACCACGCTCATAAACATCAGTCAGTGCCAACAATGGGGAGGGACAGGGTGAGGGCGGGGGTGGGAGGTGAAAGGGCAGGGGGGCTGGGGCAAAAGGCTAGTGCCAGGTACTCCTGCTTCAATAGCATTGGTAAACTGTTCCACGCACAACTCACAAACATCAAGCACTGCAAAAACAGGGCAAAAGGTGGAATGGTTTTTGTTGTTGTCATTTTTTAATCCAGTATACCATAACTGTCTAGGAGAAAGGCATGAAACCAGCAGAGTACTGGTAAACAGCATTTCCTTCCTCTCAAGGTGTGTGTGTTGGTGGTTGGGGCTGGGTGGATATACACGATAAAACAGAAACATTTGAATCAAATTCAAACTAAGAAACTTTTCTTTTTCCTGTGTTAGCAGCTCGAATCATTTTCAAAATAAATGCAAAGCTCACCAACAGCAGTACTGAGATCATGTTAAATTCATAAAAACTCTGAAAAGTGTTGATTTTTTAAATTGATTTTTAACTTCTAGGCAGACAACTTACATCTTCACAGGAAGGAACAGAGGTGCTTTCCTTGATTGCATCCCACAGCGGGGAATGACTTCTCCATGCGTAGCACTCAAGAATGCTCTCCTCAATCTGCACAAACAAAAGATCTTTACCTTCAGTCAAAGATGTGCGTTACAAAACCAAAGTTAAAGCAGCAAATGGTGGCTGGCAGCCAACACTGGCTGGGTGAAGCAGACAGCATGATAAAGGGTACAGAACACTGTACAATCATCCATCATTACAAGACTCCTCTCGCTCATTCATTCACACGTCTTCATGTGATTTTTTTTTTTTTTCCACATGTACATCCTGCACTATCCCTCTTCCCCTTGGTCACAGTATATACATTTTCACACCACTGGCTAGCAAGACATTGGGGGGAATACACCAGCACTGCCGCAATGTCATTTCAAAGCTGCAATGTCATTTCAAAGCCGCAATGTCATTTCAAAACAATCAATGAAAGTGCTAAACTTGAAACCTTTAAGACTTTCTGTCTTCTTTTTTTGCTCCGACACATGAAAGGATTGAAAGCAGAGGTGTTGTAGGACCGGAAAATATAATATCTGTCAGCACGCCAGTGCATCTTTCACCCTGGAAATGTTCCTGGCTGAGGCAGTGAAGGAGTTAATGTTGTTGTAAGGTTCCCCAGCTAAGCACTGTGGGGGTCACCAGGTAAACACAGCTGGACACTGACAAAGGCATTCCATGGGGTGAGAGGATTGCATGTGTGACCAGCTTTTACAACCTTGCCACAAGGGCAGCCACAAGCTGTCGTCAGAGGATTTTCCTCCAATTTCTGCAGGGTGGATGCTGTTACGCAAGATTTATCTCCATTTCTGCAGGGTGGATGCTGTTACGCAAGATTTATCTCCATTTCTGCAGGGTGGATGCTGGTATGCAAGATTTATCTCCATTTCTGCAGGGTGGATGCTGTTATGCAAGATTTATCTCCATTTCTGCAGGGTGGATGCTGTTACACAAGATTTATCTCCATTTCTGCAGGGTGGATGCTGTTTTATGCAAGATTTATCTCCATTTCTGCAGGGTGGATGCTGTTACGCAAGATTTATTTCCATTTCTGCAGGGTGGATGCTGTTACGCAAGATTTATCTCCATTTCTGCTGGGTGGATGCTATTACACAAGACTTATCTCCATTTCTGCTGGGTGGATGCTATTACACAAGACTTATCTCCATTTCTGCTGGGTGGATGCTATTACACAAGCCTTATCTCCATTTCTGCTGGGTGGATGCTATTACACAAGACTTATCTCCGTTTCTGCAGGGTGGATGCTGTTAGGCAAGGAGCTTACCATGGCTGAAGACTCGTAAAACTAGTAAAGACTAGTAAAACTTCAGTAAGTCCATAAATAAGCACATCAGCAGTTTTTGTCCAGACTGATTCTTCTTTCAAAACATGTGCAAACAAGCACACACTAAAACTGTCTCATTGTGAAGGCAAAAAAACCCACTCACACTGTGAACCACTAATGTAAATTTGGAGCAGTCATGCTATTTTTACACTCCAGTGGGTGTAACAAGATGTGCTGAATCTACTCTAAGGCCATGCCTGCTTTATAATGACAGGACATTTGAGTGAGCACAAATCTAGACACCGATGCCATGTGCAAAGCTGACTGAAACCAGCTGGAAGCTCTTGTACTGACGGTGGACCGAGACTGCTCCTGGCTGCCAATCACCAGGGTATGACAGTAACTTTTTTCCCCACTTGCCCTGTAGGGCAAGTAGATGAATTTTCTACTTGCCTGAGTGGCAAAACTAGTTGCCCATGCCAGATTCTTAAAATCAACCGTTTTGATTAAAATAGGCGATATGTTTGTCCAATGGATTTTGGAGGGTAGAAAGTATGATGAAAGTTCTAAGTAGACTGACACACATACACACACAAACCATCTTCCCCACAAAGTTACATAAATTTGTAACATTGTTAATTGCCAGGTTCATGCTTGAAAGAGATAAAATTATGTAAAGTACTCAAGCTCATAATAAATAATAAAAAATCTACACTGCCAGTGGTACCTGTCTCATACTAATGGTATCAGCAATGAATCATTGCAGCAGTACAGAATGATAACTGCCTCATTCTGTCATGTGTCATGACTTCTGTGAAAGCCAACAGGCAGTTATTGTTCATTTCATTCTAACACTGTAACAGTTCTAATTTCAGAATTTTAATTATTGTTAATATTAATGACCCAAATCGCCATACATGCCCCAAGCCATGACCCAACATAGCCCAGGCAGCTTGGATCAGTGGTTTATTTTTTAACACAAGGAACTGTGCCAAACCTGCACCAGATACAGTTCTTTATTTTCTGTGTTAATAAAGGATTTAGATTTATACTAGTTTATTCCTGCCTTCATTATCTGTTATTTAAGAATGAGAAAGTTTTTTGTTTTGTTTTTTAAGGTCCAATGTTTCCCCTATTTCCACAATAAAACAAGATCGCGAGTCGGGAGTAGTGTCCCTTCACTGAACAGAAATTCCCGATCAGAACAAGATTATGAATCTGAACATTTTAGCAGCCACAATTAGTCTTTTAAAATGCTCATTGATTACACTTTGGATCTGACACCCCTATTCTCCCATTGCCCCCTATACCTCCCTCAAAAGAAAGAGAAGACAAAGAAATTGCTTTAAAATTCCCACTAGTACTGGCATAGTTGTGGCCCATGTCCTCATTGCAAACACCCCAAGCAAATTCTTTCGTTTGCACTTGGGAACAAACTTCCTCTCTTTTGACTGGGATCTGTTAGCTTTCAGTTTTTCAAACTTATTTTTGTGTTTATTTCTTCTCCCCCCCACCCCCTTCTTCCTCTGATGCTCCTTTTAAAAAAGCTCACACCAAAGCTGAGTGCAAGCCATGCTTCGCCATGAGTAAAGAGAGCTAGCTTCTGATTGGCTTCTGCACTGGCAAGCCAATCACATGCTACGACACTGAAGTCGGTCGGTTTGATGATGTGAAAGGAAACTGATGTTGCGATTGTGGAACTGCAAAACAAAAACTGTCACAGTGACTCAAAACCTAATGCTTGAATTGAAATAATTATGATACTGTCAATAAAAAAATAAAAAATAAAAACTGATAACAACTTTCCTGGTCGGGCAGGCCACTGAGACCTGCACCTGCCCGACCGAGTAAGTTACCTGCCCCGGGCAGTCAGCAGTCCTTATTGTCATACCCTGCAATCACCCAAGCAGATTTAAGCCAATCAGAATGTCACAAATATTATAAAGTCTGTCAAGTTGCTGCATGCTGGTCTCAAAAGCTAAAGCATAGCAGCAGAGCAAAAGACTGTTGGACAGATAGCCCACTGGTTTAACAACAGCAACAATAATAATAATACGTATATTTTCTGGAGCGTTATTTTACACTCAGGGAGCTTAAACATTTAAGAACCAAAGCAACTGAAGACATTATTCGCTAAGTGGGGCTAGCACAAGTCAGCAAAGCTGCATTAAGAGCAGCTGCAAGAGCTAAAAGGGAGAGGAAGAAAGATTACATGGTTGAGGTGTTTGACGACATCACGTGACAATCCCTCCTCTGCTCTGATGATGATCTCCACCACCTTGTAGAAATGGTAGGGCGCCAGCTCAAAGATGTCCACTATCCAGGGGAACATCCTGCAAATCAGTTGTCAGGTATGTTGGGTCTTCTACAGGTGAACAGACTGTTTTGTTGCAGGTTACTCTTGAAAATATGTTTCCTCAGACATCATAGTTTTCAAAATAAATACACATACGCACATGCAAGCACACACTCACACCTGTGCCAGTCTCAATGCACATGTGCACACACAAACTCACATGCTTGTAAGCACACTTACTTGCATGCCTAACTGCACACACACACACACACACACACACACACACACACACACACACACACACACACACACGCACTCATATACACACACACTCACTCATTCACTCACACACACACACACACACACACACTCTCTCTCTCTCTCTCTCTCTCTCTCTCTCTCTCTCTCTCTCTCTCTCTCTCTCTCTCTCTCAGCACACACACTTGCAAACTCTCACTGCTGTACAACTTGCTTCGAGACCGACTCAGTGGGTCCTGGGTTCCCAGAGTAAGAAGCATTTGTATCAGTGTATGGCACACTACCTTGTTCGCTTTACTCCACACTAACCTCTGTGAGTTGTAGGAGAAGATGACGATTTCCAAGCAGCAGGCCAACAGCGAGCGATGGAACAAGTCATGGCCTAACAAGCCCTGTAGAGAGAAACCAACTGTCACTTAAAGGTTGATCAAACCTGACCGGAAATGGCTGGGCATATGGTTACGTACATGCGTGTGCTCTGTGTGTGCTGGTTTGAGTGGGTGGGCATCCGTGTGTGTTTGTTGGTGTGAGTATGAGCATGCGTGTTTGTTGGTGGGGGAGTATGAGAGCCTACTGTGTGTATGTGCATGCAAGCGTGCATCTGTGGGTGGGTGGGTTTGAACGTGACGAATGCGCGTGGGGGTTGCGGGGTGGGGGGGGTTGAATGTGATGAATGCATGCATCTGCATGCCTTTGTATGCACCCCTGGCTCTTATGAAATGAGGAGCCAAACATGATCTATTTAAATATGTATATAAATGCAAGAAACATCACATTGTCCCTTCCAACCAGACTACATCACACTTAACTATGCAACTAAAAATGCTTTGTTGATTTACTGTCAAGACAATTTGCTGCAATATTCTGTAAAATTCAGGAAAGGTGGACTAAAACAAACATAAAGCCTTATTTTTGGGTATGGCTTTCAGTCAATGGTGGAATTGTATAAACTGTGAGATGATGAACATCTGCTAAAAAGATCTTCAAATATGGGCAATATTATAAGGAGCTCTACACTGACATACTCAAGTAAATCCATGTACACCCCCCCCCCTCCCCCATTAGACACATAAATATCGGCAGTCTTTCATAAGGAGCTCTACATTGACATACACAAGTAAATCCATGTACATCCCCCTACCCCACCCCTAGTTAAATACAACAGCTATCTTGTTGAATGTCGGTTCAGTAATGCTGTGGTTTAACAGATCAATGCAAAACACCTGCTGGCAGTTTAACCCACTTGGCCCCAGACCGCCCGTCACCACCCACTCTTTTTTCTTACCGCGAAACCCCAGACCGCCCGGCTAGTAGACGCTCCATACTAGCATCTCGGCTTATGCAAATAGCAACAGGATTCTCGCGAGTCGTTTGTTCAAAGTTTGAGAGATGCTGTGAATTTTTTAAGTTGCGAGGTGGACGCGTGATAGATGGCCGAAAATAAACAAAAGTCCTACTGTTAGCAATGGTGTTGGAGCTTCATCCTTGATTTGAACTGCAAATTTGGCTCAGTCGCTTACCGTGGGCACCCTAACAAACTCACAGAGCTTCGTCTTTGGAGATTCAAACTGGAAATTTTGCAGTCGGTTCCCCCGTAGGGCCCCCCAAACCCAACATTTAGATGCAGACATTTCTGACTTGGGATTTCTTTTCTTTTTTTAATGCTTTTTTTTTTTTAGTGAAAAAAATCAAAACCTGTTGGATATAAAAGCACAATGTATTCACAAACTGGGAAAAATACAAAGTGAGCTGAAGCTTTTGTTTGGTGTTTATTATCAATTTTTAAATTTGTACACTGGGATCATTTGACACAGTTACTTCCCTTCGCAAGGGATTTTGTAGCGAAAGGGCAGCGGCTGGTCTGGGGCCAAGTGGGTTAAGGTTGAAAACTGATGCTTTTATCAACTCTTGTCTTTGATTATTATTTTTGGTATTATTATTATCATCATCCCCACCTGCAACTCAAGCCCAAATCAACCTCCTACCGTGAGATCCACTTTTTCTTTGGGGTCCCTCCCTGACACAGAGAGACGTTTCTTCTCGCCCATGACGATGGACTCCAGCGTCTTGAAGTATAAGCTCTCCCCAAGCTGAAGACGCTTGCGAGCAAAGTCGATGTGAGCACCAGGGTGAGTGTCTGACGGCTGTGAAGCAGATACAATACAAAACAACTTTATTATTCATAATAAATACATAAAATGAAAATGTGCCTTTTGGGTCACTTTGATGATTATGAAAAACTAAAAACTCAATGGCTGCTGCTGTTCTTGTTTAGACTTGTTTAAAGGGGAAGTAAAACCTCAATGACTGTTGTTATTCTTCTTTAAAGGGGAACTAAACCAAATAAGCACTGCAGGCCCTATCATCGTATCAATAGGAATGGAACCCAAAATAAATACACGCACAGAGTATTTCCTAACTTGATTCTCAATCCCATTTGTTGAACACTGACATTTGAAATCTGTGAAAACCCTATGCATTATGCTGCACGGCATGGAACTGTAACCTGCTGTACGAAACAGAATGGCATGGCATTCTAGGGTATTAAATGAAGCGCGACATCCCACTCACCTGTACATAGTGCGTGCAGAAGGTCTCCCCCATCTCCTTCACCCTGGCTACCACTTCCTCCGTGGGGTTCTTGCTGCAGTTCCTGCACATCACATCACACTCGCTCAGCACCATTTCAATACACTCAGTGCCAGCACACTCAGGAGGGCAAGCAAATGTGAGACAAAAGCTTCCTCCTTAAAGTTCCTCTGTGGCCTTGTCAAAACACAGCCACTCAGTAGATCACACTACTGTATTAGTATCATATGTGACCAGCAGACACCAACTTTTTATTTGTTTTCTGGTGCTGACTCTGATCTGAATGTGTAGCCTGTCGGACAAAGAAGAAAGTATGCCTGCTCCATGTACTTGAGGCCACACATTAAAAAAAGAAAGAAGCCCCAGCAGCCGAAAATCAAAACAGGCAGGATAACTTTATCTGGCTGTGTTCTGCATTATCTCGTGTCCACTACGTATTAAACTGCACAAGAAAAACTTTACGCAGCTGCGTTTTGCATTACCTCATGTCCACTAATACTAAACTGCCCAGGGAGAACTTTATGCAGCTGCATTTTGCATTAGTTCATGCCCACTAAGTACCAAACTGCACTGGGAGAACTTCATCCAGCTCTGTTTTGCATTGTCCAGCTGTGTTTTGAGTTACCTTGTGCCCACTAAGTACCAAACTGCACAAGGAGAATTTAATGCAGCTGCATTTTGCATTATCCAGCTGCATTTTGCATTACCTCATGCCCACTAAGTACTAAACTGCACAAGAACTTTATCTGGCTGCATTTTGAATTATCCAGCTGCATTTTGCATCGCTCATCCCACTAAGTACCAAACTGCACAAGGAGAACTTTATCTGGCTGTGTTACTTCATGCCCGCTAAGTACTAAACTGCACAAACAGGAGAACTGAGTAACACACTCTCAGTCATGTTTCCCAGACTTGGACTACAGCCAAATAAGGACCTTATAAGGACCAACATTAGATTTTTTTAAGGACCATTGCAACAGTAAAAAACAAAAAAAATGAGCTGAAATTCACATGCCACGAATCGAGCACAGTTTGTCCAGCTTATATTTTAGAACCCACTCCTAGTACGCATTGTCCTTTAGCCAGCGGTCTTGGAACAAACTACAAAACAGCCAAAATATAATCAGAACACCCACTTGAACTCCTCAATGAGGAAATCTGAAGGGGATGTTTTTCGCCCTGACAACAGTGCCTGCAGTCGACTGACGCTCTGCGTGGCCGTGGAGACAGGTGTCACGTGACACTGGTCCTTGTCCTTGAGGTAGCGACGGCCAGTGAGAGGGGTGGCCGGAGCCAAACTGCGAGTCTGTAACAGGTCAATCAAAAACACTGCATTTAGTGATGCTAACAGTGGCAGGAAAATAATCGATCCAACCAAGCCTCCTTTCATCCTGACTTCTTGCAAAAATATGCTGTTGAAAACAAGGGACACCACACAACAGGCAGCATTAGTCTCTAGAACCTCAGATGAGGTTACACAAGTTTACAAAACTAATTATGTTTTGACTAGCTGCAATAAAAGCAACCCAATATGTTTCACATGAGTCTGGCTCATAATCATGCATCACCATATCAAGTCTGGTCACAAGGGGTCAAGTGGCAAACTATGAGTACCCATCCCCAACTATAAAAACATGACTATATCAGACACAGACACTGACAAAGACACCTGCATTAAGCGCAATCATGCATGCCACATTATACAAGGCAGTGGTGGTTGTGGCTTTTTCCCTGTATGGGAGGGAAGATCTTTCATCGATCACTCCACTTGCACCTTTTTTTCTTTTTTTTAAGTGGAGACCAACTCATGCGTTGCAATTTCCACTCTTTCAGGCCAAGGATCAGTCCACAGTGGCTCAGCAAACTGAGGTGACTGTGGCCCAGTATTCCCCGGTGAGCTGTATGTGAGCTTGTTTCCCTGATGGGTTCCAACACTATGCCTGGACAGCATGGTCAGCCCATTCTGGCTTTGTTGGGTCGTGGGTGTTACAGACGGGGTATCCTTGTTTAGCTGTAGCCTGCTGCCACCTGTACTCTTGGCAGAATGGGGAGGAGGAATAGCTCAGTGGTAGAATGCTGGGCTCGTGATTAAAAGGTTGTGGGTTCGAGTCCCTGCAGGATAATTTTTTCTACAAGGTCAATTTGCTGTGCTGATTCTCATTTCAGTATTTGTTCTACCCCAGTGTTACCGCAGTAGCACATAAAAAGAGCGCAGTCATTCTGCCAAAAAGTGTAGGTGGCAGGTTACAGCTAAACACACATACACCATATGTATGTGGCTTCAAATGAAGTGACACCGTAAACTTAACTGGTGCATGGTTATATGGGGTATGCAGAACATGTGCTGAGACAGCCCTAAAACCAAAAAGTACTGTAAGTACACCACTTCAGAGGATATTCAAAAATGCACTTTAAAAGAAAAAAGAAAAAAAAAAGGCTACAGTCACCCATTCAGAATCACAAGCGTTGTCTGCTCATGAGCTGAGAATAGCGCCACATAAAAGTGACCAATAATAATAATGACCAAAATCTTTCAGGTGCAGGTGCTACTGGAGTAAAATGGGGCTGGGGGTGGGGGGAGGGGTGACAAATCAAAATAAAAAAGTCAGCAGAGAAAGTTAACTGAAAAGTTTTTTTCTTTCTTCCCTACTTCTGTCAGGGATACAGAACCAAGCTCTACCGCTAAGCTTTAAACCCCATAAAGAATTACTTCTGTCAGGGATACAGAACCGAGCTCTGCCACTAAGCTATATATCCCCATAAAGAATTACTTCTGTCAGGGATACAGAACCGAGCTCTGCCACTAAGCTATATATCCCCATAAAGAATTACTTCTGTCAGGGATACAGAACCGAGCTCTGCCACTAAGCTTTAAACCCCATACAGAATTACTTCTGTCAGGGATACAGAACCAAGCTCTACCACTAAGCTATATATCCCCATAAAGAATTACTGCTTGCAGGATCATCATGACATGGGAGGCAACCCTGGGCAAGTTAGTCAAAAGGCTGCAGTCTGGTGTTCTCCATTTACACTTGCACGCCAACCAATTTAAAGCAGCCACCTGCTTGACACTGCCCAGATGTAAACTACCCACTGCATGCCTGGTCACTGTCTACACATATCCCACTCAAGTCTGTCCCACACCCTCACTGTCCTTGGTTTGGATGCAAAAATAAGATCAAATTCATAACTTTTTGGTATGACCAAGTGCTGATGTAACCGTTTGTTTTGGGGTTGAATAGTAAGCAATGAGTGATGTTATGTCACCTAAAGCAAAATGTATCAGCTACCAACCAGTGTGCAAGAAATGCTGTGTACCTGCTACCTTGGGAGAAGTGCTGTTTTTGAAAATGTTGGGTTTTAGTGGTCAAAAGTTGGTTTTCCTCTGGCTGCACAACCCAAAAAGAAGGGCAGCCAAATACCTGAAAACTGCCAGATGGTGCAAACCGTCTGTCTGACCGCTGAAAGACCAGATGGCTGTCAGGGGTGGTCAATCACAGCTGCCTCATGAGAATTTGATAACCTGTGGTTTAAAAGTGTAAACATACCCTACCTCTGGTCCCAATTACCATAAAATATAAACATTTAAGGTCCCCTTGGCTGAGAACCTAGAGCTATCGAAAGTTCTGTCTTCCAATCCCAAAACAGGTCAGAATCAACAAAGAGAGTTGACCAGCACAGGATAAGATGTCCCACAAACACAACAACAAAGGCCCTAATCAGCTACAGTAACTCTCTCCTGGCATGCAACTAGAATGTATATAAACTCCATCAAAGGTACCGCCTCAAAACAGAATGTACATAAACTCCATCAAAGGTACCGCCTCAAAACAGAATGTACATAAACTCCATCAAAGGTACCGCCTCAAAACAGAATGTACATAAACTCCATCAAAGGAACCGCCTCAAAACAGAATGTACATAAACTCCATCAAAGGAACTGCCTCAAAACAGAATGTACATAAACTCCATCAAAGGTAACGCCTCAAAACAGAAAGTACATAAACTCCATCAAAGGTACCGCCTCAAAACAGAACACATTAGTCACACTGCATGCTTTGCCTACTGCCACAACTTCCACCTACATAATTTCTGTCTACTGAAAACATTCAGGTTCTGCTGTTGCTTTTCAGCATCACTTTTCTTCTTCTTCTGATTTCTCAGTCTTTTTCTAACATACATGGCACGTGATCAGATGGATTCCATTTTCACTTGAGTTTCCGCCTATGCAGCTGACTGGGTATTTAATGTCATGAGTCAATCAGTCCTCTCTCTTCCTCCCTCCCTCCCTCTCCTCCATGTGGACATGTGACAGCTGCAGTTCCAGCAAGGACACACTGCAGACTAGGCTTCTACCTAAAACATTTATCCTTGTGTATTGGAGAGCTCACCCTCTCTCTCAGCCCATTTACTGCCCCCCCCCCCCCCCCCCCCCACCCCCACCCCCTTTGTAAGTATCAACATCAACCTAGAAGTACAACCCTACAGGTGGCTTCCATTATTTCCATGTGAGCATTTTGTTCATCTTATATAGCCAAGCCAAGCTTTATAAATAACAAAATCTTCCATCAGGTTCCCAGCTTTGAAGTGACCCACCTAACATTTTCTGTCGAAATTGAAATAAAAGACCACAGTTCACTTGCCATGCAAACAGAGGAAGAAGCAGACGTTGTAACAGTGGTGGCTGAACTACAAGCCGCTGTGGTTTTTGTGGGTGAAGATGATGCTGTAACCTCATTCTGGGATGTTGCCATAGCACTGACAACACTTAAATCCGACAAAGGAAACACCAACACATAACAAGGGCCATCTGATGTTGGCCAGGACGCACCACTGCCCTGCAGGCCTGGCCAAAGACAATCTGTATCAATCATTGATGCATTTGCCTTGGCAGAAATCGAAGATAATCCAGTTTGCTTCGAAATCAAAGAAACTCTGTTTGGGGCACAAACAGAAGACTGAGAATAAACCAATGCCATGTTTTCAGGACACCCCCCAAGGCATCTGAGGAGTTTTTTTTCTCTTTTTCTTCTTTTTGGAGTCAGGAATGATGTGAAGATCAAGACCTTAAGCAGAAGAGGCACCAGTCCCTAAGAGATGGAAATGTTTCCCACACACACAGAGAAGCTTTTTGCACACAAGGCTGGCACCAGTTTCCTTCCATTAATTTCAGCCATGGAAAATGATTTTCCCCCCACTCCCACACTGAAAAGCCTTTTTTTCGCTGCCTGTGGAGTTCCACCATACAGTTCCCTTCCTTCACATTCAGCCATCACACACAGCTGTGCACTTCTCTTCCCACTTTCTGAAGAATTTAGTCTTTTCCAAGCAATTGTAATCCAGCAGATAAAACTCTCAAGACAAAGTGGCTCAGACAATCAAAATCTCTTCCTTGCTTGAATTTGTCTTCAATTACACTGCCTCACTTCTTGATAGTGTAAAGTTCATGGAACATTACTCCGTGCCCGTGTGCCCTGTAGCTCTACAGGACCAGTCATTGATTATGAAGGCATACTCACAGTCCACAAAACATTTTGTAAAGCGGTAAATGTTTGTTTTGCTTCACACGTCAGACCTCCAATCCCAGGTAAATCCACGGGGCGATGAGTGTGCTTGTGCATACCTTGATCATACTTTTCCACAAAAGTCAAACATTTGTCCAGAAGCAGTTGAACTGTTATGCATGATCCGATTTATGTCCTTTCTTTTGGCGAGTACAATTTCCTATCTTTCTTTTGGTGAGTACAATTTCCTTGTTCTTTTCCACTAAAGCCAAAGCTGTATAAACATGTTGTAGAGCTAGATCTTCTGCACACAAACTTCCAGGAAGGTTACAAAGGTCTGATATGTTTAAAGCCAAAGATGAATAAACATGTTGTAGAGCTAGATCTTCTGCACACAAACCTCCAGGAAGGTTACAAAGGTCTGATATATTAGATATATGTGTAGCATGACTAATGTAAAAGCTATAATTTCTCCATGAAAACTTCCAAAGAACCTTACACTTAGGTTTGGTATGTATAAATAAGCTAGAATCTCTCTGTACACACTTCCAAGAAGCTTACAAAGGCTTCACAGGGAAAAGCGGTAGGTGCACAGGAATCAAACACACAGTTTTCCTGACTGTAAGTGCAAGATAATAAAGAGGGGACCATAGGGGGAAGGGGGGGGGGGGGGGGGGGGGGAGTCCACACCTTTCACAACCTAGATCAGTTGTCTGATCTATATATATGTGAAAACTTCTGGTTGGCTGAACAGATAGATCACACATGTTTATCGGAGTCAGCTCAGCTCAAATCTCTTCTGTCAAAACTCCAGCCAGGTTCAACACCAAACAAGAAACTACACTCCCAGCTACTCTCCACAAGTTTTAAGTCACTACTGCACCACAAATGCCACCACCACCACACCAGCCCTCCTATCTTTCACAGAGGCACTGACGACTACAAACCGACCACCAACCACCGAGTGAAACACCCAAAGCATTTTGGCAGTGTCTAGTTGAGCAGTCACATTGGAAGGACCCCTCCCCCTTCTCTCGGTCCCTCCCTCGCCCCCCCCCCCCCCCCCCCCCCCCTCCTGCCAGAGGAACTGACAGGGCTAGTGCAGGGGGCTGCCTGTTGGCGATGGTATCAAGCCTGTTGTCCATTTCCTCTCTCTCTCTAAATCCCTATTAACCACCGAGGAAAGCGGGCTCACAGCCCGCGCTGCACGCTTTGGTTTGTCTCCTGCCTACCTCTTGCTAGGTCTTGCCATGCCATGCGCTGGGCTGGGCTGGTGGTTGCTGGCTCTTCTCTCATAGGGATATGGGAGGATCTGATCCCCCCCCCCCAACTCTGAAAAATGTGTGGATTTTGCATCTATTTGTTTGTTGCTCGCTCTCTCTCTCTCTCTCTCTCTCTCTCTCTCTCTCTCTCTCTCTCTCTCTCTCTCTCTCTCTTTTGGTGTGTGTGTGCACACGCACGCAAACACATGCATGTATTGTATGTCTATGCATTTGCACATGTAAAAACATGCAACTCTCTGGGCACGTGTGCGCATGCATGTGTGTGTGGGCACGTGCACGCACACGTTTGGCTGAGTGTGTGACAGTGAGAGAGAGTGTGTGAGTGTGTGTGTGTGTGTGTGTGTGTGTGTGTGTGTGTGTGTGTGTGTGTGTGTGTGTGCGCGCGCGCGCGCGCGCGCGCGTGTGCGTGCATACATGAATTTAAAAAGACCCCTCTCCACGCAAAAAAAGAAGAAAAAAAGGAGAGACCTACACCATTTCTTTCTCATGCTTGATTTACTTTCAACCCCTTCAGGACTTGACACTGACAAGCATTATCAAATGCAGGTTGTGCATATACCTCGGTGCCTTTTGCTACCAACACACACAAGTCAAGTGCTCTCCTCCAGGTGGCTTACCTGCTTCCTCTCTTCTTTAGTTGTTACATTACAAACAGAAAAATCTCTGATTAATAAGCTGTAGCTCTCTCAGTGGGAGAGGGGGTCTGTGTTTCTCACCTGTGCATGTACATGTATTCATTTGCTTTTATTATACATACATCCTATGCTAAAACTAAATAAACAAAATAAATATATATCCACCCATACAAACAAACAAAAAAGGGGGGGGGGGAAGCAAAGTAAAAATACTTCTTTTTTTAAATCCCCCCTCCCCCACCCCCAATACTCTATGACCTTTAAAAAAAAAAATGTCCCCCACTCAACCGTTTTTTTTTAATCTTTTTTTTTATCCTCATGATTCATCTTCTTCATGGATGAACCATCTCAGCCTTGCTTTAATACTTTTGCAATGTAACACTGACACTATGAATGAACAGTGACAAAGCCTTATCAAATACATGCTGCAGTTTAGTGTAAAGCATGAAAAATATGCATGCTGCAGTTTAGTGTCCCTTTTTTACTACACTACTGTTTAGTGTCCATTTTTACCACACTGCAGTTAAGTGTCCATTTTTACCATGCTGCAGTTCAGTGTCCATTTTTACCACTGCTGTTTAGTGTCAATTTTTACTACACCGCAGTTAAGTGTCCATTTTTACCATGCTGCTGTTAAGTGTCCATTTTTACCACTGCTGTTTAGTGTCAATTTTTACTACACCACAGTTAAGTGTCCATTTTTACCATGCTGCTGTTTAGTGTCAATTTTTACCACTGCTGTTTAGTGTCAATTTTTACTACACCGCAGTTAAGTGTCCATTTTTACCATGCTGCTGTTTAGTGTCCATTTTTACCACTGCTGTTTAGTGTCAATTTTTACTACACTGCAGTTAAGTGTCCATTTTTACCAGGCTGCAGTTTAGTGTCCACACTGCAGTTTAGCGCCCATCTCCACCAACATGAAGCACATTAACAACACCCAAAAGCTCAGAGCTCCCCGCTCAAATCTGATTTCACATGAAGTTTACAATCCCCTCCGTCCTTCTTCCAATTCCATAAACCTCTCCCTCCGCCTCCAATAAATCTTGTACAAACAGACCTCCCCAGAGCAGTGATTAGGCAGTATTAATTCCAAAGGGATAGAAGTCACACTTTTAAGTATCAGGTTCTGCCTGTTCAGACACCTGTCTGACACTAGGGACAGCCAGTGAAATACTAACACTTGGCTGTCTACCAAGCCAGTGTATATTTAGGTACACAGGTGCCTGTCTTTACTGGGAAAAAACATGGTGTTGTTACCGCCCCCCCCCCCCCATGTCCTTATTTATTTTACCCATTTATTTATAGATATATATATCATTTATTCTGCTTAGATATAGTTATTATAACATTTTCTACATAATGTACTATGACAAACTTCTACAGTTACAGTGCAATTTACTGATATGTAACTTTTGAACTGTGCTGTATCTGACCTGTGATTGTGGAGGGGGTGAACAGACAAGGAGATGTGTACTGCCTGTGTGTGTGTGTGTGTGTGTGTGTGTGTGTGTGTGTGTGTGTGTGTGTGTGTGTGTGTGTGTGTGTGTGTGTGTGTGTGTGTGTGTGCACATACATGCAATCATGTTGTTTATGCTAGACTTTCCAAAAAAAATAAAAAATTTAAGCAACTTCAACTTGATGAGCATCACAAGCACTTTCATTGAAATGTGCATAAGAAACACTCAAGTCTCTCATTTATTACCGATAGCAAGTAAAATGCAAATAAAAAGCATCTGACTTATAATGTGATCTGTCAGTGTTACTACAGTTAGGGATGTAAGCTTCTGACTTGTATGAACTCTGTGAATAATAACTGTAACTGAAGGTCATTGAGGAGTCTGATATGTATGATTAATGTGCATGCATTTTAGAACTTGCGTACAGCAAATGCAGCGTCTTGAAAAAATGCATACAACCAATGATGACACTACACACACTGACACAGTGATGGTGACTTTTATAATACACTTTTTTACTCCAGAATTCTGAGCAAGCCTGACGGATAACAGCAATACTTTCACTAGTTTCAGTAGCTTCAAGCTTGGGATCTTCCATGGCAATCAGCATTTTTCACCAGTTAATAATAAAGTATTTTTAATTACTAAATTAGTTCCTGGTTAGTTTGTCCTTTTGTTGGTACTGGCAGATAGATTACCTGGCTGGTTTGTTTGCCTTCTCGAGTCAACCAGCTCAGAACTAGTGAAAGGAACTGGTTCAGAACTATCAACACAACCATGAAAAAAACCAGTTCCAGTTTTCCGCATCGTCTTTGAGTTTGATGACATTATGCAGAGCTGATGAAGTAATGTTGAACTGGTTCAGAACTATCAACACAGCTATGAAAAAAACAAGTCTGAGGTTCTGCATCATCTTTCATGATATTATGAGATTATGCAGAGCTGCAAAATGTGGTCAGAATGATGCAAACGAATGGCAGGGAAATTAGTAACACAGCCAGAGACTGACCTAGACAGTAAACTACCACTGACCCTGTTCAAAGTAACTTAACCTGGCCTGGCAGCTGCCAAAGTTGGTATGTTCTGACAATCGACTTCACACCCTGATGCCAGAGAGACAAAGACTGAGTGAGAGTGGGGCTGCTTAACGCCTTTAACTGAAATGCATTGTGTCAAGTGCCATACAAATCTGGACTTTCCTGTGTGTCGTAAACACATGGGGTTTGCACAATTGCATGATTATGGGTTTATTTTGCATTAAAAACACAGTTGTGCAGCATATTTGCAACCCCTGAATTAACTTTTTCATCTAAAAGTTATTTGAAGGCAGGTATGCATACACAGTAACACTTTAGGCCGCTCTTAATGTAGCTTCACCTACCTGTCAGTGTCAAAGGCTCACAATACATGTTGGGTGACTTCAGTTTCATATTAAAACAACAGCAGGTACACAACCCCACACCCACCCCACCCTGCCCAAACCCAATAGGGGTCTACTCTAACTCCTACCAAATCAGTATACCAGTTTGGGCCAAAAAGGAGGTTAGGAGGGCAGCCCCAATATGCACCAGGGAGCTGATGGAGTGGGTGTGTTGGTGGGGAGGGATGAAGTGTCAACCATCATTATTCCCACTTGGAGGACAGCAGAAGAGATTTCACAAAGGATCCTCCTGGTTGGCACTCAGCCAAATGGGCCTCCCAGGGGGGAAAAACACACACCTTTTAACCCTTTCTTGCTCCCTCTGACACACATTTTCGGCACAAGCCCAGTGCAACATGCAAGGCAGCCACAGTGTAGTGCAAGCTTCAAAGGCTTCCTGCCAGTCCCACCCAGCACTTAACCCCCTCAGTGCCACACACCATAATGTTTCCACACTGAAAACTGCACGCAGGCTCACAAGCCAAATATTTTCCAGGCTTACTGTACATAAATATATAAAAAGTCTGTGGCTTTATTTCAATACTGTGTATTTTGACACTCATCCTGCCTCATGCAACTGGAGAGAAAGAAAGAGAAAAAAAAAAAGCTAAAGGATTATAAATTTTGCTTTATACTGCCTGGTAGTGGTATAGAACCTTCATGTATGCACTGCAGTGAAGAGGTTACGGCTCAACCATTACCTATCATTGGGCACTTGGATTGCACACATTTTCCCCATTTATCTTATTGGACATATGGTACACTGTCCTAATTCTGAAGAGTGTGTGACGTTTGTCTGTCCTAATCATAAGACAGAGGAATTTTATTCTCACCAGTAAAAGTACAAGAAATGTATGTTGGTGTTGGTTCATTCATTCACCATCACTATCAGTGTATCACACCCATACAACAGTACAACTCTATACCCAAAATGAGCAATACTGTCAAATGCTACTATTTAGCACTAGGTCCATACATGGCAATCATAAAAAAAAAAAAAAAAAAAAAAAAAGCTCACAATGTTGTAAACATACCCTTCCTCTTTGCCTCTGAACACTCTGCAGCCTATCTTGACATTTGGCAAACCTCACTCACTCTTCAGAATCAAAATGTTTCAAAATTTTGAAACCAATACCCATGGTAAAAACCATCAACCAATCAACAGCCCTGCCCAAAAGTTTGCTCTTTCCCAGTAAACATGCCAGATCTGATTCACATTTTATCTCGATCGGCTCGGAAGCATTGGCCTGAAGAGGGGCCAAGTGATCTTTGCACACTGGCTTGCTTCCAGACTGGATCCGTTTGACTAAAACCTGACATAGTCAGCCAAATCTAATCTGACCCAGGCTGGTTTTGCATAATAATAAATATGATCGAGGCCATCTGTGAAAGAAGACAACTGAGTCTGAAAGTGGGAACTGGTAGCGGGCGGGTTCTGTTCTGCCAGAACTGGGCGCAACGATCCTTGCACATCAACTTGCTTCTGGACCAGATGTATCTGGCCAAAACCTGAACATGCCATCCAGACTGGATCCAGGCCAGTTCCGCACAATAGGATCCAGGCCTTCTTTGGGAGAATGGAACCAAATCAGATCCTAGTCGGATGTGGCATATACAATCCAGCCCAATTCTGGTTGCTTGCTGGTTGCATAAACAAAACGCTTCCAAATCAGATCCTGCATGTTTACTGGGTTTGTCCCAGAACTGGCTTTCAATTTAGATATCAATGTCCACACACACAAAAAATGAAAAAAACAAACAGATTTTTCTCCCCATAAGAAACACAAAATAAAAACATGCATATATGCATGTACACAAACATGCACAGTACACACAAACAAAAATGCTTCAGACTAGAGGGAATCAGGCAAATGGATCACATGTCAGAAAGTGTGTGGCAAATAAATTACATCAACATTTGTGCATTCACTCAACATAATTTACAGCAATAATAGTTATAATATAGATGTATGAACCTAAGCACATTCAAAAGTGTTCACTTATTTACAAAATCTTGTTAAAATTTACAGTGCAACTCTCTCAGTCTTTTTTTTTTTTTTACTGATTTTTTTACTGCCTCCAAAGTCCCCAAAGCACTTTTTGGTTCTTTTACTGTGCTTTAGCACTACAAAGTTCTGTTAAGAAGAATCTATACTGATAGTTCCAGCTGCTTTGTTGTTAAGGGGTTCCACTGCCCCAAGTTAATGCACAGGACACACCCAAAAGATACAACAAAATCCACAATGACATACAAACAGAAACATTACATGCATTTAATCACATACACACACTCCCATATTAAGCACACATGTACATGCATCATACTGCATGTGAGCCAGTGTGAGTGACTGAGGTGCACACACACACAAAAACTTCACATAAATGTGCATGTATAAACAAACACATTCACATAAAATACATGTACACATATGCACACACACCACACAATGGCAAGCATGCAAACACACAAACATATGCAACGCACGTATGCACACACACACAAACTGCTCACCTCCTCAACGTGTTGCTTCAAGGATCGTCGATGCATCTCATCTGACAGATTTGCGACACGCTGACCTCCTGGTGTTCCAATCTCCTCTTCTGCATCTTCGCCGAGGAATATCCTCTCGTCGAAATCGCCCACACTTAAAACATACTCCTCATATGCGTTGTTAATAGCTTTCCTGTGAGACAAATCAATCATCTTGTTGATGGACTTCCTGTGGGGACAAATTGAGCACAAAACGACACAATGTGATAATGGTTGACAATGATCATGAATTTGCCACCATGACACTGACAAACAAAGGATGCTTCTTTCGTTCATGACAATGACTATGAATTTACAAATCTGTGATGTACACTGACATACAGCAATGACAGTGACCACAACCTAATGACATAACCGACACTGGCAAAACAATCAGAAAAGACACTTTCATTTACAGTGGTCATGAACTGACGACACACAAAGGACAGTTTTCAGTCATGAGAATGACCACAAACTATGGCTGTGACTGGCAGAACATCAATGAAGGATGCCATTTTCACTGACCACAATGAACACTAACCCCTTCACTGCCATGACGTCATTTCAAAACAACCAATAAAACTACAAAATCTGAAACTCTTAATCGTTTCTGTCTTCTTTTTCGCACAGGCATGTGGAAAAATTACCATAAAACGCACAGCACTGAAAGCTGACGTTACAGGACAAGGAAATATACTGTCTGCAGGCGCGATCATGCATCTGTCACTAGTTTCAGCCTGGAAATTTTACAGGCTGGGGCAGTTAAGGGGTTAATAATATTATACGACTGTGACAATGATACAACAAAGGCTACTGCTTTCTTTCCACTCCAGTGATTTATTGATTTTCTAACCCAATCACATTCATTTTGCAGTTGCCTGGACTGAAAAAGTCAGAATTTTATTGAAGCTGTTTTTACTGTTTGTGAATTCATGCATTTTTCACATACAGCAAGTGAAAAACATCAAGCAATTTTATGTATTCATCAATCTGAACACTGACAGTATAAAAGTTCAGGGGAGTCAGTTTTATATTGGTTAGCATCCGTTATGAGCAATGCAGTATTTGTCTTTGTACTTCCCAGTAATTTGTTCATTTTAATTAATATGAGTTTCCAAAGAAATTGTGTGCACCTTTACTTTTCGTCACAGAGTGTGTATTCTGGCAGTGGCAATTCAAACTGAGACCTGACCAAATGTGTGGCCTCCTTTAACTGTGCCTCTTAACTCTTAGTGTTCTCTTCTCACAAACAGGGGAAACGTATTCCTAGGTAAATGATTCAGATTACCTTCAATACAAATGTAATGAGTTTCACAGAATGTTAAACACAAAATGATTTTCACAGACTGAACACAAAATGACAGTACAGCTTCAGTGAATGAAATCATTCGGAGAACTAATCTTCCTTCGGATCAGACTGATCCATGCGAGTACTCAGCATAATGCATGGCCTCAGATACACAGCTATTAAAATCACCATTATGATCCCACTCAGCATAATGCATGGCCTCAGATACACAGCTATTAAAATCACCATTATTATCCCACTCAGCATAATGCATGGCCTCAGATACACAGCTATTAAAATCACCATTATTATCCCACTCAGCATAATGCATGGCCTCAGATACACAGCTATTAAAATCACCATTATGATCCCAAGCCCAAAGAAGATTAAATTTTCAGATTATCTTCACTACAAAAGTGCAATCATATTCTCTAACACTAAATTAACAATATTCAAACACTGTTTTCTGTGATTCTGGCTTGATGATCACTGATGCTACCTTTCAACTGACCCTGAGACAGAATGTATTTGGCAGGACACTTCCACACACTCCCTCATGTTCTCCCCCCCCCCCCCCCCCCCCCTCAACCTGAGGTGACCCTGTGCAACTGAGGGGATGTTAAAATCCCAAAACTACCTATTCCTCCTCCCAAATCTACTCCACACACACACACACACACAAAGCAACAGTACTTACACGTTGGCCTCAAAGTTTCCAGTCTCCAGTATTGAAGACAACGTCTCTGCTTTCCCCTTCAGTACCTGCCAACAAAGTGACTGTTTAACTGACTGCTTATCTGAACTGACTGACTGGTGGAAGAATAGGTTAATGAATTGACTTGATGACTATGATTTTGACTAATAAACTAAATTTGTTCAGATACTGATAGTGATATGGTTATAGTTTCATGACAAATGTTATGTTGTAATCTAAATACATCAAATGCATAAAAAATAAACCAAAGTCAACAACTCGTCAGCTGCAAAGATTATTTCAGGAAAAAACATCAAGTCAGAATACTTTAATCATCCCTCACAGGTCAACATCACATTGCCCTTTCATGTTTGAAGAGGACACTGGATGAAAAAACTGAAACTGAGTGAATAAGCCACTCCAGACATTCAAGATGAAACGATGGATTAACAATACAGATGACCTTATTCCACCTTAGTTACAGTACCCCACTGTTACTGTGCCAAAACTGTTGAAGCTGCACACATGTAATTTTGAATTTAAAAAATTTAAGTCAGTAAAACTCTCAACAGCGCAAGACTAATATCTCTTAATATTTCATATTGTGTAACATTCTAACAAAGCATTCTGATTTATTCCAAAATTAATACTCTCAAATTCAAATCAAAACCTAGCCTTGTCAATTTACTAAATGCATGACTGCAAAGATTACTGATCAAGTTCATGCATCAATGGAGATCAAAGTGTGCAATGCTCCAGTTCTCATGGCCATTTGAGTGAGACATAAACCAAATCATCTACACCAAAATGACTGGCAGTGACACCAACACCCCCCACACGCAATTTGCCAATTGGTCTCCAAACTTCACACAGAGAATGAAAAAAATCCACCAGACCCAAATCGTGCAAAAGGTACATCTTTCACCAAACACATACATCTCAACATTAATCCAAACTCAAGGGGACATAAAAGGTTTTGTGCTTCGCTGACCACTTCAAGCGTAACACCACCCATCAAAAGGTCTGGCTGCCGCCATAACAAAGCACCAGAGGAAAGGTCCCAATCCGACCAACAAACAGTGGATACAAAAGACCATTTCCCAAAAAAAATTCAATACCTTTGCACCCACTTTGCAAACATGAAATAGGCATTAGGGAGAATTGACTGGCTGGGATGACTGAGCATCAGACTGCAAATCAATGACGACCAATGGTGGCAGTTTTTGACTGCTTCAGCGGTCCTTCCTGTAATTAACTTTTTTCTCCCCCCCCCCCTTTTTTTCTTCTCCAGTGGATACTTTTCCTCCTCCTGGTAATGTAATCAAATACGAGGTTTCGCATTGCGGACACATGTAACTCATTTCCTGGTTTTTGACTGTTGGCTTGTTTGCTTCAAGTGCCTGCTTGTTACAAGAGTGTTTTTGTCAGTTGCTGACTGTGCATAAAACACCAAGGACATCACCTTGTTTACTTGTTAGGTTGCTTTTTCTTTTGGGGGTGGGGGTGGGGTTGCTAAGGATCATACACTGACATTTCATTCGCATTTCCCTGAATGAATAAATGATGATGTGGTAAAATTAGCCAGTTCAGCGAAAGACCAGTCACAAAACCAAAAGAATACAGACCATCTCAAGCCAAATGCTGTTGCATTAATGCAAATAATTCATTTGCTATGCCTAGGAAGCCATATACTAACTAATGTAGATTATGTCAGAAGAATGAAGCATAATCGATTTTTTTTTATTTTATTTAAAAAAAAATCCATATTCATGGTGATTCAACAACAAGGACAACTTCAAAAACAAACAACAGCTAATAAGTCAACACTGTCCTTTGTTGGACAACGGTGCCAATGCTTTGTCATCAGGGTGAAACAAAACTAATCAAATCATGACTCAAGCCTTATTCACTATTCATGATATAAACAACACTTGTCTTAAAGGGGACTGCAAAAGACAACAACAAAGGATGGCAGAAATGACAAAGCAAAATTCCAGGCAGTAAGTGAAACTGAAAGTGTATCCTGACCGATCCTTTCACAGCTCGGATCTCCCAGCTGAGGACACCTCAACGTCTATGGAACATGGGACCTCAGTGTCTACAACCTCAGCAGTGGGAACCTCAATCAAAGTCTACATCAATAGCTGAGGGAACCTCAATGTCCACAACCACAGCAATACCTCTGTGGTAACAGAGGAAACCTCAACCAATGTCCACAACCACAGCAATACCTCTGTGGTAACAGAGGAAACCTCAACCAATGTCTACATCCATGGCAGAGGGAACCTCAACAAAAATCCATACTGCAGAGGGAACCTCAATATAATCCACAGCAAAGGGAACCTTATGTTTACAACTACTGCAGAGGGAACCTCAATGCCTACATCCATAGCCGAGGGAACCTCAACGCTTACATCCATAACAGAAGGAACCTCAATTTCAATATATATACATAGCAGAGGGAACCCCAATGTCTACATAGCAGATGAAACCTGAATGTCTGCATCCATAGCAGAGGCAACCTTAAAGTCTGCGTCCACAGCAGCAGGAGCCCTCGTGTCTACATCCATTACAGCGGGAACCTCAGTGTCTACATGGATAGCAGCAGGAACATTACTGGTAACTGTCTACATCCATAGCAGAGGGAGCACCAGTGTCTACATCCACAGCACACAACCTCAGTGTCTCCATCTACAGCAAAGACAACCTCAGTGTCTACAACCATAGCCGTGGTAATTTTGGTGTCTACATCCATAGCAGAGAACCACAGGGTCTACATCCATAGCAGAGAACCACAAGGTCTACATCCACAGCAGCAAGAGCCCCAGTGTCTACATCAACAGCAGTGGGCACCCCAGCATCTACCTCCATCGCACAGGAGCCCCAGCGTCTACAGCAACACCAGCATCCAGTGTCCACATCCATGGCAATGGTAGCCCCAGTGTCTACATCCACAGCAAAGAACTTACTGTCTGCTCCACAACAGAGAACCTTAATGTCTACATCCACAGCAGAGAACCTCAGTGTCTACAGCCACAACAGCAAACCCAAGTATTTACAACCACAACAGAGAACTTTACTGTCTACATCCACAGCAAAGAGAACCCCAGTATCCACAGCAGAGAACCTTAGTGTCTACATCCATAGCAGAAAACCATATTGTCTACATCCACAGCAAAGGTAACCCCAGTATCTACTTCCTACATCCACAGCAGAGAACCCCACTGTCTACATCCACAGCAGAGAACCCCACTGTCTACAGCCACAGCAGAGAACCCCAATGTCTACAGCCACAGCAGAGAACCCCACTGTCTACAGCCACAGCAGAGAACCTCACTGTCTACATCCACAGCAGAGAACCCCACTGTCTACATCCACAGCAGAGAACCCCACTGTCTACAGCCACAGCAAAGAACCTCACTGTCTACATCCACAGCAGAGAACCTCACTGTCTACATCCACAGCAGAGAACCCCACTGTCTACATCCACAGCAGAGAACCCTACTGTCTACATCCACAGCAGAGAACCCCACTGTCTACATCCACAGCTGAGAACCCTACTGTCTACATCCACAGCAGAGAACCCCAATGTCTACAGCCACAGCAGAGAACCCCACTGTCTACATTCACAGCAGAGAACCCCACTGTCTACAGCCACAGCAGAGAACCCCACTGTCTACAGCCACAGCAGAGAACCTTAATGTCCACATCCACAGCAAACAGAACCTGTCTACAGCCACAGCAGAGAACCTTAATGTCTACATCCACAGCAAAGAACCTTAATGTCTACATCCACAGCTGAGAACCTCAGTGTCTACAGCCACAGCAGAGGACCCCAGTATCTACATCCATAACAGAGAACACTGTTGTGGAGCCCCAGTATCCACAGCAGAGAACCTTAATGTCTACATCCATAGCAGAGAACCTTATTATACCGGGGTTCTCTTTGCTGTCAGTGTAGACAATACATCGACAGCAAAGAGAACCCTAGTATCTACATCCACAGCAGAGAACACTAATCAGTCTAATGTCTACATCCACAGCAAAGAGAACCTCAATGTCTACATCCACAGCAAAGAGAACCTCAATGTCTACATCCACAGCAGAACCTTAATGTCTACATCCAAAGAGAACCTCAATGTCTACATCCACAGCAGAGAACCTCAATGTCTACATCCACAGCAGAGAACCTCACTGTCTACATCCACAGCATTAAGAACCTCAATGTCTACATCCACAGCAGAGAACCTCACTGTCTACATCCACAGCATTAAGAAACTCACTGTCTACATCCACAGCAAAGTGAACCTCACTGTCTACATCCACAGCAGAGAACCGTAATGTCTACATCCACAGCAAAGTGAACCTCACTGTCTACATCCACAGCAGAGAACCTTAATGTCTACATTCACAGCCTAGAGAACCTGTCTACAGCCACAGCAGCAGGAACCTAGGTGTCTACATCCACAATATACCCCAGGACAGATGTTACATCACACAAACACAAGCACACTGACTGAAAGTGAAACAAGAGAGAGAAGACAAAGAATAACAAACACTTCACAGTCACGCAACAGGAAACCAAATCAGCACAGTCACTTTCCACAAAACAGAACCACACCTTGCTGTCACTTTACATAATAATCATAATCATAGGGAATTTATAGAGTGCTTTCAGAGACTCAGAGTGCTTTACAACTTCATTAAAGAAAAACACTGACAGGCAAAGACACACATGTACACAAATCAATGATACAAACAAACACAAAAACAGTAATGAACATATTCATACAGAGTAAAGTGAAACATACATACAATCATGTGCACATGCACTCACACGACTGCACTCACACACACACAATGCTAATAAAGAACACATACGCATGCATGCATGCAAGCAGATGCACACACACACACACACACACACACACACACACACACACACACACACACACACACACACACACACACACAGATGTGAAGGACATTGGAGGTAAAAGAAGAAGAAAAAAGACAAGAGGAGAAAACCCCAGCACAGTCACATTACATGTAAACGAAGCAACACAGTCACTTTGTGAAAACAAAATCAGTTACTTTGTGAAAACATAATACCAGTTGCTTTACACGAAAACAGCAGTCACTTTACATGAACACAAAAACAGCACAGAAACTTTAGCCTGAAAATAATAAAACCACACAGTCTTTACATGAAAACAAAACAGGAGTCACGTGACATGAAAACAGAACAGCAGTCACTTTACTGTGAAACCAAAACAGCACAGTAACTTCACCATGAAAACAGAACAGCACAGTCACATCACTGTGAAAACAAAACAGCAGTCACTTTACATGAAAACCACACAGCAGTCAGCTGAGGTGAAAAAACAACACAGTGCAGTCACTGTGCCATGCATGGCAACTGACCTTTCTCTCAAATAGGCGCTTGATGTGAGGTTTCCACCAGTGCTCCTTGATAGTTTTGGCCTCCACCACAAGACCATCATGCTTCTCACAAAGCAGGTCCATCAAGCATGGTGCCTCCGTCGGCGGTTTCCAATCACGGTTGTTGTAGTTCTCTGGCAAACCTGCATGTACATGTACACAGGTGTGGCATTAGACATCTAATCTTCAGAGATGTCAGGCTCTTCAAACTGAGACATCAAGCTCTTCAAAGCTGTCACCATTAACAATTATTTAACCTGATGTGCACACTGCTGCTGGCTAGAGAGAAAGAAAACACACACACACACGCACGCACACA
Organism: Alviniconcha strummeri; assembly: GCA_963584105.1. Classification (NCBI taxonomy): domain Eukaryota; kingdom Metazoa; phylum Mollusca; class Gastropoda; family Provannidae; genus Alviniconcha; species Alviniconcha strummeri. The sequence continues at coordinate 5,581,911 of OY757546.1, forward strand.
AAAATATAAACGAGATTTCAGGTATTTACTTGGCCAATCCAGCTACAGGAGCAGTCCCTAGGGCTGTAAGGCATGGGAATTACTTCATGGGAAAAAACTCTTAAAACCTGGGAGTCAGGGAGCACGCCACCCCACCACCAAAACTGATGCAATCTGAGGCTATCCTGAGGTCATCTTTGTGGAGATAAAAACATCATGAAACTGCATGCCAATACATTCTTTCTTCACCACTTATAAACTTTTGCTTCCACCTCAGCTGACTGCCACTCCCACTTACTTGCACAGTTGCAGTCGTCAAACATTTCACCATGGTTGACAACTCAAGTGACAGACATGGTAAATCTTTCAAACTTTCAGAATACATTTTCTTTGTTAAAACATGGCACTGAAGTGTGTAGGAGTGACTGTGTTCAGTGCTAATGCCTGCCCCAGAGAGTAACAGCCAGATGCTGTGTTCACAATTAAAGTGACTAAGACAGGCAAAGCCACATGTGAACACGCTCTGAATGTTTCACGAGTATTCAGAGTGGAGCTAAAACCGGTGCTTCTTTTTTCCTTTTCATTTTGTACCCCAATTTTTTTTCTCCCTGCAGACAATTCTTTCCCCCCTCAGAAAGTCAGCTTCACTGCCACAGAATTTGCATTTTCATGGACAATTCCTATGATGGGCTATATCCCAACCAGCACAGCTCTGTCTGTTCTAACCCACTTCTAGTTCCATCCCCTACCCTCTAAGTAACTCAAACCTACCACACACTATCAATCTCCCCTACCCTCTAAGTAACTCAAACCTACTACACACTATCAATCTCCCCTACCCTCTAAGTAACTCAAACCTGCCACACACTCTCCCATTCCCACCTCACAGTGGCACTGCAAAAAGTATAAGTTAAAAACACTGCAACAGATAAAGGCATTAAGACTGAGAGAATTCATGGAAAAGGCCCTTCAAAATGTCCACACTTTCAAAGTTCAGTGCAAACCCTGGGTGTAGACCACCCACAGGCCCTTACCAGCAAAGTCTGGCTTGAGCAGATCCTTGCGGGCACCCAGCAGGGCGTTAGCGAAGAACCAGTCAATGCAGCACAGCAACAGGTGGTAGGAGTTCACTAAGTCATCACTGATGGCAGGGAAGTTGCCTGCAAATGGATGACCATAATGATGTTCTCCACAACTGACAGGGCACAGCAAGAAAGGACATAATTAAAAGGTTTCGGTTGTCAGGATTCTTTCTTTGTGTGTGTGTGTGTGTGTGTGTGCGTCTGTTTGTGTCAGACTGTCAGTTTCTTTGTATGTGTTTTTTTCTTTTCTTTTTTTGCACTTTGTTTTGTTTCGTTTTGTGCTTTACTTTGTCATCCTGTCTCCTTGTCTCAATGAAAAACCAGTACTTTGTATAATCAGTAAATCAGTTCTGACACCCTCTCAAATACAACCATTCTCAGCTTCATACTCCCCCTTCAACAAACAAAAATCAGTTAAGACCTACATCAGCAAAAGACACTGTGCGACTTTGCATGAATAATACCTCTGTATTGACTACAATATATAGCACAAAGTTAGGTATGAAATATCATGTATATTATTTATTAATTCAACTCTTAGATGATCTTTGAAAACAGCTGGTCTAAGTTCAACTCAGAGGAAGGACTGCTCACTGACCTTTGACTTGCACAAACATGGTCCAAGCGAAGCTGAAGACGTCACTGACTGTGCAAGGCAACCGCCTAGAAGAACAAGATCTACACATCTCACATTCAGTACACAACATACAGGTATCACTCCCAGAAGAACAAGATCTACACATCTCACATTCAGTACACGACATACAGGTATCAATCCTAGAAGAACAAGATCTACACATCTCACATTCAGTACACGACATACAGGTATCAATCCTAGAAGAACAAGATCTACACATCTCACATTCAGTACACGACATACAGGTATCAATCCTAGAAGAACAAGATCTACAAATCTCACATTCAGTACACGACATACAGGTATCAATCCTAGAAGAACAAGATCTACACAGCTCACATTCAGTACACGACATACAGGTATCAATCCTAGAAGAACAAGATCTACACAGCTCACATGAAGTCTACATGAAGCCTTCTATATTAGGAATCACATGACATTTAATGCATGTCTCAGAGCCAGATCATTAGCCTGTAAAAAAAAAAAAAAAAAAACTGGCACTGCGAAAACTTTAAGAATATATATGTCAAAACTGGCTCTGCAAAGTCCAAAGACAGCCTGTCATTGTTAAATGCTGACTGGCCATGCGGAGAAAGCAAAGTAGAAGTGGCTCTGCACTAATCTGACCATCTGACAGACAGCAGAAAGTGTCTTTTATTTTTAACACTGGCCCTGCAGAGTTTTTACACTTAGCAAGCCCACTCTACTGAGCCAGTTTTGACACTTAACAAGCCCTGTCTACAGGGCCCGTTTTTACACCTAACAAGCCCTCTACAGGGCCCATTTTTACACTCAACATGCCATCTATAGTGCCCATTTTTACACTTGACAAGCCCTCTCTGCGGGGCCAGTTTTTACACTTAACAAGCCCTCTCGACAGGGCCCTGCAGAGATGGCCTGTGAAGTGTAACAGTTGGCCCTGTAAATGTAATTGTGTAAAGAGGGCCGGTACCAGTATTAAGTGTAAAAATGCCCTGTACTCTGCAGAAAGGGCATGTTAAAGTAAAAGTCCAAGGTTTTTTAGTATGCAAAATGACCATCGAAATGATCGACAAATGAGTCATTAGTTTCAGATTTAATTAAATAAAAAAGAATTTAAAAAAATTAATTGGGTTTTTAATCGATTTTATTTTCTCTAGGCTTTCCTGGATGTGACGTCAATCTGGGGAGTCAGTGCGGTTGCCATGTTAGATTCTTCAGTAAACTGTGTATGCATGTGGTCAACAATTTTTTTTACCTATGCCGGCCTACTGTGTTGCCACGAACTGTAACAATTCGCTGACGACCCCAGGTATAACAATGCACAAGCTCCCACGCAATCGACCCACAGTGAGGCGAAAGTGGATTAGGTTTATACAATTCAAACGAGCTGACTTTCTTGCTGCGCCGCATCACGCCCATTTGTGTAGCGAGCACTTCAGTGAGTGCGATTTCGCAAACCCCATGGAATACCACATGTCAAAGCTGACACGATGTTCCGGTACTCTTTCAAAATCCTGCCTGACAGTCTCAAACTGATACGGCTGTATCCTTGTGGGTCTCTCGGGCAAAGTATCAGTTTCGTCTTCGGAGCTCGAGTTGGCCATTTTGAGGCGACTCCCCAGAGTGACGTAGTAGGCATATGGTCACGTGATTTGGGCGTCATGGCAACGCTTTTGGTACGACAGAAAATGCTTTTTGTGTGTGCATTTATAGCCCTCAGATCACAGTTTCACCTACATCCTTGTTCTCAGCGAGCTTTAACAGAAATTATGTCAAAAATCACCCCGAACCTTGGACTTGTCCTTTAAGTGTAAAATAACTGGCCCTGTAGAGATAGCCTTTTAAGTGTAAAAACTGGCCCTGTAGAGAAGGCCTTGTGTAAAAACTGGCCCAACAGAGAGGGTCTATTAAAACTGGCCCCATTAAAACTGTTCCCAAGGCTGAAACTAGTGAAAGTGGGCCAGTGAACATCCAAGTCATCTACAGTTGCATGCACCAGGTCAAAATTGGGCTGTGATATTATCAAAGCTATGGTTGACCTCTTTCATCTCAAACCACCTCTGACACACTCTTAGTATTAATAGCAGAGCTGACAAAAAAGAATAGGACAACTGCAGTGAGGAAAGTAGACTATAATAATAATAAAAGTTAGAAACCTGTTCATACTCTAACTCACACTGAGTCACACTCTAAAAAAAAATAAACTCAATAACAAGTTGCAAGAGACAAAGATTGAAAGAAACACACTGCATAAATCTGGAATGCAAAGATGCATCCCCCAACACACACACACACCCATCCCCAAACACACACCCCTCTCTTCCCATCTGCCCCACTACCTTGCCTTCACAAGCCTCAAGCCTCACCTCTGCTTTTTGTTGCGCTGCTGTCTGGGCATGTCCATGGCTGGGTCTCTGAAGATGTCCAGAAAGATGGGCTGGAACTTCTTGAAGATGACAGTGGACACGGCAAAGTTTCGCTCCAGGCGGTCCACTTTGTCGCGAAACTCCTGGTTCAGGTTTGCCATGTCCGACCACTTGCGCATTTTGTTGAAGAACTGGATCAGACTGGCCAAGCAAGCAAACAAACATTGAAAAATAATATAAAACTTTAAAAGATGTGTCACTGAAGGTTCGGTGTGGTTAAGCAGTACTGGTACTTGTAGTGTAAACTCCATGTCAGGCTGATTGAGGAAAATGAAATCTGTGTGTGTGGTACCATAATTAGCCAGTAAAAGGTATTGCAGAGTTGTGCCAGGAACAAATCAAAATAATCTCATGTTGTGGCAAACATACACACGATAAAGAACGAATCAAATGTAAAGTATTGGGAATGAATCAAACTGCAGAAGTTTGCAAAGTTATACCTGCAGCTAGAAGAATCAAACTAATGCTACAAAGTTACACCTGCAGCTGGAAGAATCAAACTAATGCTACAAAGTTACACATGCAGCTGGAAGAATCAAACTAATGCTACAAAGTTATACATGCAGCTGGAACAACTAATGCTACAAAGTTACACCTGCAGCTGTAACCAGTCAAACTAATGCTACAAAGTTGCACCTGTAGCTGGAACAAGTCAAACTAATGCTACAAAGTTGCACATGCAGCTGTAGCCAGTCAAACTAATGCTACAAAGTTACACCTGTAGCTGGAACAAGTCAAACTAATGCTACAAAGTTGCACCTGCAGCTGGAACAGTCAAACTAATGCTACAAAGTTGCACCTGCAGCTGCTGAGCTGGAATGAATCAAAATGAATGGAATCATTTCTGTCAAGTTGTGCTTATAAAAGTTATATTAAATATCCAAAGTAGTCGTGGTAATTTAACTCTCTTCTTCTTCTCTCTCTCTGGGTTTTTGTACTTGATGTTTTGTTTCCTCAAGGGGGGTGGGGGGGGGGGGGGGGGAGGCTCCAATGACCAATGGATCATTAATATTGGAGTTTGCACAACAATGTAAGGTGTGGAATCTAATCTCCCTGATACAACTGTCACGGCTGACTGGCTAAAAATAATATTTAAATAACTAATACCAAACAGGTTATTTATGGCGCCCCATTTTGCAAAAGCCCAGGGTGAAATGTTTACAAAGGCCTACAGATGCACACATTCATCACATTCACAGCAAATGAGTAATCAAACACACACATATATAATATGAGCATGTGCACACTCAAGTATATATTCTGCTTGTCCCCCACCCACACAGTTTTCACAAATCAATTATCTAATATCTATACTCTATAGTCTTGGGAACAACATAACCTTTGTTTAATTCATTTAGTGATTTTGTTAACTGAAAATGTTCTGCCGCTGGTGTAGAAAAAAGAGGGATTGTTCAAATGAAAAAAAATCAAATTCAAAGCTATCTGATCACAAGAATCTGCTGAGAAAAAAAAGATGGGTAGGGAGTTGGGGGGGGGGGGGGGGGGGAACTTTTGCATGTACAGAAATATAATATATATACTGTACAGGGTCAGGTCATTGTGCCCTCACCACAAACCTGACATCTCACTCTGAGTCTGACCCCTAGGTCATGACACTGACAGACTGCAATCAGGTCACTTCCAGTGCCACACTGATGCCACCAGTTGTACTATTTACTCCAAATATAATGCCATCAGCCCTTATCTGATTGGCTATTTTCCCCCACTTCAGTTTTCAAAAGTCCCATCATTAGTGCCTTTGCATGGAAAGATGTGACAGATAAAAATGTGCCATGACAGATTTGTTTTATAACTTTTTGCCTGTCACAGTTACACAGAAAAAGAACACTGTCGCAGTGTCAGAACAAACTGTCATTAAATCTAATGTTGGTACAGAAAATTTAAATACTCATTCAGTTGGTCAGTTCCAGTTAAACTACACTAAAAATGTCATGCTGACCTGGGGGGAAAACAGCATGATCTCTGCTCTCCTCATGCTTCTGGGTTTTCCATTTGTCAAACTATAAGGTAATACACTCGCAAATATAAACAATGTCTGTATTATATGCAACATTTATGACTTGAGAGACAAGTGCACATGAGCAAAATGTGACACTTGCTAGCTCATAACTGACACATTTTTATTTACTGTAAATTGTAATATGACATACACACATACACACACTGTGATGCACACACCAGGAGTCGCAAACACTTTTTAGAACTTGCAACAGTACACTGAGTACAGCAAATGCAATGTCTTGCTCAGACTGTCAGAGCCAGCTGACAATAGGCAGTCTACTAAAGAAGGTAAACTACAAGTTGTACAACAACAACAAAAGTACTACAACTTACAAGTACAACTACAAGTCAGAGTTTTGTGTGTTGTTTTTTACACTATGCTAAGCTGCGAAATGTAGTTGATCAGCATGCAAATGAACATCAGGAAACTAATACTGCAGCCGGGAGACTGACATAGACAGTGATGAGTGAACTACCACTGACACTAGTGACACCATTCAGTGTCGCCCACCCTGGCCTGGCAGCAGGCAATGTTGATATGTTCCAAAAACCGACTTCACACCCTGACATCAGTGAGACATAGACTGCAAGAGAGACTGCTTAAACTAGTTAAAGTTAAACTTAAAGCCTTTAATTAAAACGCACTCTGCCATATAGATCTGGATTTATTTATTTTTGCTTTTTTTTATATAGTATACATAGATAGTAAACACATGGGATCTCAGCAACTGCATGAGAGGGGTTTATTTTGCATTAAAGGCAATTTTTTTGTGTTTTTGCAACCCCTGATTTTACTATTGTAATTTGTACAGCTACTTTCTAATTCTATTAGTTTTTTAGATAAGTCATAACTATAAAACTATTGAAAGTATTATATATACTATTAATATTATATATTTGCAAAAAATTCAAAGGTGCAAAAAAGTTGCTCTGTTGTTAATATTACATCATGTCAACGTCTTAGTTTACAATACATGGTAACATGCAGAAGAACATGACACGTCCTTCATGATGAAATCTTCAAATTGAAAAGCATGGATTATGGAGCAGAAGGTTTTACTACTTTTAACAAGTAGGAGAACTACAATCTACATCCATTGTTTCTAATACACCATCACCCTAGATCAAGCTGATTTATATATATATTTTTTTTTTTTTAATGCTCATTATCTGCTTGTTTCTCGGTTTGCTGGTGTCCATTTTAACATGAACTGTATGAATGTACATGTACTCAAAACACTGTAGCTCACTGTATCCTTAGTTAACAGTAGTTTCCCTCATGGGCGAGGGCTGGATGAAAAAAGACCTCGAGTCTTCTCCACTACCCTCGTAAAATAAAGTTTATTCATTCATTCATTCATTCACGGTTGACTGGGAGTAAGACTAAGAGACCAATCATGAATTATTTTTTCAATCTCATAAAATGTGTTGTTTAGCGCATGCATTATATATAATATATAATATGTGCATTTCAGACGTTCAGTGTAGCATACAGAATGTGTGCATGTTTTCAGTTGCCCATACTCTATACTAATTACTGTAGATATTATTCCCTCCCTCTTTTAATAGTTTCAGTCTTAACTCTTATTTATCATATATTTTATTATTTATAATAATTTTGCCATTTTTGGTCGGTCATATTTGTGCATGCATACATCATACATGTATCTATATCATTATCATACTTACCATGTATCATGCACATTTCATTACAATGTACTGGAGTCAGTATGTATGCAATGTGTGTGTTTTCAGTTACCTGTACTACTACAGTACTAGTACTACAGTACTAGTATTTAGTACTAGACACTAGTAAGACACTAGTAGTAGTAATATAACCCTTCCTAGTTCCTGTCTATCAATAGTTTCAGTCTCAATGACAATGTAATTTGTAAGATTTGCCATCTGTGCATGCCTCCACATATATGGAGTGTACAGTGAGTGATTGTGTGTGTGTGTGTGTGTGTGTGTGTGTGTGTGTGTGTGTGTGTGTGTGTGTGTGTATGTGTGTGTGTGTGTGCATGTCTGTGCCCATGTGCACATGTGGCGTGCATGCTTGTGGAACACAGTCCAGCTTCTGCTTAGTCAGCAATGGGCTGTGTAACAAGCACTGATCAAAATGAACTAAATACAATCAAATAAAAGACTCACAGTCATAAAAGAAGAAAACAATTAAACAATAGAAATGATGACAAAATGAAAATATTGCAACTGAAAACTTTTTTCTTTCTTTTTTAAATAATCATACATGTAATAAACCATGAGTACTGACTACTGTAGTATCAGTACTGGTCAGTAACTTAATCAATTACTAGAAGTGGAAAGCAACACCAAAAAAGCACACCTTCTTGAAATAAAAAGCAATAGGACACTATGACTATCTCGCCTACTTTGTACCTCTCATGTGAAACTGACGTTAAAGCCTGAGACATGAAAAGCCCTAGATCGAACGAGTGAGAGAGTCGGGGAGAGAGAGAGTAGCAACAAACCCTAGGCCTATGTGTTTATTTACATTTGAGCGTCACCCGCCGATCAATGAAACTGGCAACACAACAAAGCAACCAGCTGTGACATCAATCCCCGATCAGGAGCGATCTATCCTCTCAGTGAAATTACAATCAACCAAGGCTGGGAGTTTTAATTATTTAAATTTCAACCGGAGCTGCTCACCTAAATTTTGCTGATCGCAGCAATCGTGTGAGGGAGACACAGTTGCCCTCCAAACTCCCTCTTCCCACCGTCGGCACCAAGCTTCTTCGGCACGCTTCGTACAGCGCACATGCCAACCAGTGGAGTTGATCGCCCTGTAAATCAAACAACATTGTTCTAATCTACCCGTCCAATCATTTACCATTGCAAAAAGTTGAAAATTATACGAGCTACGAGCCCGTAAAGTCAACGGAAATCGAGTCGAAACGGGCTATTTAACTTCCAACATGGCTGCGTCCATACGAAATAGAGGAAGCAAACACAACCAACCTCCAGTGAGAAGTTTGTCTGGATTCTATGATAATTCTGCAGAGCTTCCTCCTTCGCATTTGTGTCCATGTTCAAGTCGAGACATAACTCTTCGAATCTGTGGAGAACGCTGTCCTCACCCTCCTCCGACAGCCCCATTTTGAGGCGATTTTCACAACAAAGCTCTAGCCTCGATTCTCGCCAATGGCTGGCGGATACGCTTGCCTCGTGCTCGCACACACACAACACACACAAAACGCACCGATTGAACGGGCCTGTGGCGGGAAAACGAGCGACATGTTTCGAAGGGATTGCTACAGAAGGCGGTCCGCCTGCTAAAGCGTGCACGCGCACTGCGAGAGTACTAAACTGAGTCAGTGTAGATCTACTGACAAGACATGACGGTACGGTAAAAAAAAAGTATTAAAAAAATGAAGCGATTAAAAACTTGAAACTGAAGAAGAATTAGGTCTAGCGGCTGAAATCGAGTCAGCGCACGAAGCAATAAATTCCGGCTTCCGTGACGGATTGTTTCAGCCAATTCATAAAACTACAACTGGATGATTAACTGAAGTTGTTACGCCGCAGTTTCAGTTGCTCGAGTCAATTTCAGTGTCATTTTACACTTTTCGGTTTATGTCCTCTTCCGCCGCCGGACGGAACGGCCGGAGATTAGTAGTGGCGGGTTTGCCGGTGTGACTGGAAATTAATTTCCAACTCCGCGGGCTACCCGACGTAGCAGGTGTAAGTCACTGACTTTTTTCTCTCTCTTTTTTCACCCGGTTGAGGAAGGAATGACTGATTCATGAATCATTGACTCACTCAGGGTCACTCCGCGTACTAAGTCGATACGGTATACAGTCACAGTCAGTATCCGCAACGCCGTTAGTCGTGTATCAACGTGTCATGTTCTAGCGTATGGCTGACTCAGTAATCAGTTTACTGACGGCGCGCATATAGTTTTATGTCAGAGGTTCGCGCCGCTTTTGAAATATGTCATTACACAACAGTTATTATTGCACGGTTGGTACTGAGTACTGAGTCGGTGTCCGGCGAGTCCACTCAGCCTGGTTCCGCCGAACTGATTCCGGCGAGCCCACACGGCGACTCAGTCAGTGTCACTGTAGTCAGTGACTCAGTGACTCAGTGACTAACTGACTAGACTCAGTGACGTATAGCTGCCTACACCGGCCGTGGCGTCTGACGATGTCCGAAATTCAGTCCAGTTTGAGGCGTGCTTGTGTCTGGCTGCTTTAATTATTGAACCCGCCCCGCCTTGGGTTTCATGCCGACTATAAACCGGCTTCTGCGCTTCTGCTGCTGAAGTTGTTGCGTTGTGTCACAGTTACACCCACGTCAAAAAAACAAGACTGATCATTCACTGATATCATCGGGTCGAGTGTCATTAGGCCACCGGGGCCCGCCGGGCCACCGCGGTAGATAAAAATCATGATCTCTAAGAAACGAAGCCCCAGAGCTCAGGGGTAGTGAAAGTTGGGGTAGCCGTTCCGGTTGTGCCGCTCCCCGTCAGTCCCGGCTAATGATAGTCCACCGTACGGCGGTCTCGGACTGTGGATACCCCCTTCCCTCGTCAGTCCCTAACTTATAGGCCACCTCGCCTCTGTGGACGTAAAGCCGCAAAATGTTTACTTACTCTAAGTTACTCTGTGGACGTAAAGCAACACTGACCGTGCTGAAGAACTGAGACTGAGAGCGACTCAGGAGAGATCAAGAGAAGGCCGGACTGACCTGAGGTGGCCGGAGCTGGGCTTTCATAATTATCTAGATGAACTGTCTCACTTAGCACTGAGTTGTTCCGCCTCAACGGTTGCTTTTCGGACACTGTCTTTGTGACTTTGTTCTGCACATGATGATGAGTTGATGCTTAATGTCCTCAGATGTCATTTGACATATTAGGGACAAGTTGTGACCAATGCCGAAGCACGGTTCAATAAAATCCACATACGTAAGGTGTATGCGTATTTAGCTGTAACCTGCCACCTGCACTTTTGGCAGAATGACCGGGATTTTTTACGTGCTACTGTGGTAACACGGGGGTGGAACGGATACCGAAAATAAGAGTCAACACAGAAAGTCGACCCTGGAGAAGAAAATTCTCCCGGGCCGTTCCAGCAGGGATTCGAACCCGCGAACTTTCAATCACGAGTCCGGTGCTCTAACTACTGAGCTATCCCCGTCCCCCCTTGTTCTGCACAGCTGTTGAAACAGCAAATATAGCAGCCGGAGTACGCAAGATGCTTCGCACTGGCGGCCGGGGTCCCCGCCGGCCTCCTCAGTTAACAATCATGGGGTTGTTCTCAGTCAGTGGCGGTGGCTGACAATCCGTCTTCGAGTCGACGAAGTGTTGCTTAATGTCCTCAGATGTCAGTTTACATATTAGGTACAAGTTGTGAACAATGCCGAAGCACGGTTCAATAAATCTTTACGTCCACGGAAACCAGAAGGCTCGTTAGGACGGACAGCCCAGGACGTCCACCTCGACTCTCACACAGCTCCTGAACTATGAAATCTCTTCGAGTCTGTCAGTGCCGAGAATCATAGTTCAGGAGCTGTGTGAGAGTCGAGGTGGACGTCCTGGGCTGTCCGTCCTAACGAGCCTTCTGGTTTCCGTGGACGTAAAGATTTATTGAACCGTGCTTCGGCATTGGTCACAACTTGTCCCTAATATGTCTCATGACATCTGAGGACACTCATCATCATCATCAGTGCCGAGTTTACGACGGGTTTAGCGCTGGCCGGGACTACGAGCTACTGAGACATGGGTACCCGATCCTCCCTTTCCCCGTCCTTAACTGCTAAGCTTATGGTTTCTGCGGCCACCAAGCACCACGCAAGAAGAAGGAAAGAAAGATCGACGCCTCTAGTCCACAGCTCAAGAGCTGTGTCAGTCAGTCAAAGTCGAGGTGGAGGTCCTGGGCTCCCCGTAAACATGGTGCTTAACGTCCACAGAAACCATAAGGCTCATTACGGACGGGGAAAAGGAAGTAAGGAAGTAAACATGGTGCTTAACGTCCACAGAAACCGTACGGCTTGTTAGGGACGGGGAGAAGGGGGTATGGAGGTGGGGGGAGAGGGAGATTATATACCTATCGCTACACTTTCATCACCAGAATGATTCCTGCTTTAAGATGGGCAGCTATGAGAGCCATTTTAATGGTTCAGTACACGGGAAGTGATGGACAAAGTCACAAGACAGTGTCCACAAACCACAACCTTTTTGAAGAGAAAGGAGAGCCGAAATGGTATCGAACCGAGGTCCTTCCGCTTACCAACCTAACGCCTTACCGCTAGGACAAACCGGCTCACTGGGGAAAGGAAAAAGTAAACATGGTGCTTAACATCCACAGAAACCGTAAAGCTTATTAGGTACGGGGAGAAGGGGGGGAATGGGGCATGGAGGTGGGGGAAGAGGGAAGCGGGAGATGGGGAAAGGATGATGAGTTGATGCTTAATGTCCTCAGATGTCATTTGACATATTAGGGACAAGTTGTGACCAGTGCCGAAGCACGGTTCAATAAAAGCCACATGCGTAAGGTGTATGCGTGTTTAGCTGTAACCTGCCACCTGCACTTTTGGCAGAATGACCGGGATTTTTTACGTGCTACTGTGGTAACACGGGGGTGGAACGGATACCGAAATAAGAGTCAGCACAGAAAGTCGACCCTGGAGAAGAAAATTCTCCCGCCGTTCCAGCAGGGATTCGAACCCGCGACCTTTCAATCACGAGTCCGACGTGGGGAAAGGAGGGAAAGGGAGAGATTATATACCTAGGGCTCTCCGTCCCTAATAGTCCTTATGGTCACAGTCTCTGTGGACGCAAAGCAGCATTTGAAGAAGTTCCGGCGACGCCGATTTTCCGGTGTTTAGCTTTGCCTCCTGTACTGCGGCGCGCCGAGCTCTATTTTATGTCAGCCGTTTGCGCTTTATAGACATTTGCCATTATTATTCAGTGTGACTATCAGTAAGGCTGGTACGTTGGTAAGCCGCGAACGACGTCGAGTCAGTTCGATTCCCAGCGGCCGTTCGGTCGCTCTTCTTTCTCATCAAGACTCGTGATTCAAGTTATGGACACTGCCTGACAATGAAGGAAACATTCAAATGGTTCGCATCGTTGCCCATCTTACCGAGAAATCATTCTGACTGTGTGACGTTTGGTATCGTGTGTGTGTGTGTGTGTGTGTGTGTGTGTGTGTGTGTGTGTGTGTGTGTGTGTGTGTGTGTGTGTGTGTGTGTGTGTGTGTGTGTGTGTGTGTGTATGTGTGTGTGTGTGTGTGTGTTTGTGTGTGTGTGTGTTTGTGTGTGTGTGTGTGTGCGTGCGTGCGTGCGTGTGTGTGTGTGTGTGTGTGTGTGTGTGTGTGTGTGTGTGTGTGTGTGTGTGTGTGTGTGTAGGGCCATGGACTGAAGAAGTTCAGTGACTTACTCTAAAACAAAAAACTTAGTCGTTAGCTTCGTTGGACGACTTGCCTTTTTTTCTTTTTTTTCTTTTCTTTTTCTTTTTCTTCTTTTTTTAATACCCCCCTCTCTCTCTCTCTCTCTCTCTCTCTCTCTCTCTCTCTCTCTCTCTCTCTCTCTCTCTCTCTCTCTCTCTCTCTCTCTCTCTCTCCTTCCACCTTTTTTTTTTCTGGGGGGGGGGAGGTAGGGGAGGTGAAAGAGGCAGATTTTCTTTTACCCATCGAATGAATGATCGACACACCATTCTTCACGCAGGAACTTTCCGAACAAACCTTCTCCAACCCTCTTGCTTTGGCAGACACTGCCACCCGAAAGCTGAGAACGGCGGCGCCATTCTCTACTAACAGGCAGAAGAGACTCAAAATATGAACACTTGAAATCTAACGATTTATTTGAAAACTGCTCTGTTGCGTTAGTCACAGCTAACGGGACTGGACCGAAGTACCGTAGCCCGGACAAAAAGCGTACGGCCAAGTGTCACAGCTGGCCCACAGAGGCTTCGATGCCGTCTCCCGAAGAGACTCAGAATGTGAAAACTTAAAATCGAACGATTTGTTTGAAAACTGCTCTTCTCAGTCACGACCCTATTTTCACTGAATTTGCGCTGCTGCCTTAGTGACGGCTATCGGGACTGGACTGACCGTAGTCCCCCGGCGAAAAGCGCACTGCCAAGTCTCACAGCTGGCCCACAGACTGAGGCTTCGATGCCGCCTCCCGAAGAGACCCAAAATGTGAAAACTTGAAATCGAACGATTTGTTTGAAAATTGTTCTTAGTCAGTTACCTACCAGCTTCAATTTGCTCTGTTGGGTTAGTCACAGTCAGCGGGACTGGACCGAAGTAGCGCAGCCCGGAAAAAAAC
>OY757546.1:5596530-5616530 GCA_963584105.1 Alviniconcha strummeri
AGGTTCAACTTCCATTGTTATATACAGCGTGAAGCAATGCCTACTCAGAAATCGGCCCGGAAGTGACGCTGCGACCTCTCGCGACTTCTTGCACGAAAGATTACAAAGGGCATTCACTTGTGCAAACCAGCTTCACTGAACCGCCCTATACCGCAAGAAGCGCGACAGTAAACTGGTATCCGCATTTTTGCTTTCAGAGGGAGAAACGGTATGTCTACCCAAAGCCGACACAACTGTAACGGCGATGCTGGAGCAGCCATCTTTCTTGACCTACATGACGCTGTACGACTTCACTCTCCACTTTCAACCCTGACGTCATCCGTCTATTACGTCAGCCAGTGCGTGCTGCGCTGGGCAGACCATGAAAACCTATACAATTAATGACTGTGTTAGCGGGGACTAGCAAACAGGATGATTATGCGGTTCATAGTATAACGGTTTCCTCTGCACAGACACTGCTGACAGTAACGATTCTGTTAGGAGAGAGAAACACGATCACAAGATCCTCTACAAGGCTCAGTGATCAACACAAATTAATTTCGAGGCTACTGATTTAACGAACAGGCAGTCAAACTTCCTAAACTTCCTGGTGTCCTTGATCGCCCTGATATAACCGTACCGGTTGACTGGGCGTAAAACACTAACTTACTTACTGGTGTCCTTGTGTGTTTGCAGCCCTTGGGTAAAAGGTAAACCCGAGGCGCCTTAGCTTGGTAAACGGTCTACTTGCAGCACTGGAAGCCGCAGAGCAGCGCCACCCATTCATATCCCTGGGGCAGTGTACGTCGGCAATGTTTTAGTGTTCCTATCGTAATGCTATGGCGATATGTATGCGTGCTCTTAGACTATGAATCATATTCATCTAAAGTTTATTCCTTTCAACAGCCACACATGACATCACTCGGAATTGTGGCGGCGTTCCGGACGTAATCATGATGATGATATTCATGATAAGAAGAATAAAAATAAAGGGGATCTGTATGGTGTCCGCTTTCCGTAGGAGGTGGAAGCTCAGAGCGCTTTAAAGTAACACTAACAACACACACACACACACACACACACACACACACACACACACACACACACACACACACACACACACACACACACACAAACACACACACACACACACACACACACACACACACACACACACACACACACACACACACACTGTCGGTCACACACACACACACACACACACACACACACACACACACACACACACACACACACACACACACACACACACACACACACACACACACACACACACACACACACAGAGAGAGAGAGAGAGAGAGAGAGAGAGAGAGAGAGAGAGAGAGAGAGAGAGAGAGAGAGAGAGAGAGAGAGAGAGAGAGAACGGAGATGGACGTCACGGCAAATAACCAGATCTTGAGCAATAACCCCCCCCCCCCCCCCCCCCTCACACCCACACAAAAAATCACCGAGGATGAATGCACTTGGAGGAATAAAATCATCCAGTCACAGCTGGCCACGTCGCAGCGACAGAGGCGGTTGCGTCATCTTCGGGTATTCCCGGACCCACTTTTGTTCAGTCCGTCCCAGATCTTCACTGGAAATTTGGACTGCTATCCGGGATCTTACAGATTTTCGTCTCCGACACAAAAGGAAACCGCAAAAGCGCGGACTCGCCCCATGCCGCCCCCACCCTCTCCCCCTTTACCCCGGTTTGAGTTTTGAAGATCAGCTGCTCTCTGCCGGAAACATGAGGCGTTGCTAAATCCGGCCACCTCAGCTCAAATGCGATGGATTTTTCATCAAGATGTCACATTGTACGCTATGTAGCAAAAACTTCATTTTTGATCTGACGACTGGCGATCGTCATGTTCAGTAGTACTTTAAGGCTGGCCCAGCCGGGTGGCCAGGCCGCCCCCATGACACTCTCACACCGGCACCCCCCCCCCCCACACACACACACACACACACCCACACACCCACACCGTGACACACAAGAGCGCGCGCGGCGCCGCACACACACACACACACACACACACACACACACACACACACACACACACACACACACACACCGACTGACACACACTCTCTCTCTAGTCTCCATACGGCGTGCACACACACACACACACACACACACACACACACACACACACACACACACACACAGCGCGCGCACACACACACACTGACACACACCTACACACGCACGCACGTACACACACACAGCGGCTTACGCGCCTGTTACTCGGCACTTGAAAGCGGCCGCTAGTGCTGGTCATTTAAGCCACGTCTCCCTGACACCGGCCGCAAAATGCATAATCTGTGCTGCTCGTATTTTTAGCACAGAGGAAATACCTCCCGTATCCAGTTCGAGATTCGCTCATTACTGTCCGTGGCTGCACCATTGGCTCTGACAGAAACATTTGGGGACACAAAAACGCTCGTATTCTTCGCTTATCAAGTACATCGTGCTGTCTTATATAATGTGTCTACTTCGTCTTGGCGAAGAGGCTTGGTAAAAGACGTTTGGACTGGATCTTCTCAAACTGTTTTCACCCAAATATGGCGGCTGTACGAAGCGAAAACCGTAGAACTGCGAATCTGTGTTGGAAGAATTACTGGCCTTGCCGATAGTTCAGGAAGGACGACTGTGCTCAGTTATCAGTAGCCATCTGTGTGTTTGTACTTTCGTCTGTTTTTATCGTCGGCTTTATTTATTTATTTATTTATTTTAAGACTGTTTTTATGACCCTCGTCTGCTGGAACTGCCCGTTGTAGGATGACTACAGTGTTATTTAATCGAACTGAACCGAAACTAGCTAAGAGGCAGTAATTACCTAGGCACGCCCAAGACGGCTTGGCCGCCGACGTCGGTCTCGGTTTGCAAAAACTAAAAATGGAGCAATCAGAGCAGGCTACAAACGTTACAAACATATTCAAGAAAGTCGAGAACGTGTTCGTGTCGAATTCAGTGCATGCAGCTGCAGCATATGACCAAGACGACTCACTGGTGAAGGCGGAAAAATGTCGAATCCACGGAAATCGTGCCGCCTTGGACTTTGTGTGTGTCGTTTGCGACGAAGAAATTTGCCAGCTGTGCAAGCTGTCTGAACACGAGGGACACGAGACGAAGAGCATCCCCTTGGCCGCGGACGAGGCCCAGATGACGCTGCTGTCTGCCCTGGACGGTCGCGTAACAGAGTACACGCTGAGCCTTCTCTCGATGCGCCAGCGAGTCGAGCAGCAGATGGAAGTTCTCGAGGACGAGGAGCGCGCCACAAAAGCGAAACTTAACGGACGCTGCGCGCATCTCCTTTCTTTGATTGGCATAGACTCCCAGGAAGCGTGTCACCTGCTGGTCAGACCTTTCCAAGATCACGCCACCACTCGGATACAGCAGAAGCTGCCGAGAAGCCGCAAAACCGGCATCCGGCCTCAGATCCAGTTCAGCGCAGAGGAGGCCATGTCTGCGATAGGCTTGCGGCAGACGGTGCTGAGGGACATGATAAACTCCATTGTGCACGAGAAGCTGCTGGAGCTAGATGCCATGAAGAATGGTGCGTTTTGTGAGTTCATGTCTAGCGTACAGACTATCGAGCGTGAGCTGGAGGCGGTCTCCCTTCTGCAAGAGAGAACCAAGGATGCTGTTAGTGAGAAGAACCACGTCGCCATTCTGAAGTTGAATCGGCAGGTCTCGGCTGAGTTCAGCGCTGAACGAACGAGAGCGAAGCTTCACAAAGCTTCTCCCGCCTTCATCTACACACTGCAGCACAAAGCGAACAAGGAGATCGACGAGCTGGAAGTGATCTGGGACATGTTCTGGAGTGACCGAAAAGACGAAGTTGAAAGGTACATTCAGAGCGTCCTCGGCTGTCCAGTTGAAACAAAAACTCCGACCGACAGACCAGACGCCGTCTTGGTTGACGTGAAACTGGCCTTTCGATTCTGTGAAGAACGCAGGGCGATTGCGAAGTCTTTGTGTCCAGATGGAGAAGAGAAAATTATGGTGTCGTTTGCGACAAAGCCAGACGAAACAAAAGGGGCGAGGAAAACGTTTTTTCTGGACGGGCGTCAAGTCGATTCTGTGCCCTCTGAGGTGTGCAGTTTGGCATCTTTTCCAAACAGCCGAGGTAGGTCATCTGCCATGCATTTTTTGCCGATTGAAGATCCGATCACCTCCGGTGGACCATTCTCCGTGTTCGCAAAGTTCAACAAACCCTACAAGCTCACTCTGTCGAAAGCGGAGTCCAGCGACCAGCTCAAAATTTTCGAGGCATGCTTAGACTCGTCAGGCGTCCTCTTTTCGACAGTGGCCAACATTAACTTGTGCGTCGACGGAAGGGGGATAACCGCTTTTGACGCCTCACGGACCGGCAGGGAGTTTGCTGTAGTCAACGTGACCGAGGAGATTACCTCCAACGTGTACGGCATGGCCGACGGCGTTAAATACATTCCCCAAGTTCTTGTTCTGTGCAGGAGTTCCGCCGCAGCTAGAAACGGCTTTTGCTGTGACAGGTACGAGCCGCCAACGGCCGAGTCTTCGCCCACTGACGTGTGCTTCTACGACCTGAGCGGCGAGGAGGTCCTCCTGGTTGCTGACATGGGCAACAACTCCATCCAGGTGGCCCGCCGGTCCGGCGGTGATGGCAGTTTTGTCTTTGACAGGTATCTGGTGGAGGACCACCCCTTGTTGCGGTGCCCCACCGCTCTCAACACGGACCGTCAGGGGCGTCTCTGGGTTGCCTGTCTGGGCGGCAACTTGCTCACGGTGGAGCCCGTCTAAAGCTCGAACTTGAGGGGGAGGGGCGGGGAGGGAGGGAGGGGGTGGAGGCGAGGCGAAGGTCGGCGTTTCTGCGCAAGACTTCTAGAAGAACGCGGCCTACGAATGGACAAGATCTGCACTCTGCGGATTCACCTCTTGACTGTTAAAACTATTAAGGTAGAGTGAAAGTTCCATTCGGTGCCAAAGGGTTTGGAGCAGATTCGGTGCATGACTTTTAAAAGAACGCGGCCTCTGCGACTGCATCGACGACTCGTCAGTCTCCCCTCCATCCCCATCACCCTGACAATTAAGGCAAGTCTGTCCCTTCAGGCTGTTCCATGTAAAGTTCGGGGAAGTTTTAACCAAGACTCCCGGCAGAAAATCCACGACTCTGATCTTCATTTGTTGGATCCTCCCCTTCACCATCCTGGCAAGGTCTGTCGTGTCTCTATTCCATCTACATTTCGGGTTGTAGGGTGTAGTGTGCAAGGCTCTAAGAAGACTCCACGTTGGACGATGATACCGGACTGACAAGCAAAAGTCGCTTCTCGGCCGTGATCCCGCTCTGTCAGATCACGATCGGCTTTCCTGACTGGACACGAAAACGACATAGCTCAACCAAAAACAGATAAGTGGCTTAGCTCTCCATCTCATTTTTCATCGTGGATTTTTCATCGCGACCACCCCTCCACCACTGTGTCACCCCTCCCCTGTGGTCAACCAGGCGACCAACCCTCCATCACTGTATCACCCCTCCCCTGTGGTCAACCAGGCGACCATCCGTCCACCACTGTATCACCCCTCCCCTGTGGTCAACCAGGCGACCACCCCTCCACCATTGTGTCAACCCTCTCCAGTGGTCAACAGGCGACCACCCCTCCACCATTGTGTCAACCCTCTCCAGTGTTCAACCAGGCGACCACCCCTCCACCTCACCGCTCCCCTGTGGTCAACCAGGCGACCACCCCTCCAACATTGTGTCAACCCTCCCCAGTGGTCAACTAGGCGACCACCCCTCCAACTCACCGCTCCCCTGTGGTCAACCAGGCGACCACCACTCCAACATTGTGTCAAACCTCCCCTGTGGTCAACCAGGCGACCACCCCTCCACCACTGTGTCACCCTTCCCCTGTGGTCAACCAGGCGACCACCCCTCCACCACTGTGTTACCCCTCCCATATGGCCAACCAGGCGACCACCCCTCCACCACTGTGTCAACCCTCCGCAGCAGTCAACCAGGCGACCACCCCTCCACCACTGCATCACCTTTCCCTGTGGTCAACCAGGCGACTAACCCTATCACCTTTGTGTCAATGGTCCCCACTGGTCAACCAGGCGACCACCCCTCCACCACTGTGTCACCCCTCCCCTGTGGTCAACCAGGCGACCACCCCTCCTTCACTGTCACCCCTCCCCTGTGGTCAACCAGGCGACCACCCCTCCACCACTGTGTCACCCCTCCCCTGTGGTCAACCAGGCGACCACCCCTCCACCTCTGTGTCACCCCTCCCCTGTGGTCAACCAGGCGACCACCCCTCCACCTCACCGCTCCCCTGTGGTCAACCAGGCGACCACCCCTCCACCATTGTGTCACCCCTCCCCAGTGACCAACCAGACCACCATCTAGTGAACCATCTTGGTGACGTCTCCGCTGGTTGCAGTCCCTGTCTCCCGTTCACTGTCGGCTCGCCTCCTGTCGTCAGCAGCCCCTCGTCTCCACCGCTCTCACCGACCTGCAGCTCAGCACCCCGCCCAAGGAAAGCAACGCACGTCATCGTGGGTGTGTGGAACGCCAGGTCGGCTGTCAACAAGGCCCTGGAGGTGAACGATATGATTGTGGAGAGAGACCTGGATGTACTGTGTCTCACCGAGACTTGGCTTAGGGAGGAGGGGGATGACGTCAGCATTGGTGAGATGACTCCACCAGGATTCTCCTTCCTCCACAGACCGCGGGTGTCGGGAAGAGGTGGTGGTGTTGCTCTCATCTTCCGACAACATCTCAATGTACGATTATGCAAGCATCGTTCTTTTAGCTCGTTTGAGAACATTGAAGTGTGCATAACAAGAGGCAAACAAACTATACGACTTGGTTGTGTATATCGCCCACCTCCATCAGCCGGAAACAAACTTACAACTTGTGATTTCATCGATGAATTTGGCATGTTTCTTTCTGATGACAGCATTCCTGCCGAGAACGTGCTTGTTGTTGGTGACTTTAACTTCCACATGGATAAGCCCAACGACCCGGATACACGGCGTTTTGTTCAATTGTACAACCCGCTAGGCTTTGATTAGTTTGTCACTGAGCCGACGCATGTAAAAGGTCACATTTTAGACATTGTTTTGTGTAGAGCGAGAACGCTTGTAACTTCTGTCAATGTTGATAACCTGTACATGTCGGATCACTTCTTGCTTACGATCGGAACCGACCTCTCGAGGCCCCGGGTTCCCCGCAAGGTGGTGAAATGCAGAAATGTTAAAGGCATTGACAGATCACTGTTCCGAGCTGATATCGCTCAGTCCCCCCTTGTGATAGGCTCTCCCGATGGTGTTGATGACCTTCTTGATCTGTACAATGCGACCCTTCTGGGTCTCCTAAACAAGCATGCACCAGAAAAAGAGAAAGTCGTTCCCGACCGTCCCAGCTCCCCTTGGATAAACGAGGCTGTCATCAAGGCGAAGCAGGCCAGGAGGCGCGCGGAACGAAAGAAACGGAAAACCGGCCTTGTAGTTCACATTGAGATATACAAACAGGCAAGGAACAACGTAACAAAGCTCATTAAGCAGGCCAAAGGCTCCCATTTCCATGCAAAATTAAAGGACGCCGAAACAGATTCGAAGAAAATGTTTTCTCTTCTCAGCACGCTGCTAAACAGAGAGAACAGGTCCGATTCTCTGCCAGACATGATACCCCAAGAAGCTGCT
This sequence comes from Alviniconcha strummeri, assembly GCA_963584105.1. Taxonomy (NCBI): domain Eukaryota; kingdom Metazoa; phylum Mollusca; class Gastropoda; family Provannidae; genus Alviniconcha; species Alviniconcha strummeri. The sequence goes on from OY757546.1 coordinate 5,604,203, forward strand.
AAATCGTTTTCCCGATTGTTTCAAGAAAAAATCCAGACGATTAGGAAATAATTTAATGACGATCCGTTAGACACGACAGAAAACTTCGCTTCCAGTGTTCACTCCAGTGACTTGCTCTCTAGTTTTTACGCTCTCTCCGAAGACCAAATCCTGAAACTCATTCGCGAGTCAAAGTCAACCACAGCGACCATAGACCCGGCTCCAACCAAACTCGTTCTTGAATTCACTGACGTTCTTCTGCCTGTGTTCCAGAAAATAGTCAATCTGAGTTTCACATCTGGCACTGTACCAATTGCTTTCAAAAAAGCAGTGGTTAAACCATTGATAAAAAAGCCAAATCTCGACCCCGAGGTCCTCGGTAACTACCGTCCGGTGTCCAACCTACCCTATTTGTCCAAGATCCTTGAGAGAGCGGTTGCCGACCAGCTGCAGGCACACCTCGACACAAACGGTTTGCATGTCAAGTTTCAGTCGGCATACAGACGTGGTCATAGCACTGAGACAGCCCTCTTTCGCATACTTAACGATTTGTTGGTAATGATTGATGGAGGAAACAATGCTATTCTCGTGTTGCTGGATCTGAGTGCTGCCTTTGACACTCTTGATCACACGTTGCTCCTCCAGAGACTTCATGCAGAAATCGGCCTGGATGGTTCCGCTCTTGATTGGTTCTCATCATACTTGTCGTGCAGGGAACAACATGTCTCAGCCGTTGTCAGATCTTGTTTTTTCCACATCAGATCTCTGAGTAAAGTCCGTCCATACATCACCTACAAAGCTGCAAGCAGCATTGCTGTCTGTCTGATTTTGTCAAAGCTTGACTACTGCAATAGCCTTCTGTCGGGACTGCCCCAAAAACAGATTAAACGTCTACAGGCAGTGCAAAATGCTGCTGCAAGAACTGTCATGAAATGCAAAAAAACAGATCACATCACTCCCATTCTTAGGCAGCTTCATTGGCTTCCTATCCAGAAACGGATCCGCCACAAAATTATCTCTGCCGCTTACCGGTCAGTTCATGATAACACCCCCCTCTACCTCTCTGATCTTCTCCAAAAACACAACCCTTCTCGCCTTCTCAGATCAGCATCTAGATCTCTCCTTGATGTTCCCGGGCCCAGGGATTCCAAGACAAAGCGGTACGGCCAGCGAGCCTTCAGATATGTCGCTCCCTCCGTCTGGAATGTCCTCCCCGAGAGCATCAAGGAGAAGGACTCCATTCAGTCTTTCAGACCTTCGCTGAAAACCCATTTCTTTACCCAGGGATGATAGTCAATGCGATTGTGTACGTGCGTCGGCGCTGGTGTGTGTGTTAAGTGAAGTTTATGTTGCCATAATTACTCTGTGTGTGTGTGTGTGTGTGTGTGTGTGTGTGTGTGTGTGTGTGTGTGTGTGTGTGTGTGTGTGTGTGTGTGTGTCCCATGTCACTCCAGAGTAATTTAGCAGTGTTTAGCGAGATCATCGACCAATTATCTTCTGGTTTACATAAACTATACATGGCATTTGCATACATAGTACAATACACTGCACTCTCGCATGTGGTAGTAAAATTCGCTGTTGTATTGGAATCCTTTATTTGTGTATCGTCTGTATTTCATTTTTAGAGAATACATTATTGTGATAGCGCTCTGTGTGTGTGTGTGTGTGTGTGTGTGTGTGTGTGTGTGTGTGTGTGTGTGTGTATGTGTGTGTGTGTGTGTATGTGTGTGTGTGTGTGTGAGAGAGAGAGAGAGAGAGAGAGAGAGAGAGAGAGAGAGAGAGAGAGAGAGAGAGAGAGATTAGTGTGTGTGTTAGTTTGTGTTTTTCCTGCACACACACACACACACACACACACACACACACACACACACACACTTCCTCAAATACTCTCAGTAGGCCGGCCCAGCGATAACCAGCTCGTACACGTACTTCGGTATCCGCTGCACCATCGTGGCCCTCACAGTAGCACGAGCCGTTTTTACGAGCGCTCGTGCGAGAGAAGATAAGTGTGGCAGGTTCCTGGCACGCGCCCTATCCGCGGCGCACGCTCCACAGAATCGCACACCAAGAACCGTGGGAAAATGACCTACCGGCCTACCCCCAATCTAGGATGCCGAACATACAAGTGAATACGTTGGGGGGAGGGGGGGGGGGGGGGTCCTGGGCGAAATGTCAGCGGCGTATGCTGCGATTTTTTTACTTTTACATTACAAAAACCTGAGAGAGAGAAAGAGACAGGCAGGCAGACAGAGGGAGAGGTGAAGGCGGCACAGCTAGGTGGCTGCCATGATTGATACAATCATTGATACAATCATGGCAACCACCTCGCTGTGCCGCCTTCACCTCTTCGCGTAATATCTGTGTCTCGGTGCATTGTTGGCCGCCACAGTCTGCTAAAGCCGTAAACACTAAACTTTTGCTGCGACAAAAAAATGATACTTGTGGCAACTCCCGCCGATGATAGTGTAGGTCTGCCTGTGTCAGTGTTCGTCAGTCTGTCTCAGTGTTGTTACAGGCTAACAGTGTAGGCCTGCCTGTCAGTATCTTGTGATTAAGTTTTTCTCTTGCAACTTTTATCAGTAATAATCAGTGACAGTATAATGCAGTTCGTTTAGGAGGCCTTTCACTATGGATCAGGTATGGCACGTGTGTGTGTGTGTGTGTGTGTGTGTTGTGTGTGTGTGTATAAAATGATAGTTGAATTTGCAAGTGACGCGCTGTGTTCGGTTGGCTGAACAGCCTCCGAAAAAAAGCAGTCAGGGAGAGAACCCACTTTTCGAGGCATGCTTTTCTTGGTTACGTCCCTTACGTCTACAAATGTCTAGCTTTCATTCTGCGCATTCAGGAGAAGGTACACCCCCCCCGCTTTTTCGCGTTCAGGCTGCTGGATTGTACATTCAAACAATACAACTGTGCCTCAAAGATGTGAAGCAGTCTGAAAGGTTTTGACCATAACAAAACACAGTGTGCAATGCTGTCAAAATATCTACTGCCTCCTTCACTAACATGTATCATTGTATGTCACATACACACGCACACACACATGCGTACACAAACACATTTTTCTTTTTGAAAGTTTATTTTTTCTTCAACATTTTTTTACAATTTCTTTTCCTCATTTTTCGATTTTTTTGTTTCGTTTGCAAGTTTTTCTATTTTTTTCATACTTTATCTCTTAATGTCTTGCAAATTTTTTCTTTTTTTTTCTTTATTCTTCTCATTCCTATGAAATGGCATAACTGAGAAAAATCATATTTGCAAATGTCTTATTGCACTGAGCAGAGGCATGGCAAAATATATATATGTATATGTACAGATTTGTCCTTAAATATACATGTATGTATTCCTGTCATCACTAGCATACACATCACCTCACACACAAAAAAAACAAAACAATCCAGTCAGCTAATGTCATCCAAATCAGTTGAGCCTCACTCACATAGGTGCACAAATCAAACTTCATTTTAAGAGCACACCTGTGTTTCAGTAAAATCACACCAATCGTTCTGACAAAAATCATATTCTCCACACCCACCAGTCCACAAGTTCTGTGCTGACAAATTCACAGTAAAAGTACCAACACATTCTCGTTTCCTGCGACAGTCAGGATAATGAATTCACAGAAACCACACTTGGCAAGCACATGCACACTCTTGCGATCAAATCCAATGAACATATGAAGACAGATTTGCATTGACAAGTACACGGGGGTGGTGGGCGGGGGGCAACCAAATCGCAACAAATTGAAGAAAACAAATATATACACCACTGGGATTTCAGTCCACCCCAGAACTAAAGGAACCGGTGATAATTTTCCAAAAAAAAAAAAAAAAAAAAAAAAAAAAGGTTATGTGTTATACACCACTGTGTGTAATCTGTCACTGTACAATCGTCTGTGATGCTGCGTAACAGGTTAACTCAGTCTAGTTCCACTCCAGGTGGAACAACAAAACTAATATATACATACTACACATACATATATATATATACACACACACACATACTACCCAGTGACCAGGTTTAGTCTATCTAATGCACTCTACCCATCAAATCACGCAAATCTCCCCACACGCTGCTTTGTACAAAATTCTAAACCTGTAGGATGTACAGTCTCAGGAAGTCTGCCATCTCCAGGATAGTTCAAGACCAGAGAGAAGGAGAGAATGGCCTGGAAAACAAATGAAAGAAAATCAGGAAGGAGACAAAACAAAATTCACTTTGGATTCATTACCCTTGATTGTCCCTTGCGCAAAATTGTGTCCACCTTGCTGAAAAAAAGCCGGCAGGCCCAGTGCAACAGCGCAGCGTAACTCCCAGCCTGCTTCAGGCGCCAGGCAGCAGCTGTCCCTTTGCAGGACGCTCTCTCCCTGCCTCCCTGTGGTTAAGCCAGAAGCCACAGTGCAGCGCTACCTATCTCTGACCCTGGTGCAGGTGCACACAAGTGTTTACTTCCAGTAGAGTGTGGAGGAAAGTAAGGTGGGGGTTGGGGGCATCTTAATCAAACTTGCATGGTCTGCCTCTCCCTCCCCGATTCAGTGGTGCGCTTGGGGTGCCAGGCCCGCAGCGCCGCAGGCCTGCCGCCAAGAGACAGCAGCCAGAGTGGGAACGAAAGAAAGAGCCGAACCACGGAGCACCTGTCGACAAGAAAACGGGGCGACTCAAGCTCTTTGGCTACTCGCGCTCTTCTTGCCTTGCATGCTCTCCCTTGAACTGCTCCAAGAATGTTTAACACTGGCCTGGGTGCAGCGCCTATGAACGACGAAGCTGGGCAATTCTAGCTCTTCAGCAACACGCTCTTGCCTTGCTTGCTCTCCCCTAAACTGATCCCAGAATATTTAACTAGACTTTCCTTCAGGCATCTGTGTGCCGAAGCCCAACACAGTCTGGCGGACTTCCAGCCCCTCTGGATGCATTCCTGTAAGCTGCCTAAGTACTTAGGTCTGGCCTTTCTTTTCTGACAGACTGTTGTTGTTGTGTCATCATTTCTTTTAGAGGGCAGGAGGCAGGTCCTTCAGAAGGCAATGTGGACATTTTGGACAGATTGGTGACATTCAGTTTCATCATACTCCTTCGTGACGGACAACTATGACTCCTTGTCACACGCCCCTCCCCCCTCCCGCAAAGTTTCACTACTACTGTATCCACACCAAAGTAGCACTCAAAATATTTTCAGCTAAAAATAAGAGTGTTACTGTTAGTCCCTTTCCATTCCAGGCTCACAGCAATGGGAGAATGGGGTGGGGAGATTTACATCTTACACATCTGTAGTTTCTGCAGTTACATTGTGTACATCATCTGGTTTTGAGGCACAACTCTTATTCTGAAGTACCACTGGAGGGGTTTGAACCACAGTGTGTTGTCAGGCTAAAGTCAAACATACACCATCAATCACACATTTCTATCAGCACATTTCTTCTGCAGCCAACAAAATTAATCTTCTTTTTCTCTCCTAATGGGGGAAAAATCTGTTATTAATAAAAATCTTATCATAACCAACTTGGTTAAAATAAAATCAACTCCCCCACCCCACCCCGCAAAAAACATCAACGTCATCAGAATTCAGCACAATCTGCAGCTTCTAATTAAAATTGGGAGGTCACAAAAACATAAAAAGCAACACATGCATACACTTAATCTGAGCAGGGAATTGTCCAGTTTTTCAGAACAAAAAAAAGCTAAACAAAAATGCAATACTGAGACATCACTATCTCTGGTCTAAACATATATGTATTATTTATATATATGTGTGTGTACACGTGCTTACAAAGCTCACTGGGAATACTTACGCCCTGAACACAGACATGCATGAACAAAATGGTTCGGTCTTAACTGTGGTGCAACAGAAGGACCCACATCGGCAAATCTGAAACCTCAACAAATAAATATGTACACTTTACCTGACACCACCCCTCATCCACCCCCTCCCCCACACCTGGACAGCATGAAAATATCACTGAAGAATTAAAATGAGATTACCCCACCACTACTGCTGTCATGAAACACAAGACTCCTCTCAAAAACACAGGTGTGCGTGCACTTGAACACTCTTGCATGTAAACATACATACATGTACATGTAAAATGAAAATAACAGGGTAATACGGTCTTATGTATATAATGTACAAGTATATAATATAGGTATATATACCCTTTTAAAAAAAAAAAAAAAGGACGGCAATGCGAACTGCCACAGGTCAGGTGCAAAGTGGGTCACAAAATGAGTTTTACTTGTAGTCGTTAAAGTGGCGTTTTGTCTGGTGCATCCACAAATTAACCAGGAAATCTTTCAACCTTCCACTCCTCCCCACCCTCCCACCCACACCCTCAAAAAACAAAAACAAAAAACCCTATCACATCAGCTTTGATTTCTACATCTTCCTCATCTCCACAGCAAATTACTGATCTTTCCCCTAGTGCCGCTCCTAGTGCTGATAGCATTACTACCAACATTGCTAGTAATTTACATGCCTTTGATATCTCTGATCTATGAGTATGACAGATCAACAACAACAAATTCAAGTTGTGGGGGGAAACCTGTCAAGAAATGACACATAATTATGTATCAGTGTATCTGTGTAATATCCCCTGGAAACAAATCAACGTCAACACGCAAAGCTCATACATACATGAAAAGACAAGACAGAACCCTTCCAACACTTCTGGCGGGAGCTTTGACCCTAACTTCATCTCCACGAGGAAAAAAGCCAAGCTTTTTAAGTGTCTCGTCTTTCAGACAAGAGACTCGGGTCACCAGTTTTGCAGGTGTTCCAACATCAAACCTCTCGTGGCAGCAGGAAACCCGTCGCCCTGACCTGATGAAATTCTGCAAAACAGTCACAAGTCCACTCCCAGTGGCAGAAGCTTAGCGGAAGGCTTTTAACCCCAGGGAAAGCGATATCAGATTTTCCGAGCAAACGCCTTCTCAAAAGATGCAAAGTAATGCGTACACACACGCACTCCCACGCCCACAAAAACAGCGACAGCTACGGCACAATACTGCGGCTACGCACATGAACGACCTTTTCCTTTACTGTACAGGTGTGTCAGTGACAACAGAGAATGAGATCAATGCTTTCCGCATTTTGAACCACACATTCCGCATGGCTGGCCCTCACTGCAGTAAGACAGGCAAAAAGCGTAACTGTGAAATCTGGTTCACTGACGTAGCTGACCAAAATGAACATGGTCTCATCTGGTTACAGTACAGGTCCACAAGTAAACTTGTGCACATTCCAGAAATTACACCCCCTCTCCTTCCCAGCTTCAGACATGCATACCACTCCCTCTAAGCTGGTGTTGGGTCACGCGAGGCACAGAAAACACTCTTCACTGTGGGGAGACTCACTGGCAAAAAGCATCACTGGGAACAATGCTTCATCAACGTTGGTGACCAAACTGAATATAATTTATGGTCTCGCCTGATTTCTGCACTACAGGTTGCACATTAAGACAGCAGAGAAACTAAAATCCCTCTCCCTCCCAAAATATCTCCCAAAGCAAAACTTCTGCACACCAGAATTCCCCCCCCCCCTCCCCAAAATTTATGGACAGCTTAATTATCCCCCCCCCCCCCCTATTTTTTCCCCTTCTTAATATTTATATGCATGCAGCTTTTCCTGCAAACATCAGAACTAATCTAATCAATCAGTACTAATAAAAAGACAAAAATATCTATCATTGTCAAAATCTAACAAATATTTTTTTCTTTTCTTTCATTACCATCATTATTAAAAGAAAGAGAGATTAAAAACAAATGTTTCCTGATGTGATCATTACCAAAAAACTGAACGCATTTAATTCAAATTTTCAAAACACATCACTTTTTTTCCTCTTTTCCACAGGTCTCCTTTGTAATGTTTTTCTCTCTTTTTTGTTCTATTTTGGGGTTTTTGCTTATTGGGTTTTTTTGTTTATTTTTTTTAAGTTTTGCCTCTTTTTTTCTCTTCTCTTTTTTCTTTTTGGCTTTATTTTCTCCTTTAATTAATTCAGTCATTTGTACAACTCTTTCAGCATTTTGTTGTTTTGTTTGGGGCTGAAGTCTCACGCTCCAGAATAGTTTTGTTTCACATTATCTTTCTCATTAACGGAAAAGTTAAACCCCTTTTTTCTCATTTGTATTTTGTTTCCAAGAACTTTCCAACCATCTGAAGACAATACAAACCAGAACACTAAGTTAAACCCCTTTTTTCTTACTTTAGTTTTGTTTCCAAGAACTTTCTGACGTTTAAAGATGATATGAACCAGAACCCAGCCAATTGGCTATCAAAAGAAGTGCAGCCCCTAAAGAATTCTCCCAGAATAAAAGCCATCTTTTAACTCCATAAAGAAAATTTGATTCAAGCACATATTCCATTAAAAAAAATAAAAGGCATGGACTAAAAACACCAATGACCTGGCACCATTATGAAACTATGTACACAGTATGAATGGGGAAGAGCACGGGGTGGGGGTGCCGGGGCTGGGGGGGGCGGGGGGGGGGAGGAGAGGGAGGGGACAGGGACTGCAAGCTGCATGTCATCAAACACTAGAAACGTATTATCACAAATGACCACTTGATTTTACATCATGGACACGGCCAGGAGACTGTGATGGTCAAAAATGTATGTCTCTTTCACACTCTGCAAAGTCAGCGTGCTTAAGTACTGGTGTGTTTGCTAACAGATCGCAGTGGTCTTCAAGGTCAAAGAGCACATCGAGGAGACACAAGGTTAACGCCCTACAACCTGGCATTTTGAGCTTTTGCGCAAGAGTGAAAGCCTGCTAGGACCCTGACAAGTGAAATCAGAAAGGCCCCTCCCCCCAGAATGGAGTCATGGCAACAGGATCTCACCCTCTTTGTCGTTCAGCACGTCAGTGCCAGATGCTGAGAAAGAGGCGGATGTTGACCGACACCACTCACCTACTTAAGCAAATTTACAGCCAGACTAAATTTAGTGCCATCATTCACTTCTGAAGTCAATGATATGGCAAGGAAACTAAAAAGAAAGACAGAAGCAAAAAAGGCAATAAGAAGAGACGAGTTAAAAAAAAAATCTTGAAGTTGGAAGAAAGAAAAAAAAAAGGAAAAAATCAGTGCACAAAATGTGCATGTCAGCAGTCCAACGCACTGAGTTGACTAGTGTGCGTCAAGTGGATAAGGGGACAGGGCTAGTGGCTCGCACATGAAACGCATTAGCAATGGTACATAATAACAAATCTTGATAACAGTTTCTCTTCCGTGGGTTGACACTCATGATTATACAAGCTTTTCTCTTCAAGACGTCGGAGGCAGCTACAACCCGAGCAGCACACACCACTGTACAGAAGAAGAAAAAAGTGACAGCAATGATGATGACGACGATGATGACTGGAGTGATGCGATCAACAACGGGTCAGGCCCCGGGTCACCATCATCACCTGGCGACGCCGTTGTTCTGTGAGCTGTCTCTGCGATGGTTGCCGTGGCTGGCACCGCCATTGACGGTGTTGTGTCCTGCATTGCTCCCCCCACCATTGTTGTTGTGATTATTACGTTTCTTCTTGCCCGTGGCACGAAACACTTTGGATCCCGAGCGCCCAGGCTGGGGGTGGGGGTGAAATGATTTGGGGTTGGGCCCACCCCCACCGCCTCCCCCGCTGGTGCTGTAAGAACTGGAATGTCGAACCTCCCGCGACGCCCCATAGTGCTCCACCGGGGAAGCGATGGCGGAGAAGGCCTGCATGCTGTGATGGGAGTAGCTGGCAGCGGGGGCCCCGTAGGAGGAGGCGGGGCGGGAGGAGCTGTGGCCGCTGTAGCTGTAGGAGCGGTTGGAGCCCACGCTGGAGCTGCTGGGGTCTCGGGATCGGGCGGGGCTGCTGCCGGGCCCCGGCGGGAACTTGTGATGGTCCCGGCCGCGAATGATGCGACCCTGCGTCGGGGCCCCACCGCCAGTGGCGCTGGGGGTGGTGTGGTTGGTGGAGGAGGGTGGGGAGGCAGGCGAGGGTTTGTGGGTGGCGGGCGGGTGGCCGTGGGTGTGCAGGTGGGATTGCTGCTGCACGCTGTTGACCGCTGCCATGCTCTCCGAGTCCTGCACGCACAGGAAAAGGACATGTCAGTGAGCGTCAGAAGGCTCCGGGATGTAACCCAGAGCGGCCTAGTTCATGCAAGCCACCTTTTTTCACTTGGTCAAATCCAACTCTGCAGTCACACAATTTGAACTCTGTTGACGTAACGTAACTTCACAACCGTAATATAACTTCATAACACCCTCCCCCCAATCAAAGTTATGCAGACAATATGTCACACTCTCAGGATGATATCCAAAACTACCTAACACTGATAGATATACATATATTTTATGGTTGGTTCATCACCCTATGATGCTGTATAGCATAACTTTCTCTTTTATTCTCACTCACGAAAGTGGCAGAACTCTTACAGCGAACAGAATAGACATGGAAACTGACCATGCACCTCCCAGGTCCAGGTTCAAGATTGGGGGGGGGGGGGAGGGCCCAATAACACCACACCACATGACACCAGCTCATCAAAACATGGGGTTAGCATTCACTGAGGAGTCTACCTGCAGCGTCAATCCCTGTAATGCTGTGCCCACGGCTTCAGAGTTGAAACAGTTCAACAGCTAAACGTGAACAAGCTGGGACCAAATCACCAAACCCTCCCACTCACTGACAGAACAAAAACCAATCATCACAAACAACCAAGAGAATACAGAAACAAACAACAAAAACGGCGCTGACTCTAACGTCACTTTCTCTCCAAACAAAGCTGGGTGGAGCCAACCCTGCCGACTCACCGAGTCACTGGCGACGCTGGAGGAAGAGGACACGTTGGATTCAGAGGACTTGTACCCGGAGCTGTTGCCGCCAGAATCAGAGTTCTCGCTGTCGGCGGCCGGCACCCCCTCCTCAGCCATGGCCACCTCCTCGTCTCGGCCCCGGGAAGGGGCCAGGGACTCCAGGTTGCTCACTCGGCTGCTGGCGCCACTGCTCGGGGGTTTCTTGGAGGAGGGGGAGAGAGGGGGGTGGGGGTGGCCGGGGGTGGGGGGTGAAGTCAGGGGTCTGCAGTTTGTCAGGCTGTTGCTGTTGTTGGCGTCGCTGTTGATCCGGACATATGGGGGAAATTAATAAGGTTACTGCATTTGAAGAAGGAGAGAGGAAGAAAGAGACAGACAGACACAGGCAGAGAGAGACAGACAGACAGACACAGACAGAGAGAAAGTAAAAGAGAGAGAGAGAAAACATACAACTCTCGTTACTTCTGGGAAGTGCCTATCACACCTCAACAGATTTCTGATTATGGCACACCTCAAGAGCGTGACAAAAACTTCACCCATCCTCGGACATCCCTTTTCAAAACCAACCTCATGCGATCACTGTACTGACGTTTCACTTCATGTCTTGTTCAAAATAAACTACATGGGGCATGCTCTGCTACCATGTACACCTCGTCACCATGACCAAGATTCCCCCCCCCCCCCCCCCCCCCTCATTTTAATACTCCGAGCATCTTTGAATATCAGAAAGACCTCTCTGAACATGAACCCATTGTCTTCCCCACACCCTGAAAAGAACACACAAAAAACAGGGATACAACCCTCACCCGCAGAGAAGAGTGTGTGGATGCACACATGCTGCTCCTCAGAGCTGGAAGAGTCCAGTTTGGACTGAGAGACAGGAACAGCAATAAACAGAGAGAGAGAAGAACGTTGAATTACAGAAAGACAAAAAAGGAGAAGGAAAAAAACACTGCAATTACAGTCAGCCGACCAATCAGCCTGTCCGTTTCCGCCCCTCCGCATGCGAGCAACTTACCGCACATGTTCAGAGTCGGCAGCGGGGCTACCGGTAGCAGGAACTGGGCCGCAGGAGGTGGAGGAGGCAATGGCTGCGTAGGACGAGCGAGCTGGAGACGCCGCGTAGTTTTCCTTCACCCACTTGCGGTAGGACACCACCTCTTCCGTCACGCGCACAATCCGCCCAAGGATGCTGTCAAAGTAGGCCAGCAAAAAAAGGTCAGGCCCACACCAATGACCAAGGAAAAGTTCAACATTTTCTTATGGGAATGATGGAAGTCTATGGGAGTAAAATGGATGAGACAGAAGGGAGTTATGGGCTGTTGCAGTCAGAAATGTGTGTGTGTGTGGGGGGGGGGGGGGGGGTGGAGGGGGGGCATATTTCCCTCAGAAAAGTTGTGCTGTCTGTGAAACATTCTGCTCAGGGAATGATGGAAGTCTATGGGAGTAAAATGGATGAGACAGGAGTTATGGGCGTTACTGGTGCAATCAGAAATGGGAGGTGGGGGGCAATTTCCCTCAGGAAAGTTGTGCTGTTTGTGAAACATTCTGCTCAGGGAATAATGGAAGTCTACG
>OY757546.1:5621530-5636040 GCA_963584105.1 Alviniconcha strummeri
AATCAATTTCTCTACATGAAGAAATACTGAAGTTGTATGTCCAGGCCACGCAACATCAACAGAAATAAGGAGCTGTCCTCTTTCAGTAACTTTACATTTAATGCCCAGTCAACCACGCCACTTTTATCAGGCTGAGGTATATCAGTCTAACAATAACAGTATACAACCCCATACTATGCAATCCACAATCATTTCAACAGAAGCCTTTTTTTAAGACCCCCGTTCTTCTATACTCTGAACAATGAATATAACTGGCAGAGCACAACTCTGGTGTATGTGTCTATGCAAGCACGTACAAAAGAGAAGCAAGAGCTCTGCACATGCCGAGGACAACAGACCTTAATGAGCATGGCACTCTCCACGCCATTCGACTTGTTGTGGTCCATGTTAAAGCTGATGTCCACCTTCACCTCCGTCTCTGCGTCCGTCAGCTTCACGATAGGTACCTGCATCAAAATTTCAAATGGTTTTTACCCATCTCTTCCTTTTAGTTTTTACTAATCTCCTTGTTCTAATCTACATGAATATGCAATTTCAAATGGTTTTTACCCATCTCTTTCTTTCAGTTTTTACCAATCTCTTTCTTTTAATTTTGACATGAATATCACAGCCAGCAACAAAACAGCAGTAGTCACAAAGTGACTTGCAACAGTCATTATGAACAAAAGTGCTTGCTATATAGTACAGGTCTACGACTGAGCCACCTCCGAAGCTTTTACATAAAATTTGGCAAACCAGCAACAGAAGGTGGCACTCACAGAAGCTTTGTCGAGCACTTTGATCTGGTCAAGATCAACAATCTTCTTCTCCACCAGAGCGTTATACAGCGTCCTCAGGGGTAAGTTCTTCCACTGTCCAAACACCACCAGGTCTATGTCACTGGAAAAAGAAGAAGAGGAAAATCACGTAGAGCATCAGAAAGGGTCTCCAGCGCTGGTCACACAATGTACAAGAAACCTGGCTTTAAAAAATGACACCAACCCTGATCATATACTGATTACAGTGTATGGAACTGAATAAATGTTTAAAAAAAAATTTGATTATAATTTACAATTTCTCTTCTGTCTTTGACCATTTGATACTAACATCACTTTTCACATTTCAAAGCTGCCTATTACATTACAAAGCTGAGCCTCTCATTTGTGAGAGACAGACACAGAGACAGCAACTCACAACAGTTCCAAGAACTGTATTAGTACTGTCCCCCTAGACAACATCCTGAATTAGTCCCAGCCACTGTCTGTATATATATATAGATGAAATGCACTCCGTTTTAACCATACCAAAATCTGTAACTGAGCTAATCCTTATTACACTACCCTGGATGTCTGCGGCTAAAAATTGCATACCTTGTAGGTAGGTACAGTCCAGTCTCAAAGCTGCCAAAGATCTTCACCTGTAAAAGCAAGAAAATGCACCATTTTTTTTTTTTACACTGTGTGTATGTCACTGTGAATGATTGTGTGTGCCAGTATACAGTGAGTGTGTGTCAGTATGTGAGTATGTGTGTGTCAGTCAGTGTGTGTGCCAGTGACACCCAACAGCCAGTATGCTGCTCGTTCGCTGCAAGACCCACAAACACAAAGCATAAACTGTGGAGTACAGCTCACACAAACACTCCAAGTCTAACACAGAATATTTTATACTACTATGACAGGTTTTCTGCCCTTCCAAAATTAATGAAACTTGGTTCATAAAATGCTAGTAATAACATGAAATGTACAAAACTTTGGTGGGTCCAAAGCTGTGTTACCATACACAATGTGACACTGACAGACACCTGAAAGTATAAATACACAGTCCAAAAGACTGCCACATCCAAAAATAGTGATCAAATCATTTTAACTGACTACAGCATATAAAATAACATATTTACCATATTTAAAAGTATATGATATATATCAAAGGAAAGCTGTGCCTTTGCATTTTCTCCCATTCTGGCATTCAGTACAGTACAGTACTAAACTACTCCATATATATCATTCTGTGATTATGAAGGAATGAATACTGGGCAAACAGGTGGAGGAGCAGGAATTTGATACTTGTGTTTTTTTACGCCCAGCCAACCATGGCGGTTATAAACTTATATCTGGGCGAACAAACAGGTGGACATACCCGCCTCAGTATGAAGGGATCCAGACAAGTCAACAAACAGGAAGACAGACTGTAGTGAAAGTATGAGGAGATAACAAGTGTGGACAAACAGGTGGGTAGACTGTAGCAAGCATAAATGCATCCAGACATGACAGATGTGACAGATGGGCAGATTGTACCTAGTGAGCATGAAGGGATCCAGACACAACAGATAGGCAGACTGTACCTAGTGAGCATGAAGGGATTCAGACGTAACAAACAGATGGGTACTGTACACAGCAAGCATGAACTTGATGAAGGGATCCAAATATAACCGATGGACTGACTGTACATAGAGAGCAAGAAAGGTCCAGACATAACAAACAAATGGGTAGACTGTATACGACAACGAGCATGAAACACTGAAAGGATGTAGACATCACAAACAGATGGACAGACCGTACATGGTTAGCATGAAGGGATTCAGACATAGACAGACAGACTGTACATAGCTAGCATGAAGGGATCCAGACATCACAAACAGATGGTCAGACTGTACATAGAGAGCATGAAAGGATCCAGACATCACAAACAGATGGACAGAATGTACACAGCAAGTTCAAGCATGAAGGGATCCAGATATAACAAATGGACAGACTGTACATAGCAAGCACGAAGGGATCCAGACATGCTGACCAAAAAACAGGTGGACAGACTGTACGTAGCGAGCAAGGAGGGATCCAGATATATACTGATCAACAAACGGGTGTGGACAGACAGTACTGTGTACATTATTACATGCATAACAAGCATGAAGGGATCCAGACATACTGATCAACAAGCAGGTGTGGACAGACTATACCATCTACATCACTACACACACAACAAGCATGAAAGGATCCAGACATATTGATCAACAAACAGGCAGACAGATTGTAACTAGTGCACACATGAAGAGGGAACACACAGCCATAGACTCATATGGACAAACAGGTGTGGACAGACTATTCTGTCTACAACACTACATGCATAAGAAGCATGAAGACCATTGAAGGGACCCAGACATACTGATCAACAAACAGGTGTGTACAGACTATACTGTGTACATCACTACACACATAAATAACAAGCATGAAGGGATCCGGATATATACTGATCAACAAACAGGTGTGGACAGACAGTACTGTGTACATTACTACATGTATAACAAGCATGAAGGGATCCAGACATACTGAGTGATCAACTAACAGGTGTGGACAGACTATACTGTGTACATCACTACATGCATAACAAGCATGAAAGGATCCAGACATATTGATCAACAAACAGGTGGACAGACCGCAACTAGTGCAAGCATGAAGAAGGAACACACAGCCATAGACTTATATGGACAGGCAGGTGTGGACGGACTATATTGTGTACATCACTACATGCATAACAAGCATGAAGGGATCCAGACATACTGATCAACAGATTGAAACTGGTGGCAGACCACAACTAGTGCACGCATGAAGAGAGAACACACAGCCAAAGACTCATATAATGATATGGACAAACAGGTGGACAGACTGTAACAAGCATGGATGAAGGGAATCTGAAAATATCAACAGACTGTTGTGAGCATGGATGAAGGGAATCTGGACCTGTCAAAACAAGTGGACAAATTGTAGTGAGCATGGATGAAGGGAATCTGGATCTGTCAAAACAGGTGGACAGACTGTAGTGAGCATGGATGATGGGAATCTGAAAATATCAACAGACAGTTGCGAGCATGGATGAAGGGAATCTGGACCTGTCAAGGCAGGTAAGACAGACTGTAGTGAGCATGGATGAAGGGAATCTCGACATATCAACAAACAGGTGGACAGACTGTAGTAAGCATGGATGATGGGAATCTGGTGGACAGACTGACCTGTGCCTCAGGCCAGAGTTCTTGAATGACCCTTTCGATGCGGCTGACCACTTCTTCTCTCATGCGCGCTTCCTCTGGCTGGGGGGACATGTAGTCAAAGAAATCCGTAATCTCATGGTGAAGCCTGCACACACAATACAACCAACCATAAACTAAATAAATCCTTAATCTCATGGTGAAGCCTGCAAACACAATCCAACCAACCATCAACTAAAGAAATCCTTAATCTCATGGTGAAACCTGCACACACAATCCAACCAACCATAAACTTAAAAAAATTCTTAAGTTAATCTCGCGGTGAAGCCTGCGCACAAAATCCAACCAACCATAAACTAAAGAAATCCTTAATCTCATGGTGAAGCCTGCACACACAATCCAACCAACCATAAAGTTGTGATAAATTTTAAAAAATCCTTAAGTTAATCTCGCGGTGAAGCCTGCGCACACAATCCAACCAACCATAAAGAAATCCTTAATCTCATGGTGAAGCCTGCATACACAATCCAACCAACCATAAACTAACATTAGCAACTACCACAGGCTGCCTCATTGGTTTGGTGAATGATAAACAAGTCCACTTTCATCCTGTGGTCAGAGTGCACACTGGCCAGGTGTTGAACAGACCTGTATGCAGTCTCTGTCCTGATACAGTGATAGTAATCCAGGTCTGTCTGGTGTCTGAAAATCACCAGGCTTCAGAACCTCAGCTTCAGCCTACTGCACTGGGAAAGACTGCCACCTCCCTATACACAGGTCTGTGATGTCTCAAAAAAGACTGACCCCCACCCGGGGTGACAGCTTCTCCCCCCCCCCCCCACCCCCCTTTTGTCAGAGACCCCCAAAATTTGGTTTGAAAGTGGAATCACTGCCTAATGTTAGCCCCTCTAATGTAATCATCACCCCCACCAAACTATTGTCCTCAGCCTCAATTCTGAACAGCTCAGCTTGTAAGGATGCAGCCCCATTTGCTGGTCCACTGTCAGTAACTCTGTCACTACTGTGCCAAATGTGGACAATTACAGACCCTGAGGTGGATCTGCACCCCCCAAGGCGACACTGATCATCAGCTGGTTGTTATAGGGTTTCTCGGGATACTCTGGAGACTGTTATCATAATTAAATGCATATAACTTTTTATAAGTAGCTTTCTACAACCCAGTGACCACTTCCCTTTTTCATGAATGTTAAACTTTTCCCACCAGTCTATTTTTCCCTAATGTCAGACTTGGAGACCCCCAAAACTGGATTTTAAAATGGCATAACTGGGTTGGACCAGAGCTTCTGAACTGTCTTTTTAAAAGTTTTGTCTGCTTTTCTTCTGGAACTTAGCCCCTTAGCCCCTCTAATCAGCCCCCTCTCATCTCAATTCTGAACAACTCAGCATGTATGGATGCATCCCCATCTTCTCTCTGCCAACACCGCTACTCCTGTAGGACAAGATCTGTGTAATACATGCACAGCAGGAGATAACCTCTGTAAGGTCAAGTGGTGGTATCCCACTGCTGAATCCCAATGCATCCCAAGAAGGCCACTGTGTGTGTGTGTGTGTGTGTGTGTGTGTGTGTGTGTGTGTGTGTGTGTGTGTGCCGGTGTGTGCACAGGGCATTCCTTGCTCCCGGCTGTGGGTCACACTCAGATACAGGACCTGTCAAATGTTTAAGTTTAGGGTCCTTCAATGGACGGGGCCTCGGGGTGGGAGATGGGTGCGGTGATGGGTTCGGGGTGCGGTGGGGGGGGGGGGGCGCTCCTCTGCTGCTCAGGCTTGTAGCCCTTTGGGGCAAGAAGGACGGGCCCGTGCCACTAAACCACCGAACCTGCAATTCAGCAGGGTGTCGGGCAAGAGAGCTCTTCACACAAATTGGCTCATCATAGCTGACAAACACCCCTGCAGCCCATAAACACCGGAGACCAAAACCCCCCTGAGGGAACTCGGGGGTCATGAATAATTCATGATAGGAACCGGTCTCTTTAGTCTCCGGGTTCACCCAGGCTCCCTAAAACTAAAACTGTAAAACTCAAGAGGGCTTTACTCATTCATACTGAGCTTAGCACAAGTTTCTGAACTGTTCCACTGGTTAAAAAAATGTTTTATGGGCCACAGCTGGTGTCACCTGACCCCTCTCTCTCTCTCTTTTTTATGGCTGGTTGGTTGGTTTTGTTTCTTTTTCAGTTATTGTAATGAAGCATACAGGTTATTATTATTATATATATTAACCAGTCCACTTAAAGAGTAAATTGGGGAAAATTATATTTTGTTGTTGTTTTCGGGGGGGGGGGGGAGGGGGGCAAATGTGTTTTAATTTTTATCAACTGATCTTAAAATAGAATCATGTTGTCTGCATATATAACATGTCATTGTGTCACTGTCACCCTAATAAAATAAAGTATAATTGGTCAACATTATACAAAAATTAATCTGCTTTCAAAAGAAATGTAAGATTAAGAACACAAGAAATCAGCTAAACAAATGAACAACATAATACTAATAGTAGTAATACCATAATAGTGTACTGTCAGTAACAATAATACATAAAACTATGAATAATATTTACTCAGAGTAACTGAATAAGTTGCAGAAGAAAAGCAAACAAAACTTTTATCGTTTTAAAAAGACATTTCAGAAGCTCTGGTCCAACTTGAATTCTTACCAATTTATTTTTGTGCATGATTCACTGATTGTTGCGTGGGTCTAATTATAATTTTACTTTCTGCTACAGAAAAAGAAAAGAAAGAAAAAAGCGAGTTTGAACTGTGCAGTTGTTTTGTTTTTCTCTCGTTGTTTTTTCATTTGGCTTTTGGGATTTCTTTTGTTGTCATTCAATTCAATTCAAAAACTTTAATCATCCCACAAGGGGCAGTTGTTGTTTTTTGTGTGTGTTGTTGTGTGTGTGTGTGGGGGGGGGGGGGGGGGGGCTCATGCACCGAATCTGTGTAGGTCAAACTGCCAAATCTCAGTTGAGAGTGAGAGTGACTGGGAAAAAAGTGGGATACTTTGGTTTAAGATGCCATCCATTATTCTTCTTGACCTGCCAATTGGTAGGGTCAAACTCGATGTACTTTTTGAAGTCAAGTTAATAAAAAGTAAGTTTTCAGTGCACAACTGTCAACTCCAGCATGGCTTGGAGCAGAAAACACCAAACTCAAAACCCGCCCAGACCAGGCCCCATAGGAGGAGGCCAGATTTGTTGATACAAGAGGAGCAATGTCAGACCATGATTCTCCCAGTTACTGCTGGTTGGTTGAGTGTTGCTTTACCGCCACAAAAACCATAGGCTTATTAGGGATAGCCACCTCCACAGAAACTGTAGGCTTATTGAGTTATTAGGGACAGCCACCTCCACAGCAATGTAGGCTTATTAGGGATAGCCACTGCCACAGAAACTGTAGGCTTATTGAGTTATTAGGGACAGCCACCTCCACAGCAATGTAGGCTTATTAGGGACAGCCACCTCCACAGAAACCGTAGGCGTATTCAAGTTATTAGGGACAGCCACCTCCACAGAAACCATAGGCTTATTAGGGATAGCCACCTCCACAGAAACCATAGGCTTATTAAGTTATTAGGGATAACCAACTCCACAGAAAGGTAGGCTTATTAGGGACAGCCACCTCCACAGAAAGGTAGGCTTATTGGGGATAGCCACCTCCACAGAAACGTAGGCTTATTGGGGATAGCCACCTCCATAGAAACGTAGGCTTATTAGGGATAGCCACCTCCATAGAAACGTAGGTTTATTAGGGATAGCCACCTCCATAGAAACGTAGGTTTATTAGGGATAGCCACCTCCACAGAAACTGTAGGCTTATTAGGGATGGCCACCTCAACTTTCACACAGCTCCTGAGCTCTGAACCAGTTACAGTACCCTGACCTTCCTACATATATCCCATGCCAAAATCAGCCCCCAGGGTCCCTTGGCCTTGCTTTACATGACAGTTTAATGGATAGGGGACATCCAGTCTTACAATCACCAAGGATACATGCCCCCCCTCCCCCCAACCATCTTCTCTCTCAGATATGGCACTCAGTTTTGCTGCAATTGAGTCACTGTGCCTTCAGCATCATAAGCTCTGTGCTCTTTCTCAAGCTTGTTTGTGAATTTGGACTTTAGATTCAAAATAAGAACAAGCATTCACCTTTCTGATCCACTTTCAGCTTTAGAAATAGAAGGAAAAAACTTTTCTTATTTTATAATTTTTAGTGTGTGTGTTGTTGTATGTTAGCTGTTAGTGATTGGTTCTCCATGGGCTTGCGATTTGTTTGTAAATAAAGTGACGAAAATCACTCGGTACATGGATGTCCGGTTTTGGCGGTCATTTGTCGGCGCTTTTTCAGTGTGTGATGACTGTATCTTGAAATCAACCAAAGCCTGGTTGCTGAAATTATCTGTACTATATATTCATTCATTCATGCAAGTACACAACATTTCAAATAAAAACAGTCTTCAACAATGTTTTATTTTCAACTGAAGTGCATAACCCCTTGCATGCGCACCTTTTGGCACTAAGTCATATATATAAAAATTAAAATATAGCTGTTTTGTTTGTTTTACTCTGACAATAAAAGAATACACTGAGTAGGCACAGAACTACAGGTTTGGGACAATGTGTGGTTGACTACTTCTTTTCCCTCTTACACATGTATGCATACATTACATGTATACTCTTAACACAAGAGTTGACACCACAATGCCAATTTTCTTCAATCAGCAAAACAGGCAACTCCAAGTCTACCCACAGAATAATAAGAATAAAAGAAAAAACAGAAAATAAGTGCTACCAATAAACAAGCAAACCCTCTAACAAGTAACACTGTAGTCTGTGTCCCAACATTCCCCACCAAAAAGGGGTGGAAAGACATTCCCACAGCTGCTGTTTTCATCTTTAACATAGTTCTGAAAACAGTATGTCATTTCCGGAGTAGATAAAGCTGTTTAGGCTAGGGTAGACAAAGGGCAGAGGAAGTGTGGCACAATGGGGGAGGTGGGGGGGGAGAAGAAGAGAGGGGCAGTACTTCAGCTCAGGACAGACCCAGTATCAGAACCATACATGCACATTCCCAGCCCAAGTTACTGGAATGGCAAAATTTCCACCGCAAGCATGTGGTGCATCCCCCTTGCCCCCCCCCCCCCCCCCCCCCCCCCCAAAAAAAAAAACACCCACATACACACACACACCAAGAAGACAGCAAAGGGGGCTGCATGTGGACCAGTAAGAGTAAGACACTTCCACAGCAGACACAACAGCCCTGTTTGCAGCTGCACAGATCTGTACCTTCTACTGTTCTTAGACAGGCTCTGCAGTGACAGACAGCTGCACACAACCTGTGCACTGTCATTAGTGTCAAGCTCTTAAACTGTACAAAGCTTACATTAAATAAATGGCTAGTTAAATATATAGCACAAAGTGACCACCCCAGTGGGCACTACTAGTACTATGACTGTTCCTTTTCTGTGGTCTTCCTGGAAATTGGTCATCCTCCCCATACAATCTACTAATCTATTGTTTTACTCCCTGTCAGGTGTTTTTATGGCCTGACCATCTTTTTAACCTAATAATTGGTTGTATTTCTCCCTGTCGTGTTTTTATGGCTTGACCATCTTTTTAACCTAGCAACAGGTGCTAGTTTCGCTGCTCCAGTCACACTGCCGGTCCTGAGGTGATGAGGAAGAAGAAAAAGAAGACTGCCAGCCTAGGAACTAAACAACAATTCTGCTACTGTGTACTAAGTAACAATCTGGTACTGCTACTAAGTAGTGATAGTAGTAGCTACTAAGTAGACCTGCAGCAGCCGGTCTAGATAAAATCGTTCCGGCAAAGGTTGCCCCACGTGCACTACTTGGAGGAAGAGATAGAACGTGCACAACTTGGAGTGAGGGAGAGCCGTATTATAGACCCGTCTCTTCGCGTCTACTCTAGTAAGACCCGAGTCTGTGCGAGCATGCCCCGTGCGCGTACATGTGGATGGATCCATGCATGCTACGCACCGGTGTTGCCTCCTACACAAAGTCAACGCTCAGGTGGGTGTAAACATTCCAAGCCGGCATGGAATGAAGTCAACAGGTAGGATAGGAAGCAAGCCGGTCTGCCGCACAACAACTCCGCGCCGCCAAGCACGTGCAGCGCAACACCAGTACCAAGGGTCTGACCCACATCTGATGGAATGATCAGCATTCAATGAAACCCGCCCGACATCTTGCCCCCTTCTTCCCCACAAGTCAGGACCGACAATATCAATGATTTTATCTGGATCGGTGGATGGACCACAGGGGACGTGCAACAATTTGACAGGCTGTGCAAAAAGTTCCAACTTCTACTGATGAGGTCACTGCTAACTTTGCTGCCGGAAAACCTACGTGGGAGGAACTGGCCGGGCTTATTCGAATCTGTGTGTCAACACGCTGACGGTGGTAACGTGCATATCCCTTGTCCATCACTGAGTTTGAGTCAGGCCAGAACATCTGGGGTGAAACTGAGTCACGACTTTACCAGTTCTGCCCACCAACAGTCACCCCAGTGTTGGAAGTCCTGAAGGCTACAATAGCTTGGGCTGGCAAATACCAGATTAAAGGCTTTTAGCCCGAGTAAATCTGATCACTATATCATAGAGACTGTGATATCATGACTTATCAATCCTGCTGACGCTGGGAGTGCAATCTGAACAAGCCCGATTCCTTTAAAGTCTATTTTTCTCCTTGGCAGAGGACCCTGTACAGCACGGCTGTTGCCCTTATACCCTTTCATCAAATCAAATGGATGGATCTAACAATACTGAGTACTCTACAAGAAGGAATGGGTGTCTTCGGTCAGTGACAAGATCTTTCCATCTCTTTAAGCACCTGCCAACCTCAGGCCACCAGAGAAAAAGCCCCCGCCAGACCCACACCAAATCCTATGACATGATCTGCCCCTCTCACTTGAAGCTGAACAATCACTTAACCTGACAATATGATATTTATGGACAGGAACTGTTCCTGCCCAGAACAATCCAACCCAGAGTGGAACAATCTCCCCAGAGGTTGCTGTTGCACCCACACTGAACTCTTTCCACAGTCCACACTGCCACATAACCCTGCAGTTCACACTTAGCCTGCCTGTAGATTAATTCAAAATGCTTCTCTCTCTCTCTCTCTCTCTCTCTCTCTCTCTCTCTCTCTCTCTCTACTCAGAGAGTCAATGCTTTGCACAAAAATCTCAGCAGATTCTGTTTCTCTCACCATGTTGGGCAGCCCAAACTGAATACTCATAATAATATGCCCTGCAGCTTAAAGAGCTGCGAGAGAGAGAGAGAGAGAGAGAGAGAGAGAGAGAGAGAGAGAGAGAGAGAGAGAGAGAGAGAGAGAGAGAGAGACAGAGACAGAGACAGAGACAGAGACAGAGTGTGTGTGTGTGTGTGTGTGTGTGTGTGTGTGTGTGTGTGTGTGTGTGTGTGTTTGTAACCCTGAAAGTGAACTCAAATATACTTTTATATATGTGACAAAAGGTCAGGATCCAAAGTGGGACACACTGCCCAAAAAGCTTTCCTCAGCCAAATCACTGGCAGGTGGTACATTGCAATTTCATTCATCAGAAAAGGGTTTTGATCCAAATGTGTCATGTACTGTATCATAATCATATCAAAAAAGAGGGGCAGGTAATGAGGTATTATATATATATATATGTATGGCTTCAAAAAAGGGGGCAGGTCACCTTAGGAGGAATGTGGCAAGGCACACTGGATTATTGGCTGTCAATTGTCATAATACAGAGATAAATCTTTTGTATTGGCTTTCAAAGGGCAATGCTCTTGTGAATAGCATAAATTAGTTGCAAATGAGAAACAAATCATTAACAGTGACAATGGATAAATTTTGCTTTAAGTGTATACATTAACTATTATCATTATGCAATCACTGTCTACAAGTAACATTGGAAAATTGGTAGAACAAATGACTGCCTCAGATACAGAAACACAGGAATGAAGCATACAATTAAAACCAGAAATAATTTATTTCAGAGTATCATACAATGACAGTGAATGCAAGAAAATGCCACTTGCAAGGCTGTTGGCTAAATTTACACACTTCAACAATTTTAAATGGTCAGGTCATGAACACTGCGACCATGTTACGTCAATCCACTACTGAGTACTTGCTGGTGTCATCAAGTCTCTGGACACATAGCCTAAGAAAACAGTAAGCCAGCCCTGAAACTAGTGAAAGTAAGTAAGTTAGTAAGAAAACAGTAAGCCAGCCCTGAAACTAGTGAAAGTAAGTTAGTAAGTAACTAGTAAGTAAATTGGTGTTTAACGCCCAACCAGTGTGATTATATCAGGGCGATAACTAATGAAAGTGAACTCTGTAAGTGTAAATATGTATACACTATGTAATACATAACTGTGTTTTGTTCAAATAAATAGCATTGTTTCGTACCTGACCTTCTTTAACTGTTTAACTGTGCAGTAACATACATGCATGTTAGTTGTTACTCAATTTACTTGTCCAGTGTTAGTGTTATTTCCTACCCCCCTTGCTTCCTAAGCTGACCCCCCTCATCCAAGGCCACAAGTGATTGAACTTTACTGTCTGCAGTTAGTCAATCAAAATGTTGTTCTAGTTTGCAATGCCAGGATGACCTCCGTCTCCATGCAAAACAAGCTAAGTTTTTTGTTTGTTGTTGTTGTGGGGTGTTTTGGGGGGTTTTTTTGTTGTTTTTTTTTGGGGGGGGGGGGGGCTTTGACCCCTTTGTGTGTGTGTGTGTGCTGTTCCTTTTTCATTCTTTAGAACTACCTTTTTATTGTCCTCACTGACTGCCACTGTATCCAACCTTTTTTCTTTTTCTTTTTTTAAAACTGTTTAACTGTGCCAGTGTACACACTACATGAGTCTGTTACTCAGGTCACTGGTAGTGTTACTGTTAATGTTATTCCCCCCCCTCCCCCCCACCCCAATCCCTGTTGTTTCCTAAGGGGATAAAGTTCCCCCCCTTCCTCAAATCCAAGGCCACAAGTGGTTAACTCGGCTGTCTGTGTTTAGTCAATGGAAATGTTGCTGTAGTCTGAGCCCTTTGGTCTTGCCCCAAGCTGTGATGGTGCACCAGCTGCCCCTGAAGCAGCAGCTGTAGTCTCAATGGCCTCCACCAAACAGCAGTTTGTCAAAGAATGATGGTCAGGCAGAAACTCCCAATGATGGCCTCTCAGCCTCACAAACAGCTGCCTCAGCAGATTTGTTTTAATGATTATTATTTTTATTTTTATTTTTGGGGGGGGGTCATGCCCTGGACTAGCAGTGTTCTAGCCTCTGCTAGCTTGGCATTCATAATTAACTGTGGGCAGACACTCGGTAGTACTAGTACAGGGGACTATGAGTAGTACAGACTACAAAGCATTGCAGGATTTCTTTAACTTTAACCCCTTCACTGCCCCAGCCTGTAAAATTTCCGGGCTGAAAACTGCACACATACAAGCCCGCAAACAGCGTATCTGATGGTCCTAGAACAAATCTACCGTCAATACTGTGCATTTTGGTAGAAATTATTTCACGAGAAGTGGCGAAAAAAGAAATAATAACTTTCAATTTGTCACTTTTGATTGTTTTCCAAGTGAGGGTGTGGCAGGCATGGCTAAGACTGCTGTTAATTAAGGCTGGATAATCCACTGTTTCCTTTCTCTTTTTCAGGTTTTTGCATACATGGTGATTTGCTGAATCTCCGACACTTCCATTCAATTTCAACACTCTCTCTCTCGACGAGTCTGACACAAGAATATCATCACAATTTACCATAGCATAAAATCGGGGGGGGGGGGGGGGGGGAAGAGAACAATATGGCCTTAGAGTTGGAATGGCATTTGGTTTCCATTATAACCAGAACTGCTGACTTTTACACTTAATTCTCATGCATGTTTGGACTGCCTTTTCACTCTAATACTAGCCTACTTTCATCTGCCCACTATTATTGTATTAATTAGACCATGAGCACAACTGGTACAAGTACTTCAACTACAATCCAGTTCCTGCATCAACTTGCCTTTTTTATTTGGCTTTGTTGTGCACTACTTCTACAGTTCTAGTGGTGGTTCTGCTGCACATGCGCGTTTTTCATGCCACTGATGTAAAACAGGGAATCAGAAATCCTTCAATGAATCAAAGTCAGTACAACGGTGACCCCTGTTGCGCCTATACACTAAACCTAGGCAGTTGCTCCAAGTCCAATCTATTTCTGAGCCTCAGCCCTGAAACTGGACTGAAAATTTGAAATTCTTAAGCATTACATTGTGAGCTGAACATCTGGAGCCTGCCAGTGTTTAAATCTACTGTTGTTACAGTGTTAGTGTTACTGCATCCCCCATGTGCTGGCAGACCTTTTGCAGCCTCCTGCTCCATAACCCACTGGCCTACCTACCCACCCTCTCCAGCCTCCACAATTCCAGTCCACAGATCTCTGGTCCTGAGCATGGCCCCAGCTCACAGCTTCCCCAAATAGAATCAAAAGAAACAATCTGTCATGTTCCCACTGCTCTGAGGGGCGGGAGCTGTCATCTCACATGCTA
>OY757546.1:5636240-5714786 GCA_963584105.1 Alviniconcha strummeri
CGATTCACATTTAAAATACATCCACCCAAAATGCTGGGACCTTAAAGTGACGTGAACGTCATCCAAATTGTTTTTGAGAGCGCGCGTGCACAGAGAGACAGAGACAGAGAGACAGACAAACAGACAGAGAGACAGACAGACAAAGATAATTATGACTGAAGTGTCGCAGGAGAGGAGTCATCAAAATATACACAAACGGCTTTCTTTTCTTCTTTTTTCTTTGTTTTTATTTTGATACGTGCGACGCGACCAAGGGACATCGGATAAAAAATAAATAATTATATATATATATAAAAGACGAAAAAGAAAAACAGTGAAAACTACGTTGTGATGTGTTTGTAAAAGGCGTGTGACCCCAGACTGTTGCCTGTGCTGTGTGACAAGTGCACACACACACACACACACACACACACACACACACACACACCTCCCCCCCCCCCCCCCCACACACACGCACGCACACAAACACACGGCAAAGGAAAGGATTTTTTTTTTTAACGTCCAGTCAACCATGACGGGGTTTTTTTAAGGGAGAATTACACACACTATCTCTCTTTTGACAGTTCAAGAGCTGTGTGAGAGTCGAGGTGGCCGTCCTGAGCTGTCCGTCCTAACGAGCCTTCTGGTTTCCGTGGAGGTAAAGAATTATTGAACCATGCTTCGGCATTGGTCACAACTTGTCCCTGATATGTCAACTGACATCTGAGGACATTAAACATGACTTCACCACCGCTATCTCTCTTTCTGAAATCAGTACATACCCTTCATATGACTCACGTTGCTGTAGCTAGTCCTGGAACGCTTACAGCTACAAGCTCACGCACACGGCAAGGACATTTACATGGCGTGCATCGCTATTTAAAACACCAAATGAGTGTAGAAATCACTGAATCAAATTCAAGTGCCCGGGCATTAAATGCGTGTATTCAAGGAAACGTTTAACTATACATTTACAGCAATTATGTACTATGGTATTGCGCAGTCAAAATCAGTGAATACACTGTATCTTTGGCGGTGGACCACAACTTGAGGTTCGTGACTAGGTTTCCCTGGTGTGTGTGTGTGTGTGTGTGTGTGTGTGTGTGTGTGTGTGTGTGTGTGTGTGTGCGTGCGTGCGTGCGTGCGTGCGTGCGTGCGTGCGTGCGTGCGTGCGTGCGTTGCGTGCGTGCGTGCGTTCATGCGTGTGTTTCTCTGATGGCCAAAGAAATATTAGCTGCGTGCGTGCGTGCGTTCCTCTGACGGTCAAAGAAGCATTTGCAGTTGCAAAAAGAACAGACTTGGTGATACACGGGTGGCTTTTAGATGCAGATCTGCCAAACGTTTAGCAGAGCTCAACACGAAGAGCGACCTTAGCGGAAACGTTCCGCGGCCGACTGCAAAGCTGATTAATTTTGCCACTGCAACAATCCAGTGCTAACTCGCAGCTGCGGCGAAAAGCAACACTGTCGCTGCAAGCTATACATACTATACATACGTGCATAGTTGCACCGACTAAACTTCTGAAGTCGCAACTCTCCAATTACGGTACCGACCGCCAAGGACAGTACACTAGCAACAGGCAACTGTGTTGAGGTCCGTCAAACAAGTGTCTGCCTTAATATCAAAGGACAAGCGGGAGTGCTTGACGCCGTGCCCCAAGACCCGGCAGTGCACCAAAGAAAGCGTCTTTTCATCCACTGTAGACGTGGATAATAAATAACCCTGTGACCGACGGTGTTTACTTCACCATTCGTTTTGTTCCTGCGGCATCTGTGATGAATAAGAAAAAAAGGAAAAAGAAAAGAAAAAAGACCCCCCCCCCCCCCCCCCCCCCCACTCACTCAACCCAGCAACAACAACAAAAAAGCCACCTGTTCTGAACACAAAATATAAAGAACATGAAGCATTTTTCAGTAAGAGCGTGAAGATTTTTTTTTTTTTTTTTTTTAAAGTATTTTTTCATTCAGTAATACTATAATGAACAACCTTGAAGCCGGTGTTACAGGCAGTTCTTACTTCACGCTTTGCTTTTCTTCCGGCATCCGCTGTGATGAATGACCCCACACCCCATTTGACCCGCCACCAACCACTCTCCCCGCCCCACCTGTTCTCAACAGAAATATTTACGATCGCTGTTTTTAGGTTCTGCATAATTTATACTGTCTTACCTAATTTTACCTTTTCCCCTGGAGGTGTGTGTGTGTGTGTGTGTATGGGGGGTGGGGGTGGGGGTGTAGGGGGTAGGAGGTGGGGCGCGCATCAAGAGAGGACAGACTCGGTCTTCCTCACACTTCTTTCCTTTTTAGCCTCTATGAGGCATACAGAAGTTGGTAAGCAACGGCAACAAACCCACAGGCCAACAACAACAACAGCGTTTTGCTGATTGCAGCAGAATCGTCTTCGCGGTAAAGTTCTGGAGGCCCTGGAGTCCCCTCGTTTATCAGACTTGAAAGCGACAAACCCACATAACCAACCCTTAACAGCAGGCCACTGCTATTTGCAGTTCCGTGGTCCTTACTGCAGTTATTCAGTGTCGCCACGTCAGTGTGAGTTCAGCTTAGAACAGATCCTGTTGCGTCAGTGACGGTTAGAAGAATTGATCCTGTTGCGTCAGTGACGGTTAGAGGAACTGATCCTCTTGCGTCAGTGACGGTTAGAGGAACTGATCCTCTTGCGTCAGTGACGGTTAGAGGAACTGATCGAACGCTATTCGTTTTGATAAAAATCTTTTCACAGGCCAGTGCGGAAAAGAAAACAAAAAGGTTTAAGGGTTTCAAATTTCACTCTTTTAATGGTCGTTTTCAAGTGACATCACGGCAGTGAAGGGGTTAATCTTGTTCCTCCTAATGATGTGGGCATGCAACATTCGTGTCCAACATATCGTCAGTCAAACACACAGCCGAGGTGGGACACGTGTCCCAGTCACTGATGCGTGACGATAACCCCCGTTATCCGTGGCCGGCTACCGAAACTAAGGTCAGAAACTGAAACTGAAACCAAGGCAGCATTTAAAAACAAAGAAAACCTGACCTGAAATTGTAGCAACACCAGAAAATTAAGCTCACAAAAATAAATATAAAACCAACGCAGCATTTCAAACCAAAGAGAATCTAAGTTGTAGCATGACCAGAAAACCAAGCTTAGAAAACGAATATAAAGCGAGGCAGCATCTCAAAACAAAGAAAAATTCTTCCAGCTTATGATGTTAAATGTGCACAAAATAGGGCATGTCATAGTAGCTGTGTGAGAGTCGAGGTGGCCGTCCTGAGCTGTCCGTCCTAACGAGCCTTCTGGCTTCCGTGGACGTAAAGATTTATTGAACCATGCTTCGGCACTGGTCTCAGCTTGTCCCTAATGTGTCAGCCGACATCCGAGGACATTAAACAACACTTCATCATCGTCATAGTGCTATGAACACTTTCATGAACCAAAAGTCGTCTTAGGCTTCATGGGAGTGAAACTGTGCTATATGTACTAAAAAATATTTTAAAACGCACATTAGCCCCAAGATTTGCATGTTGTGTTTTGTCCTAATAAACAATGTTCTTTTGAACCTTTTATGCGTTTGGATAAAGCAAACATGCTTTAATGCATACGTGTTCAGCCTAATGCTTAAAAGCTGTGTGCTTGGTGCAGGTGGCCAAAACCTTCATTAACTAACCCTCGTCTTGTTTACTAATTAACCCCTGCACGTCTAGTGGGGTCTGACACAAAAGGCCGAGTCCGTAGTAGCATATTAGTACACCAGTTTCACCGTTCTCACATAAATAATTCATACAGTGTAACAGGTTACGTCCGTAAGTATAAGGAGCTGTCGTGTGAATCTAACAACAGATTCAACAAGAGAAGACGATGTCACTGGAGGGTAATAAAAACAATGTATGTGTCATTTCTCATTCATGACTCTTGCACTAGGTCAGCGTGGACTGTCTGTGATGACAGGTTGTGACAACAGAGGCTGGGGGGGGGGGGGGGGGGGGGGGGGCAGGACTGACTTACAGATGAATGTGGACAGGACTTATTTTTGTGAACTGCACATTTCACTCAGACATTCTGGAAACAGTCAGAATAACATAATGACTGTCACAAATAAAAAACTTAAAAAACCTAAAAAAAGCAATATAATTTATTAAGCACCTGCCCCCATGACTGAAAGAGCTAAGCACTACAAACACAGTCATAAACACATTACACGTATAACAGAATACACAGTCATAAACAGTGCAATCAACAAGAAAACTGGGGGGTGGGGGCTGGAAGGGGGGGGGGGGGTGAGAAGAAAAGGAAGAAGCAACAAACATAGCAAAAAAAATGACAAAAACACCCTAGTATCCTTTGCATTGCAGCAAATGATACAGTGAAAGCGCAGCATAATTTTTGGTTTGTTCTCCATCAACAATTTGTAGACAGGTTATGACTGAATCATGCATACCTGAATTTGTCAGTCATTGCCTGGCAGGCATAACCACCTAATATCAGTCAGGCTTTTTTCTCACTATCCTTATATTTCACTGATCACAATGCTAATGTATGCGTTCCTACTGTGATCAATCTGATCATACCAAAAAGAACATAGAAACAAAATAACAACCAAAAAACAACAGTAAGAACACATATGAAACATGCACTTGTCATGCGCATGTGCTGATGATTTGTCAGTTAAACACATGTTGCTTGAGCATGAAAAAGCATGCAGTGCTTTGCTCAAAACCTTCGACTGGCTTCAGTATGTCCATTCAGAGAGAGCACGCCATCTGTGTTCTAAGGCTTTTCTCTGGGGGACACTTTACCACAGTAGCTATAGCCAATCTCTGTGTCCCATGGAAGCTGTAGCCTATCTCCTACCATGTCCCATGGTAGCTGTAGCCTATGGTAGCTGTAGCCTATCTCCTACCATGTCCCATGGTAGCTGTAGCCTATCTCCTACCATGTCCCATGGTAGCTGTAGCCTATCTCCTACCATGTCCCATGGTAGCTGTAGCCTATGGTAGCTGTAGCCTATCTCCTACCATGTCCCATGGTAGCTGTAGCCTATCTCCTACCATGTCCCATGGTAGCTGTAGCCTATGGTAGCTGTAGCCTATCTCCTACCATGTCCCATGGTAGCTGTAGCCTATCTCCTACCATGTCCCATGGTAGCTGTAGCCTATCTCCTACCATGTCCCATGGTAGCTGTAGCCTATGGTAGCTGTAGCCTATCTCCTACCATGTCCCATGGTAGCTGTAGCCTATCTCCTACCATGTCCCATGGTAGCTGTAGCCTATCTCCTACCATCTCCCATGGTAGCTGTAGCCTATGGTAGCTGTAGCCTATCTCCTACCATGTCCCATGGTAGCTGTAGCCTATCTCCTACCATCTCCCATGGTAGCTGTAGCCTATCTCCTACCATCTCCCATGGTAGCTGTAGCCTATCTCCTACCATGTCCCATGGTAGCTGTAGCCAACCTCCTACTGTGTTCCATGGTAGCTGTAGCCAACCTCCTACTGTGTTCCATGGTAGCTGTAGCCAACCTCCTACTGTGTTCCATGGTAGCTGTAGCCAACTTCCGTGTCCCATGATAGCTGTAGCCATATCCCATGGTAGCTGTAGCCTATCTCCTACTGTGTCCCATGGTAGCTATAGCCAATCTCTGTGTCCCATGGTAGCTGTAGTCTATCTCCTACTGTGTCCCATGGTAGCTATAGCCAATCTCCTATGTCCCATGGTAGCTGTAGTCTATCTCCTACTGTGTCCCATGGTAGCTATAGCCAGTCTCCTACCATGTCCCATGGTAGCTGTAGCCTATTCCTACTGTGTCCCATGGTAGCTATAGCCAAGCTCCTACTGTGCCCCATGGTAACTATAGCCAATCTCCTATGTCCCATGGTAGCTGTAGCCTATTCCTATTGTGTCCCATGGTAGCTATAGCCAATCTCCTACTGTGTCCCATGGTAACTATAGCCAATCTCCTATGTCCCATGGTAGCTGTAGCCTATTCCTATTGTGTCCCATGGTAGCTATAGCCAATCTCCTACCAAGATGGGATCCAAGTTCCCAGTTCTCTTGGCGCACACACAAAATACCAGTTAAGTCTGCAAGCATCCATTATGGTACTTCTGCATACAACATCTAGTGTTTCATGTGATTCACAAATTACAGCACTTCATAAATGAAAAACTCATAAATCTGTACTGATCATTTTACTCTTTTTTCTCCACTATCCAAACACACAGAGACACATACACAAAACCCAACATCAACAAAATAAAACACAAAAAACAACAATCACAAACAACAACAACAAAACAAACACAACAACAAACAAACAACAACAAAAAAAGAAACACGAACAATGAAAAGGTCCACTGCAAATAAAATATATAAAAACTGTTGTCCTTAGTTGTTTTACACTTTATGTACACGTTGTAAACAAGACTGAGAGGTCCAAAGCAACCATTCAGTGTGTGCACGTGAGTGTGTGTGCATGCATGCGTGCGTGTGCATGCAATATGTCTCGCTTGAACGCACAGACACCATGATAAAATAGACACCGAGTGTACCACACATCCCAAATTTAAGTAGCATGGCCTCTGCCAAGACAAAAATCTCATCCAATCGTATACTACCAAATCTAGAAGTTCTGCAAGTCATGCAGACGCATCCCATTATATGTCAGAAAAAGGTTATGGAAAAAGAGAAAGATTTCCCCCTCGAGAAGATTCCAACAGCTTTACAATAAAATTATACGATGACTTCGGGGGTGGGGGTTGAAGATTGTGTATTCATTTTTTTCCCCCTCAAAATACTCCACTGTAAGTGAGGTGGTCGGGGGCGGTGGGGGGGGTCGGAGGTTGTGTAATTTTTTCTTTTTTCTGTATAAAAATGCTCTGGTCTGAAGAGGGACCAGAGGTGTAGTCATTCAACTAGTCCACCTGTCACAAAATTGGAACAAATGAAATAGCTGGAGAAGTATCACGCGTTTTGTTGTGTGCTTATTTTAAAAATAAATCAATCTGAAAACAAGGATGAGTGTTAGTATTCTAAAAAAAAAAATTAAAAAAAGAAGAAGAAAAAGATCCAAACACATAAACAGTAAATATAGATTAAAACCCCCATTAATTTAACAGGACAATACAAGCCACGTGCAAATTTCGGGGGAAGCCCCCCTTTCTTCAAAGCCACAAAACAACAGTTAAACTGTGATAAATGAAGCTATTGTACGTACATGGTTGCATTGCTGTTGCAGTTTGTTAAAAGCCTGAGTTTCTCCTGAAAATTTGCACATGCTTCTATTAAATAACCATTTTTTTAAATTGTTTGTGTGCTAGGATCCTTCTTTATTTTTAAAACCATTCCAGTGGAATAAGACAATTAGCCTTCCATCAAGCTACCCCCCACTGCAGCCTGCCAAGTTCTTTGCAGAAGATGTTGAAAACAAACCCACGCTTGGCTCGTGTGGGACAAGTTGTCCTGTGAAACACTGGTGTTAGACCCAGGGAAAGTATGACCCTCAAAACTCCTCCTGTTCGGCTTTAATAGCTCCCATCTCCTTTACTGTGAATACAAGCTCAAAGGTGACTGTATTTAGCTGCGTAGATAGGATTTGAATGCCCAGTCAACCATGATGGTTATACCGGGGAGGTAAGACATAAAAGGGTCATCGTATTCAACAGTGTAAAGAGATAAGGGTTCACTGTGTTCATCACACATAAAGAAATGGAAAGGGCACCGTATTCAACTGCATAAAGAGATGTGTCCATCGTGTTCATCTCCTCAAACATACCGGCTGTCACTGCGTGCAGCTGTATAGACATAAAAGTCAATGACAGAATTCAGCTGCATGACAGGATTCAAAGCCTGGCTATGTTTAAACACGTAAAGAAATAACAAGGTCCCTGTATTCAACTGCGTAAAGAGATAAGTGTCCACACTGTGCTCATCTCCTCAAAGATACCGGCTGTCATTGCATGCAGCTGTATAGACATAAAAGTCAATGACAGAATTCAGCTGCATGAGAAGATTCAAAGCTTGGCTATGTTTAAATACATACAAAAATGAAAAGGTCACTGTATTCAACTGTGTAAAGAGATACTTGTCCACTGTGTTCATCTCCTCAAAGATACTGACTGTCATTGCATGCAGCTGTATAGAGGTAAACGTCAATGACAGTATTCAGCTGTGTAAAGAGATGTGTCCATTGTGTTAATCTCTTCAAATATATTGGCTGTCATTGCATGCAGCTGTATAGACAAAAACCAATGACAGAATTCAGCTGTATGAAAGGATTCAAAGCTTCGCTATGTTTAAACACACACACACAAAATAAAAAGGTCACTGTATTCAACTGCGTAAAGAGACAAGCGTCCATTGTGTTCATCATCTCAAAGATACTGGCTGTCAGTGCATGCAACTGTGCAGAGATAGAAGTCAATGACAGTATTCAGATGCACGAAAGGATTCAAAGCTTGGCTATGTCCAAACGCAAAAAAGAAATAAAAAAAGATCACTGTATTCAGCTGCGTAAAGAGACAAGTATCCATTGTGTTCATCTCCTCAAAGATGTACAGGCTGCAACTGCATGCAGCTGTAAAGACATAAATGTTGACAGCACGGAGCTGGAAGAAAGGCTTCAAAGCTTGACTACGATCAACTGCATACTAAAAGGGACACTAAAGTATCCAACTGTCTAAAGACATAAAAGGTCAGATTTTTCAGTCGTTAAGGGTGATTATGGTTCACTACATTCAAGCGCATAAAGAGAGGCGAAAGAGGTCGCTGTGCTCCTCTGCACAAAGAAATAAAGGTTGATGCTATCCCACAAAATGACAAAAAGGTCACTGTACCTAGCTGTTTGAAGAGAAGTGCATCAACATGTAACCTAGCTGCTGTACCCCATTGTGTGAAAAACCTAGCTTTTGTACCTAGCTGTGTGAAGAGAAGTGCATCAACATGTAACCTAGATTTTGTACCTAGCTGTGTGAAGAGAAGTGCATCAACATGTAACCTAGATTTTGTACCTAGCTGTTTGAAGAGAAGTGCATCAACATGTAACCTAGCTGCTGTACCCCATTGTGTGAAAAACCTAGCTTTTGTACCTAGCTGTGTGAAGAGAAGTGCATCAGCATGTAACATAGTTTTTGTATCTAGCTGTGTGAAGAAAAGTGTATCAACATGTACTATTACTAGCCTCTGTACCTAGCTGTGTGAAGAGAAGTGCATCAGCATGTAACCTAGTTTTTGTATTTAGCTGTGTGAAGAAAAGTGTACCAACATGTACTATTACTAGCCTCTGTACCCAGCTGTGTGACGAGAAGTGCATCAACATGTAACCTAGCTGCTGATGTCCCACTAATCGTTCCAGTTCACACTGATCACTAATAACAACAACAGTAACTAAGAGTGACTTGGATATGCA
This sequence comes from Alviniconcha strummeri, assembly GCA_963584105.1. Taxonomy (NCBI): domain Eukaryota; kingdom Metazoa; phylum Mollusca; class Gastropoda; family Provannidae; genus Alviniconcha; species Alviniconcha strummeri. The sequence continues at coordinate 5,645,616 of OY757546.1, forward strand.
CTGATTCCAGTCCTGTCAAACAGCTTCAGAGCACCACAGGGCTGGGTAGTTTTGAAGCCCACTTCCAGTGAGCAGCTTGGTAAAGTACAAATTTCCACCTTACTGTTTGCATTTACTGAATAGAAATCGGAAACAGAATGAGGCCTGAATCAACACCCAAGGGAGCTAATTAGTGCTAGAAGTATAGAACACAAGTACAACAACACACACCTGAGTCACCTACGCTAACTCTCACCTGGCATGTGTCTAAATACAAGGTACATGAACTCCACCAGAGGTATGTCCTCAATAGGGGTTTTTTTGGTGTGCTTTTTTTGTTTTTTTTTGTTTTTTTGTCTTTGGTCTTTGTTGTACTTGTGGTCCATATTTGGAGTGTTAATTAACTCCATTGTGTGTTGTTACTGAAGAACAGTATGTTTATCATTCAGTAATGATATGACCGAACTACAGCAAAGTAAATTTTGAAATTGTGAATGCAAAGGCCAACGGACCTTTACCTGAAGGGTGAACACATAAGGGTGAGGGCAACTGTTATAGACTAGTTTCAGCTCAGGCCCTTGTTTCTTGTGTGGCACCAGCAGACTGCAGGTTTACATTCTACATCTATCGTTGACCACACCACTGAACCTGGTTTTCACTACATTCAAAAAAGCATGCACTTAGACTGTATTATAATGTATGGTCCATCAAATAAAACAACACTTGTAATTAATTGAGAAGCAAACTTACTTTGAATGCTACTTAGCTTGTGGCTGTGAGAGATAAGCGCATCAATATGGTCCATCAAATAACACAAGACTGTGTCGTTATTTGAGAAGCAAACTTCTGTTGAACGCTACTTAGCTTGTGGCTGTGAGAGTTAAGCATGTGCCTCGATCCGTACAGTATTATCACATGCACATGCATACAAACACTTCAGCATGCAGCATGAGGCATTCTCAGTGAGTTAGGTCATGGCGGGTCATGACGTCGAAAGCAAGACCTGGAATCACTCCTAATGAGCTAGTTAGGTCAGTGCAGGTCACAAGACTAAGCTGGATTTGCCCATTTTCGCAACATTCAGACCTCACTTTCAGTGTCGTGACCTGCTGTGATCTAACTTGATAAGACTGACCCCAGCTGAATACCGTTCCCAATCTGGCTTTCAATTTTGTGACTTGGCCAGACCTCCCTTGTGAATATTCTTAAGAACTGTGCAAAGCAAAGCACCAAAAATGTGTTTTAATATTAAAGTATGTAACATTCTAAAGATTCCCTGAACACACACACACAAACATACCAAAAACAACACCCCACCATAGCAGAGATGAATGATGCAGGCTGACAGAAGTAGTGAGTAAACACATACCCACACACACACACACACGTACACACTCACACCAAAAAACAACACCCCACCATAGCAGAGATGAATGACGCAGGCTGACAGAAGTAGTGAGTAAACACATACCCACACACACACACACACGTACACACTCACACCAAAAAACAACACCCCACCATAGCAGAGATGAATGACGCAGCTGACAGAAGTAGTGAGTAAACACATACCCACACACACACACACACGTACACACTCACACCAAAAAACAACACCCCACCATAGCAGAGATGAATGACGCAGGCTGACAGAAGTAGTGAGTAAACACCCACACACACACCAAAAAAACACCCCATCATAGCAGAGATGAATGATGCAGGCTGACAGAAGTAGTGAGTAAACACACACACACACACACACACACACACACACACACACACACACACACACACACACACACACACACACAAAAAAACAAAAAAACAAAAAAACAAACCCACCATAGCAGAGATGGATGATGCAGAGTGAGTACAAAACAACATCAAGTCAATTGTGCAAAGCACGTGAAGGCAAGCAATCATTCACAGCTTCTTCTGCTTTGTTCTTCTTCTTTTCATCATCAGTTCCCAATACTTCTCGACAAAATCACGGACTTTTGTTCAAGCATGCATAATTATTTACAAGTGCAATGCAGTTAACTGAAATAGATCAGCAGAACTGGACATCTCTATCACAAGGTCAACATCTACCTTTCTCTAGGGAAAATAAATCCATAATGAATCAATAATAATTTCCACAATATCATACATAAATGTCCTGTTAACTAACACAAAATGAGTTAGAAATCAGCAGACCCCAAAATAAAATAACGACAACCACAACAAATAAACAGGGCCAGGAAACAGACAATGAAGAAGAACAACAGTTTTAAACATGCAGCAAACGTCATTCTGACAGAGAAAGCCCCCGACAAAAGACCATCTTGATGAGACCACTCTCCTGAGACCACTTTCTGAAGCAGTACTGCTCAAGGTTCCATGTAAGGCAATCCAACTCTCTGTAAAGTCACTGCTCACTGGTGACCACTTTCTGAAACAAAACTCCTCAAGTTTCCATGTAAATCAACACTCTCTGTAAAGTCACCACTCACTGGAGACCACTTTCTGAAGCAATACTCCTCAAGGTTCCATGTAAATCAACACTCTCTGTAAAGTCACCACTCACTGGAGACCACTTTCTGAAGCAATACTCCTCAAGGTTCCATGTAAATCAACACTCTCTGTAAAATCACCACTCACTGGAGACCACTTTCTGAAACAAAACTCCTCAAGTTTCCATGTAAAGCAATTCAACTCTGTAAAGTCACCGCTCATTGGAGACCACTTTCTGAAACAATACCCCTTAAGTTTCCATGTAAATCAACACTCTCTGTAAAATCACCACTCACTGGAGACCACTTTCTGAAACAAAACTCAAGTTTCCATGTAAAGCAATTCAACTCTGTAAAGTCACCGCTCACTGGAGACCACTTTCTGAAACAATACCCCTTAAGTTTCCATGTAAAGCAATTCAACTGTCTGTAAAGTCAGCGCTTATTGGAGACCACATCTCTGAAGCAATACTCCTCAAATATCCATGTAAATAAATGCCATTTTTCTTTCTTTCTTTAAATCTTCTTCTTCTTTTTATTTTTTTTAAATGCCTGTATCGCTAACTTCTCTTTTCATTAAGTATATAGAAAGGGAAGCTAATAATTGGATTTTAATGTCCTGTCTACCGCACAGGGTCACATCAGGAAGATCAAACTTGCCATAAGCAAATGCACATTTCACATATATCTTCCCACATACATGTGTGTGTGTGTGAACCCTTTCTCAAGCCGTATCTGCCAAAACAATCCATACAACAACATAAAACAAAACACACACAGACAAATATCAAACACAAAAATTCAAAAAGAGTGAGTCCCTTTGAAAGTGCCCCGGCTAGAACATTCTGATATCATTGATACCAGATTAAAGAAAAATATAAAAGAGGAATGGACAAAAACAAAAACACTTTTTTTAGAATAATGCATAAAGGCATTTGTGCTCATATAAACATACACACATATATGCACATAGCTTATATATATCCACAAAAGCTTAGTCTCACAAACAGACATGCACATGCATGCACTTAAACATTCATGCACGCTTATGCGGAAACCTCTCGCCAAAGACTACCCCCTCTCTTCAAACCCATTTTTGTTGGCTTATTTTTTTTTAAATAAATATTTCATGAATGTTTAAACCCTTGTGGGAAATTCGGGTCTCCTTACTTGGGTAAGGTCACAGCAGCCACAGGAGCAATGCTACCCATTCCTACCATGTACCAGTGGGTGCATTAATTTCATGTGTCCAAACAATGGTACCGCCAGCAGTGTTTGCACATATGTCGATGCAGGTGATAGCACACATGGGCTGTACAGACATCACAAGAGAGCTTGCGCTGAAAGTTGACTCTGGGAGAACTATCCCTTTTTGTTGTGGGGAATCGAACCCACGTAAATACTGTACCTCAGTTTTTGGTCTGGGAGAACTATCCCTTTTTGTTGTGGGGAATCGAACCCATGTAAATACTGTACCTCAGTTTTTGGTCTGGGAGAACTATCCCTTTTTGTTGTGGGGAATCGAACCCATGTAAATACTGTACCTCAGTTTTTGGTCTGGGAGAACTATCCCTTTTTGTTGTGGGGAATCGAACCCATGTAAATACTGTACCTCAGTTTTTGGTCTGGGAAACTATCCCTTTTTGTTGCAGGGAATCGAACCCATGTAAATACTGTACCTCAGTTTTTGGTCTGGGAGAACTATCCCTTTTTGTTGCAGGGAATCGAACCCATGTAAATACTGTGCCTGGGTTTTTGGTCTGGGAAACTATCCCTTTTTGTTGCGGGGAATCGAACCCATGTAAATACTGCGCCTGGGTTTTTTGGTCTCATATTCCACCCACTGAACCATCCTGCCTTTTCCTAAGGGACTCCACTGCATGAACAGGAACAAACATGCTGCACAAACAAAATGCAGTTTCAGTGACTGATGTCTGGGTCTACCGCTCTGTATAATAACAGTATCCTCTACTTCTCATTTTGTCACACAACACCGAGTACAAAACATCATCTTTGTTTTCATTGCAAGCATGTTTCTACACAATGACAATAAAGGGGAAGGAAAAAAACAAAAGAGGAGTGGATAAGGGTTGTTTATATACAAGCCACATTTAAGTACAGTGCATTTAACCCTTTCCCTGCCAAGGAATTTGTGCTACTGATACAGCTCCTTCAAAGTGTAGGCTCACAGAGAAAATCAGCCAGCTGGAATTGTTCATTTTCTTTCTTCCAACTTTGCTTCACCAGAACATGCATGAAAAGTCAGAATCTGAGCAGGATGTCCCATGACGCCTTACAGGCTGACAGAAAGCGCTTCGTCCAGGACGTCCCATGACGTCTTACAGGCCGACAGGAAGTGCTTCGTCCAAGATGTCTTACAGACCAATAGGAAGTGCCCAGCATGTGACATGCATAAATGCATCGAAAGGGTTGAGAGAAGAAGAGTGTTTAATTCACAGAAACACAGCCTTTTAGTCTACTACTCAGGAGTTCTTACATGCATGCATTCTTATTGGGCGATTCAGTGAAGCTGGTTTGCTAGACTGAATGCGCTTTGTAATCTTTCATGAAAGAAGTCGCGAGAGGTCGCAGCGCACTTCTGGGCCGATTTCTGAGTAGGCGTTGCTTTACACTGTGTATAACAGTGGAAGTTGAACCTAGAATCACGAAGCAGTATAAATGCCAATACTGTTGCAGTTGCAAAAATTACCGTGGAGAGGGGATAGAGGGTGGAAATAAAGTGTCTTTGCGTCATTTTTTGGCTGACCAAAAGATCGCGAGTTTGTAGAAAAAATGCGTTTTGGGGCATCCTATAGCACGAGCAACAAGTTATTGCTTATTGCCAGACACATTACGACTACGGGCCTCCAAAAATGCCTTTAAAGTCGGCAGTGTGAAATTTGCAAATTCACTGTCACTGCCTTCCAGTGAGAAGAAAGTACGCACTGGAAGTAAAAGCAGCCAAGGGACTTAAGCGATGCCGGGCAAAAGTCAAGGGAGTTAACAACCCTGCCTGAATCGCCCAGTAGTCACAGCAGACTATAGTGTAAAACTTGGCTGTAGATACGCACATGAACAGTGAAACCTGATAGTGCCACCAGCTTCTGTGCAGAACTCTGTTCCAAGGCTGTAAAACCACACTCAGATACATGGGAATGGTAAAACCAGATTGTGCCACCAGCTTCTGTCACATGACCCACTGTGCAGAACTCTGTTCCAAGGCTGTAAAACCACACTCAGATACATGGGAATGGTAAAACCTGATTGCGCCACCAGCTTCTGTCACATGACCCACTGTGCAGAACTCCGTTCCAAGGCTGTAAAACCACACTCAGATACATGGGAATGGTAAAACCTGATTGCGCCACCAGCTTCTGTCACATGACCCACTGTGCAGAACTCCGTTCCAAGGCTGTAAAACCACACTCAGATACATGGGAATGGTAAAACCTGTTTGTGCCACCAGCTTCTGTCGCACAACCAGTTTTTTTCTCTCTCTCCTGTTTGTGCTAATTTTGCAGAACTCTTTTCAAAGGCTGTAAAAGAAAAGTAACTATACTCAGATACAAACGTGTGCTATCCACTACTGTCACTAAGGCTTTACTTCAACAGTGTACCTTTTACTGACCATAAAATAGTGTCAGCACGAAATTTATTGGAAGAGTAAAACCTGTTTGCACTATCCACTACTGTCTCTATCACTAACAGTTCGCTTTAACATTGCAGTACTCCTTTTACGGACCGTAAAATAGTGCAGACAAATGGGAGCACTCAAACCTGTTTGGGTTATCCTCCACTGTCACTACCACAAGGAGTTTGCATTAACATTACAGTACTCCTTTTTTTCATCATGGTTGACTGGGCATTACAAACCAATTATCTATCTACCTATCCAGACAAACAGCAATGGTTAAACCTGTTTGTGCTACCCACCCGTGTCACTGTCACTAAGAGTCTGTTTTAACAATAAGTACTTCTCCTTTTACAAACCATAAAACACCTGTATCACAAAACACAAACCGTAAAAATTCTTTGTGTTATCTATTTTCTCTCTCACAATCAGTGTTTGTGTTAACAACACCAACCTGTTCATGATGCGAAAGTTAGTAATTGGATTTTTATGTCCTGTCTTCAGGACAACCAAACTCTGTCATTTGTTAGTCAGTTAGTTAGTAATTGGATTTTTACGTCCTGTCTTCAGGACAACCAAACTCTGTCATTTGTTAGTCAGTTAGTTAGTAATTGGATTTTAATGTCCTGTCGAGCACACAGGGTCACCTTAGGACAGTCAAACTCTGTGATAAGTTGGTTAGTAACTGGATTTTAATGTCCTGTCAACCATACAGGGTCACCTCAGGACAATGAAACTGTCATAAGTTAGTCAGTTAGTAACTGGATTTTAATGCCCTGTTGACCACACAGGGTCACCTCCGGACAATCAAACTCTGTCATAAACAAATTCACATTTCAAAGTACTTCTCATATATAAACCTTTTCTCAAGTCAGTCCAAAAAACCTGTCCCTACACAAACATAAAATACACACACAAAAATCAAACACAATTTTTTGAAGAATTAGTCCCTAAAAGCCCGTTGATGGGCGTAAAACACCAACTTACTAACTTACTTACTAGTTGTAAGACTAGGACATGCTGGTATCACTGACCATTCCATCTAATTTATTGATACCAGCTGGGGGGGGGGGGGGGGGGGGGGGGAAGAAAAGAAAAATTAAAACTATAAGTGCGTAACGGCAAATACCAGAGCCACATTGCAGCAGGCAGCACATACCATCTACCAACTGTCATCTCCTAGCCGCTCAGCAACAGCCATATAAAACAAATATTTGAAAAGCCTAACTCTTAACGAAATATGTTTGAGAGTTTTCTTGAAAAAAGTCAAAATCGACCATTAGCAAAAAAAACGAGAAAAACAAAACAAAAAAACACACGAAAAGACAGAAAGAGAGAGAGGACTAGGCAGAAGAACAAGAGAGAAGACAGAAAAGGGGGAATCAAATGACAGCCCTGAGATTCCAAACAGGGGGGACATGTCAGACATCCCCAGCCTGCCCTTGGGGGCAGGATGGAAAACTAAGTTGTACAGTATTACAAATGGGAACAGTAAAACTCATTTGTCTCTTTCACTTTTTCTCCCTACTGCGGTTTGTGATCACTGTTAATAACACTCCTTTTTTAGGGACGAAAGTTTGGATCTGAACACCTAAACAACTGCAAGGGCACATCAGGGTGACAAATGCCTGAGCCACTGCTGATATTTGATAAATATGGGGATTTTTTATACTTTGTCAGATGACTTCTGACAGCATTTACATTTGAAATGGTGGATTTCTTTGCATCCCTTGCAGTTAATGAATCGCTGTGGAATTTGTTTGGAATATTCACCGCGGAACAGTCTGTCTTCAAAGTAGAATGGAGAGCAAATATAAGTGCTCTAAAAAATAATAATTGGCAAGCTAACTCAGTCAAATTGCTGTGTTACTGAGTCTGACAATAGCCTTGATGTGTAGCAAGTACCAAAAATCAGACACTCACTTTTAGCTGTATCACTTGCAACACACACACACACTCACTCAAACACATACACCCATGCATACACACAAGTGCACGCACACGCACACACACATGTGCACGCATGCGCGCACACATATACACTCAAACACACACACATACACAGACACTGTAAAAAAGAAAAAGAAAAAAAGAAGTCCGACACATACACTCAAACACACACACATGCACAGACACTGTAAAAAGAGAGAGAAAAAAGAAAAAAAGTCCCATTCAGATTTCTGTCAAATCAATGCACTGTCTGGGAAAGGAAAGAAAGTGAAAGTGTTTAGTTGCCTTCAAATCACAGAATTCCTACTACTACAACACTTGATGAGCAAAACCCAGAACAGAGTGCATGATACCAAACACGCAAACACCAAGGAGGAAAAGACACATAATATCTTGGATGTAAAAAAAAGAAGAAAAAAAGTAAGAATTAACATACAGACTTAAAACATACTTGCACACTTATCAATTCTTGCTGAAGCTGCCCAAGTTTTGAACAGCAGATTTTGTGAAGAGAAAAATTTGAGTTCTGACACAGTGTGTGTATATATACATATGCTCAATAATGAGTCATGCGAGAAATGCTAAGGCATACTATCACTACAGACAAAGCACAAGACATCACTGATCAGACCTGCAAGCAAAATGATTGGTGGATTAGTTGTATGGCAGGGGATGGGTGAGATCTGATAGCGTCACCATGAGCTCGCTGCATAAATTGGTGCCGGGGATTGCCCTAACACTGTTCCCATGTAACTTGCATCAGGATGATTCATATCAAAACAGCAAGGAATCTTTGTCATGATGACAGCTTTGAGGCGAGTCAAATAAAACATGACAGGCAACAAAACAGAAAAATTTAGACTGGAGAGAACAGGAGTAGTAAAAGGCTGGCATTTTGGATAACACATTTGTTTAGAGGTTTCTTGCTTATTTCACGATTTAAAAATAAATTAGAAGAAAAGAAAAAAAAGTGCCAGAAAAGTGAACTTGTCAGATTTGTTGACACTTTTCTTCACCACTCAGGCCTTCCACATTGCAATTCAAAACATGCAAACTGTCAGACCGAGCTGAACTGCAGTAAGTGCAGATCCTCTGAACGTTGGTACGGCCGTGCAGTTTCAACAGTTTTCACACCCCTCTACCCTCCTTCCATCACACCACCAACGTTTTCCATCTTCACTGAAACACAGGTGGGTTTTTTAACTAAACTTTTAAGATGTGGAAAGGGTGAGGTGGGGTGTGGGTATGCAGGCCTAAACCACACAATCTTGAACCACCACTTAATGGTGCCTTCATTTTACACTTATCGAGTTCTCCTTTCGCCTCACACCAAGCAACCTCGCGCATCCTTGCAAAATGTGAGAAGCGGAGCGATGACGTTCGTCCACCAGCGCTGTAGTTTCTTAGGACCGCTGGAAATCCCTGTGCACAGCTGCTCAATTTTCTTGCATTTGACCACAAATCCACTCCAACCCAAACACTGTGAACTGCTGCTGAAGAAACGACGAGCACCATACAGCTAGGTCAGGCTAAAATCCACACTTCCACGATCCAGAAACCACCAGGACATTTTGCGACAACAGCTGGTGATCAACAAAATCCTGTAGAACAATTCATATTCCTCAGCAAGCATTCTCACTCATTTCAGGAACCTGCTCCGAGATCCTGAGCACCATCCATAAAAAAAAAATCTTCAAAAATCTTGGTCACAGCAGTATCATGACCTTTCTCCGCTGTGCAGTCCATCGCTAAAATTGTCTTGTGTGTAGGTCAGGCAGTGAGGAAAACACTGTGCAACTGTCACACACCCCGAGACCATCCGAAGCTGGTTCCAGGTCATCAGAGTCTGATGTACAACCTCCCTTCTTCTCTCCTGTCATCTCCCTTAGAATCTGAAGTGTCAGTCCAGTCCCTCATAGAACTGGGTTGTGCGTGCAGGCGGGATAATGAAAGGTATCCTTGTCACTGGAGCTACGGTGTCCTCAGTCCCATCAAAAACCCTAATTCATTCCAGCACCATGCTTATCTGATCACGCAGCTAACTGCAAGCATTCTTATTGCGAGTGTTTTTTTTGTGAGTGCTACTGACGTCCAGTCAACCCCAACACCCTGAAAGACCTCTGTCCGGCACCCTGAGTACTTGACCTCACTGCCACCTTCAGGCGCTCCTGATGATGACCTTTCCTTCCACTCAATGCCTGCACTGCCGACAAATCCAAATTGGCGCTGCCTATGTGTCTGAACAGCCATTCTTGAAGCAACTGCCAGCATCAGTCACATCATTTTAATAAGTCATCGAATAATGCACAGCCACAGCATTGGAAAAACAAAAGGAAGATTGATGCAAATTGCAGATTGTCTATCCCATCACTTCCGTTCCTCTCCAAGGCAGAAATACCTGCCAAAACAAAACGAAACAAGCAAAATAAAAACAAAATAAAAAAAAACGAGATGAAAGAACTGAAATGGAACATGAGCTGTTATGTTGAAACTCAACAGCCTCCAAGTTTGGTCCAAGCCTACCTCCTCAAATCTCTTGGAGAGCTACCAAGAGCTGTGCAGCACTACCAGGTGCTGTGCAGCACTACCAACAAGTGCTGTGCAGCGCTACCAGGTGCTGTGCAGCAGGCTGCCAGTGCAGTAAAAGAAAAGCAGTCATCAACCAGCATCGCACTTGGCCCAGGTAACCAACCGCTGTGTTTTGTTCTTCATCTGAAAGCTCCCGTTGTTAGATCTGATTGTACGATGGTGGAGCTGATGATGGAGGATCTGTGGGCTGAGCGGGTAAGATCTGGAAATGTTGTCGGGCAGCATCATAGTGATACACCGGGTAGGAAGGTGCCCACCCCATCTGCCCTGAGGTGTGCTCGTCGTCGTTCTCGTCCCGGATCTCCACGCGGCCAAAAACGCTCTCTTCATATGAAGGTGGAGCTGAAATGAAAAAAATTAATGAAAAAAAGAAGAAGAAAAAAATGAAGGGTAAGGGGTCAGTCCTGAGTATTTGCTTGTGTGGAACTCTGAATGCACCATCTGTCTGGGACAGTGTCCCTTGCAGACTTAGCTAATCAAACACAGTCACATCTTTCAAATCATCTTCAAAATCTCACCTCTTCAGGCTATCCTTTTGACTCTGTGTGTGTGTGTGTGTGTGTGTGTGTGTGTGTGTGTGTGTGTGTGTGTGTGTGTGTGTGTGTGTGTGTGTGTGTGTGTGTGTGTGTGTGTGTGCATGCGTGCCTGCGTGCATGTTTTCTATGAGTGCGTGCATGTGTGTGTGTGCATGTGCACACGCACTGTGGTCTCCTTACAGCAACAAAAACAGTTTGTTTTGACTGTGTGTTGGTTTTGTGCTTTGTAATAAGCTGTGTGCTCCAATCTATAGAAACAGCACATAACAGAGTACAATAATACAGTATTATTACTACTACCACTTAGTATCACTCACGTTCTGAGTAGGGTGGGGGTTCCAGAGGGGGTGCAGAGGGAGCGGAGGTGGAGGTGGGTGACCCTGAGGGGGCCGGCACCGAGGGAGGCACTCCGACAAATTGCATGGGTATTGTGCCAATGATGATCTCTCGCTCAATGCTCACTGTTGTCCAGCGAACATTCACCTTCAGCTGCACACGCAGGACAAGATTATTGTGAAACTCGGTGTTAATCTCGCTTCTCCACAATTCAAAAACCTGTTTCTGGCATCCATCAGTGTGAGAATGTAAAGCTGTAATAGTAATAATGCTCTTTAAAGTACCTTGGGCTGAATGGATGAGGGATGCATGTTACTTTGTTAGTTAGGATGTTACCTTTTTAGTCATAATAGGATTATTTTAAGGTCACAGTGAAACTTGCAGTGGTAATATTATTATTATTCATAGCTTTTAAATAGTGTTATTCTCTGCTCTCAAGCAGACTCACTGTGCACATGTCGCAAGTTATTCTGAACGAGTGACTGTATCCTTTTATAGCGTGTATTAATATCCCCAGAAGTGGCGTACTAGTAGTGCTCTTTGGTTGTTGCATGGCTGGTGCCATGTGAAGTAAGTAAGTAAGTTGGTGTTTTACACCCAGTCAACTGGTGCGGTTATATCAGGGTGATTCACATCTCATATTTAATTTTTAATAATGCGTATGTCTTAAAATGGGTCTATATACAGTTTTAAAACCATGCTTAAAAGGTGAAAACACAAACATAACTAAAAATGATCTCAAATTAAAAGATTTCCACAAATATGAATTTCTTTCAAAAAGTTAAATATCTTCTCAGGTGAAATATCCTGAAACTTTCTTTTAATACTGGAAATCTTTTATATAATTTATTTTCTGGGAACTCATCCCAACCAGACCGCCACAGTTCTAATATATATTTATTTGTGCGTGATTTTAGGTCTGAGAATGGGATGAGCTCAACTGAGATGTCACCATCAAGGGCATCCTTAGCTGCAGAATCTGCAGCTGAATTTCCCCTAATGCCAACATGGCCGGGAACCATGATGAAAACAGCATCTTGGCGCAAGTTCTACGTACACCATTCAACCATGCACCAGTTTACAGTGTCACTTCATTCAAAGCCACATAGGTAGGGTGTATGTGTGTTTAGCTGTAACCTGCCACCTGCACTTTTGGCAGAATGACTGGGATCTTTTACAGGCTACTGCGGTAACATGGGGATGGAATGGATACCGAAATAAAGAGTCAGCACAGAAAGATGACACTGGAGAACAAAATTCTCTCGCCACTCCTGCTGGGACTTGAACGTGGGACCTTTCAATCATGAGTCCGACGCTCTAACCACTGAGCTATCCCCACTCCCCCACAGCATGAAGGTAGAACCTTCAATACAAAATTGGGGGCCCCTGTTGGCAAACTCAGACTGGTGGCAGACTTCCTGGCCTCTGATGGCAAACTCAGGCTGAGGGCAGACTTTCCGGCAGCCACCGGACCGATGATCTTGTGCAACATTACAGATACTGAACACAGGAAGAAGGAGCAGCCTCTAGCAACACACAAGCATGTGCCCAAGCACACCCAGAGCGCGGCAAGTACCTCCACAAAGTAAGATATATCGATGATGCCGCAGCCATCCAGGCTGGAGGGCGGCAGGGCAGGCACCGATACGGCTCGGTGGATATGCTCCTCGGTGTTGCGCTTGATTCGACTGGTGTAGTTGAGCAAGGAGTAGGTGTCCACCTTGGTGTGATGCTTCGGGTGACCCGACGAGAAGATGGAGTTGGAGTAGCCTGTGTAGGTCACCAACTGAAAATGACCACCCGCATCTTCATCCCAGTTTTCAGTGACAACCAACAACAACAACAACACAACAAAACAAAACAACAACAAACTGTGGAGAATAAAGCACCAAAGCTACTAACTACCCACTTGCCAACAGTGACACTGAATGATTCAAAAATTCTGTTTTATTTTTTATCAGCTGTTGCAGAACACAGCATAAAATACACTGACTGGCATTTATTTAAGATCAGGCGAAGTCTGCAATGAAAAAGCACACTGTTCCACAATGACCCAACAATCTAATGTGTTCTCTGTTTTTCCTGTTCTTGTGAGTCAACACTTGTGCTGGCCAGTTGGTGCCTGACTCACCATTAAGTGTGCAGCTTGCATTACAATCACTGCACACATTAAAAATCCCATGTTCACCTTTTGATAAAAGAAGGCCTTGCAGCCGATGGCATGGGAACACACCGATGACGCATAACAGCAGCACAGTAATTAAAATTATAGTGGCTATCCCAATGGAAAAAGAAGAAGACAAAAAATGAAGGGCTGTGTCAAACTGCTTTATTCACCGTCACATCAAAATCCTCTTCTGGAAGACTTAAAGAGTGTGTGTGCACGATTTTGTGTGTGTGCATTTTTGACATGTTTTGTATGAAGATGTTTGTTAACTTTTGTATGTTTTGTACGCTTACATACTACTGATTTGTATGATTATGGGTGTTTGTGCATTGTATGTTTTTCTTTAAGTTGTGAAGCATTTTGAGATTCTGAAAGTGCTCTATAAGTTCCCTACTATTATCTATGTTTTCACCACCAACCTGTTTGAGCTCCAGTTCGACGCGTTCAATGGTGGAGTCGCACTTGTTGAAGATGTCGACGGTGTAGGTGATGGGTTCACCGGGCACGTAGCCGGTCTTGGCCAGCGTCAGCCTCGCCTGCACGTTGCCCACCGAACAGCAGCAGCCCTCCACCGACTCATCCTGCTCCCCCCACACTGGCATCTGCACAGCACCATTCAAGTTACCCAGTAAACATGCTGCATCTAGGAAGCATTGGCCAGAAGCAGGACGGATGATTCTTGCACACTGGCTTGCTTTGGGACCGGAACCGTTTGGCCAAAACCTGGCACAATCAGCCAGAAAGAAATCGGACCCGGGCTGGTTTTGCACAACTTTATCCGGGATGTCTGTGGAAGCACGGAACCGAGTCTGAAAGTGGGAAACTGGTAGCGGGCCGGTTGCGTCCTGGCAGAAACTGGGCCCGATGATTCCTGCACACCAGCTTCCTTCCAGACCAGATGCATTTGGCCAAACCTTGACCAGGCCATTCAGATCAGATCCGGGTCAGTTTTGCGCCATATGATCCATCATGCCTTATTTGGAAAAAACAGAACTGAAATGGATGCGGGAAGTCGGATCTGGCATATATGATCCGGCCCAATTCTGGCTGTACACTGGCCGTAACTTCTATAACTGGCCATAACCAAAATGCTTTTGGATCAGATCCCACATGTTTACTGGGTAGTTAGTCAGTTACTTACTTAGCGACTGGAATTTAACATACTGTCAACCACACAGGGTCACGTCACCTCAGGACAATCAAACTCTGTTGTACACAAATTCACATTTCAAAACTCTTCTCATACACATGTTAACCTTTTCTCAAGTCCATCCACAAGACCAGTCCCTATGCAAACATAAACCCAAACCTGTATACACAAACATCAAACCCAAAATTTCAAAGTCAGTCCCGTCAATAGTTATCCCTCTGTCAAAAGAGCACATGAGGCTAGGATATGCTGGTATTGTCGACCACTCCATCTCCATGATCAATACTAAATTAAAGAAAAATATAAAAAAAGGGATGGAAAGCAACAATAAAAAATAAAAATAACATTACATATATGCACAATGGCAGATACCAAAGTGCCATATGGCAGCAATCTGCGCATACCACCCACCAACTATCATCTCCTAGCTGCTCAACAAGAGCCATACAAAAAAGCCTAACTCTTTAACAAAACATTTTTGAGAGTTTCTGGAAAAAAGAAAGAAAAATGAATGGACCATTAACAGAAAAATGGCAAGAAAAAAACCCCAAGAGGACTAGGCAGAAAACAAAAGAGAGGAGATAGGAAAAGGGATTCAAATGACAGCCCTGAGATTTCAGACAGGGTGGAAGACATCAGATACCCCCTGCCTCCCTTGGGGGGGGGGGGGGGGGGGGGGGAATGGTAAGGAGCTGCATGCATTGTGACCTGTGTCCAGATGAACTGGACCAATTTAGCAATCCACATCAATTTACCCCAGCTGTAGGAACCATGTTCAGGTCCAGAGGGTGAATGACAGTGAAGGCCCGTTTCGTATGCTCGTCAAATTTCCACGGTCGGTTAATGGAGGCTTTGCAGAAGTAGCGCACGTAGCCCCGGCGCCCCTCAAAGGAGGAAGGGAGAGAAGCGCCCAGCAGGAGGCAGAAAGGATAACTGTGCTCGCCAGCGGGGTGATCTGTCCCTCCTGAACCTGTAACAGGTGTACATGCACATACAGAAGCAGTCAGAATACAATCACAGTGAATAATCAAATGAAGGAATCAACGCACTGACACCAGCAAAAACACCAAGGCTTGGGCTGTGTCACAACACACTGACATAAGGCTTTGGCTGTGTCACAACACACTGACACCAGCAAGAACACCAAGGTTTGGGCTGTGTCACAACACATTGACACCAGCAAAAACACCCAAATTTGGGCTGTGTCACAACACAATGACACCAGCAAGAACACCAATGCTTGGGCTGTGTCACAACACACTGACACCAGCAAGAACACCAAGCCAAGTTCACAACACACTGACACCAGCAAAAACACCAAGGCTTGGCTGTGTCATAACACACTGACACCAGCAAAAACACCAAGGTTTGGGCTGTGTCACAACACACTGACACCAGCAAGAATGCCAAGGTTTGGGCTGTGTCACAACACACTGACACCAGCAAGAATGCCAAGGCTTGGTGGGATGTCACAACACACTGACACCAGCAAGAACACCAAGGCTTTGGCTGTGTCACAACACACTGACACCAGAAAGAACGCCAAGGCTTGGTGGGCTGTCACAACACACTGACACCAGCAAGAACACCAAGGCTTTGGCTGTGTCACAACACACTGACACCAGCAGGAACACCAAGACTTGGGCAGTCATAACACACTGACACCAGCAGGAACACCAAGGCTACATTAAAATGTTGCTATATGATTTAGTTGTTTTGTGGGGACTATCTTCAGTCACAATAAGCTCTTTGCAGAACAGTGTCCACCCTCCAGAAATGAAGCTAAATCCTCTGAAGACGGCATGCGGCAGCCCGTGTGGAAGGGTAGTCTGCAATCCTCTCACCCTACTGATTCACTGAATGCATCTGTCAACATACAACTGCACATACCGGGTGACCCCTAGAGCATTCAGCTGGGGAACACTATAACAACAACAACAAAATGAAGGAAGGAAGAAAAGAAAAAAGAAATAAACCAGGTTATGCGTGCATGCATGCGTGTGTGTATGTGTGTGTGTGTGTGTGTGTGTGTGTGTGTGTGTGTGTGTGTGTGTGTGTGTGTGTTAATGATAACAAAAACATATTTTAAAAATGCAAGTTCCCTGCTACTACTTTACACATGTATGGAACAAATCTAGGAAAATGCACTTACCAATAAGACGAAAAACGGAAACAGTCACACACAAGCGCTTTCAATGATTTGTCTTCTTCAGGTGAAAGAAGACTGACAGACAACAAAAGAAGAAGGAAGTAAAGAAGAGGACAGACAAGAAGGTGCTGGTGCAAGGAATGTTGAGAATGAATGTAGTTTCTCACTCAGCGATTCCACTACTGTGAAGAAGAAGAAGAATGGTAGGACTGGGTAGCACCGTTCTTGTAGTTGCAGTAGCCTTACCCACATAATCCGAAGTTCTCACAAGGGTTAAAAAAACTATCTTTAACAATCACAACTAAACGGCACAGAAGAACAACTACACAAACCCTGTGGTGGATGATTTATTCACTGGTGTTAATTATCTCTAAAAACACACACACAAAAACCCACTATCTTTAACGACCACAACTAAACTCCACAGAAGAACAACTCCACAAACCCTGTGATGGATGATTTAGGCACCAAAAATTTGCAGATTGTGTGTTTGTGTCCTAATAAATAAGTGTTCTTTTGAACCTTTTATGTGTCTGGATTTTGTTTTAGAATGCTAGCAGTCATTCTTGTTTCAGATTTTTATTCATTGGTGTTAATTCTCTCAAAAAAGCAACAACTATTTTTAACAATCACAACTAAACACCACACACACACACACACACACACACACACACACACACACACACACACACATACATAAACCCTGTGACAGTTGATTTATTCACTGGTGATGATCATAAAAAATGTATAGATGAGTATACTCTAATGAACATATTGTTAAATCCATCCACAGACAAAATGAAAATACCTTTTAAACAGATTCAAAAAAGAAAAAAAGAAAAAAGAGAAAAGGTAAAGAACAGTTTACTGTACAGCATCAAAAGAAGTGACACTGATTCATTGTACCTGCATCAAAAAGATCAAATGTTTCGTTGATGTATGTTTCGGTGGCTCTGTAGTCTGTCTTGCTGCGGCCATGTTTCACCTCCCAATGACATTTGGCTCGACCCTCGAAGTAGAGGGAGATTTCTGGAACAAACAGCAACTTGAAAATGCTTCATCGCCACCTACTTCTGTCCTGACATTTCTGAACAGGCCTGTGCTCTCCCTTTTTTTGGGCTCCTGGGGTGACTACGCACTCCACACAACTACTGCCCTCTGGGCTGGTCATACATGCAATCACATGCGCAAACACAAACATATGCATCCACACAGAGAAGCTCACTGCATATCTATGTCCACACACATGCACACACACACACACACACATACACACTCACTCACACACATGCATGCACGCACAAAAGCACACACAAAAATCCAAAGTTACACAGAGAGAAAAACTTACTTCGAACTTTCATAGGATTTCGCAAGCGGAGAACAACATTGCCCTTTACTTGGTCCCCGGCAGTGTACACTCCCCGAGGGATGTCGAAACGAATCTCAAAGATCTCCAACTTCATTATGAAATCTGCCTGCACACACACACCAAGAACAGAGCATACTGTTTTTACTCTCAAACAAGTAATTCATAACTTTTTTTTTTAATGCCCTATCAACTAGGGTGGTTATATCAGGGCTAAAACACATTTCATCAGAACACAATAAATGCTAAAAATATATAGTCATGTTAAAACTGGTACATCTTACTCTAAAACGAACAGACAAACCAACAAGCAAACAGAACCACAACAGCTGAAGAGCAACAACAACACTAAACAGGGGCTGGCCTGCTGTATCCCAGTTCCATTGTGTCCCAGTCTCACTGTGTACCTGGCCCACTGTGTCCCAGGCCCATTGTGTACCAGGCCCATTATATCCCAGTCCCAGACTTAGGGATTAGAGGCAAAGTTCCACAGTGAGGGTGGGGCACACTGTGTATCTGGACCACTGTTTCCCTGTTCCACTGGGTATCAGGACCATTGTGTCCCAGTCCCACTGTGTATGAGGACCACTGTGTCCCAGTCTCACTGCGTATCAGGACCACTGTGTCCCAGTCCCACTGTGTATCAGGACCAGTCCCACTGTGTATCAGGACCATTGTGTCCCAGTCCCACTGGGTATCAGGACCATTGTGTCCCAGTCCCACTGCATACAAGGACCACTGTGTCCCAGTCCCACTGGGTATCCGGACCATTGTGTCCCAGTCCCACTGCATACAAGGACCATTGTGTCCCAGTCCCACTGCATACAAGGACCACTGTGTCCCAGTCCCACTGGGTATCCGGACCATTGTGTCCCAGTCCCACTGCGTATCAGGACCACTGTGTCCCAGTCCCATTGCGTACCAGGCCCCTTGTATGCCAGTCCCATTGTGTACTAGGCTCCTTGGCACACACATACACACATAAATACATGCATGCATGCACACACACACACGCGCACATGCACACGCACACACACACATTTGTTTGTGGACACAATGACGTCAGTCACAGTATGTTAGTGTTGGACTGGTATCCACTTTCACAACGCGGAACAAAGTTGCTGGAAAGATGCTGCTGAGGTAACTGGTGAACACATTGCCTTACAACATACCTCTTACTTACTTCCTTTCTCGAATACCTATTCTACCCATCTGTCTATGCACTGAACAAGTCAACTATATGCTATCAACACAGAGTAAAGTGTAGCTGAATGAGTCAGGTGTGTGTGTGTGTGTATGTGCACGTGTGCATGTGCAAAGTACTGTGTGTGTGTGTGCGTGCGTGCGTGCGTGCGTGCGTGCGTGCGTGTGTGTGTGTGCACGCGCAAAGTACTCTGTGCGTGTGTGTGTGCATACATGCATGTGTGTGCATGCAAAGTACATTTCCACTGTATTGATTTTCATGTTTGTTTCTTCCTTTGCACTTGTACTGTACAGTGCCCTGGCCCTGAGCTCATAATTTATGTTGTGCTGTAAAAGAGCTTGTGAACTGTGCTTGTGAAGAGCTTGTGAACTGGTAAACTGCACCAAATACAAAGCTGCTTGCATGTGTTACATGTAACTCCATCACTGGTTCTGCCCCCCACCTCCCTCCTACTGCCCCCCCTCCCCCCCCCCCCCCCCCCCATCCCCTCCCTATTCATCTTTCTGAACTACTGCACCTTTACAGATCACCAGAAGAAACTCTTCAATAAGCCGCTAAAAGCCAGTGACAGCACACAGTGCACAAACAGCTGGCACTGCCAATCAGTGAATCATGGAGACTGTGCTGTAAGAGGACAGAAGACACAGACTGCCAACAAGTGAATCATCAACATCCTGGAAACTGCCTGCTGTCACAGAAAGTGGAAAGCAACACTTGTGAGCTTTCCTTAGCATAAATTTGCTGTCCATCTGCCCATAACAGTATATATATATACACACACACAATGTCTGCTGATGATATAACTGCTAGTCAGCTAACTGGATTTTATTTGGAATGCCCTGTCTGCCACACAAGGTCACCTCAGGCTGATCAAACACTGACTTTTATAAGTGAACGCACAATTCAGAACTCTTCATATATATGTGTGTGTGTGTGTGTGTGTGTGTGTGTGTGTGTGTGTGTGTGTGTGTGTGTGTGTGTGTGTGTGTGTGAACCCTTTTTCACTTGCTTTATTTTATATGAACACTTGTTGAGTGCTTTATCTTGAGACGAGCCCTGAGCGCTTTACAACGGCAACTTTGCTGCCATTCGCTGCTTCTGAGCAGACCCACTGCCTTCTACTTGTACGTGACTCTGAATGAGTGAACTGTAGCTTTACACAGCGTGTTCTGAATATCCACTGAAGAGGTGTACTTACATCACTCTTTAGTTGTTACATAACTGCTGCCATCTGGGAGCAAGTTCTGTGTACAGCATACAATGATGCACTGGTTTACAGTGTCATTATCTGAAGCCAGGTATGTAGCATACCACTGTTGCTGTATCTTGGTCAGCAAGCTTGTGCACTGCTGCCCATGTCAGTTAGGAAAATAACAGTGTTGTGTGGCAGCTTCAAATGCAACACCTCCCACCGAGTTGTTTCACTGAACATGTAACGATCAAGTACCATAACTCCGGTTTACAAACCCACTTTTTTTTCTCCAAATCACAAGGTATCTTGGTATAAACTGATGTCTTTTTTTTTTTGGGGGGGGGGGGGGGGGGTCTTTTTTTTTTTTACTTAAAAAAAAAAATCGTTTCTTTTCTTGTTTTTCTTGTTTTAATTCCAAGGCCTACTGAAGTTACAATATTTAAGATTCTGTTTGTTTGAAATGTATGTTAATGTGGTTTTTGTCATAAGATTTGCCCTGATATAACCGCACTGGCTGACTGGGCGAAAAACGACAATTTACCTACTTGTCATAAGATGTTTGTACAGTGCAGTGAGTTTAACTCTGGTTAAAGAACAGTGCTTCATAAGAATTATTTATTATTATTTATATATTTTTTATATTAAAGACCCTTCAAAACGGCAGTATGCATGAGTCACCAACCTGTACTGGCAGCGGAATTTTGTGGGTAGTCAGTGAAGTTCCTTGAGAAGAGGTGTTACATAATCTCATTTTTCTTTCTTTTTTCATCACGAGTGTGCTACGTTATTCTGTACCTGCTGTAACCGAGTGATTGGTCTGCTGGTAAACCTGTGAAAACTGAGGTGTAATGATCAAGGTGAGCTATGACCTATGCCACAGGTCTTGCATTTGTGCTCTGGGCAGATATGGTCAGGCTGACACGACTTGTGGGAGCTCTAGGAAGGATGCAAATTCTGTTGCTGTGCTGCTGCACTGATAATTTCCTACTGATGTGGACTCTGAGGTATTTCATTCACATTTTGAAACACTGTTTCTGCAAGTACTTGTGCACTCATTGTCGACCAAATCAAGATGAGATACAGAGCCAATAGGCATAACCTCTGTTTTGTCGGTGTTCAACTTCAACTAGCTGCTATTCATCCAGAGTAGAACATCATTAATACATGTATGTCTGAATACAGGACTGAACAGTACTGGACTGATTGGGTAGTGCACTTTTGGACTGCTCAGTATCATCAACAGTCACAGTCACAATTGTGGATAGAAATCACATAGGCTGAGACTGAGAGTACAAAGCAAACAAAACTAGTCCTCTATGGAACCCTGGGGCATGCCATACACACAGAGGATGAGAAGCTAATAATAAGTTCAAACTCCAATGCTTCAGCTGCAAAACCCATGGCTTTCGCACTTTTTCACACTTTGGCCCCAGCATCTGGAACAATCTCCCCCAAGACATCAGGCACTCTGCTACTCTCTCTTCCTTCAAAAGCAAACTCAAGACATTTTTCTTAGAATATTTCAGCGAAGCAACATCACCCCTATCAGTGTGTGTGTGTGTGTGTGTGTGTGTGTGTGTGTGTGTGTGTGTGTGTGTGTGTGCGCGCATCTTTTGCATAGTTACGCTTGAACCCTTGTCTACATTATGTGTTAGCTTTTTTTTTTCCTTATATATATATATGTTATACATTTTTATTGCTGATAATATTTCCATCTTGATGTACATTATGTGTGTTATACTATGCTTGTTCAGTGCTTTGAGCCGAAGGGTAGGCGCTTTACAAATGTCCATTATTTTATATATCTATATATGTATATATATTAATATGCAGAGTGTAAAGTGCAAATGACTCTACAATACAGAACAACCACAGAAAATGTAGTACAAACAGCATACAACACTAACACTGAAGTAACAGTTAACCAATATGTTTGTGAATTTACATGTATGAATATTTGTTTGGAGGGGGATGCTGAGATTTGCAGAGAAAAATGGCAGAAAACTAACCATGCCACAATAACAACTAAAAACAAAAAACAAATAAATAATTAAAGAAGAAAAATAAATCATTATTATAATTTATAAACACTTACTACTAGAAATCAGTGAACATAAATCTTAAACAACATTTTTAGAAAGAGATTCTATGAAATACAACATTCAGACGCATGATAAAGAATTAAAACTGAAATCCCCTTGAATTCAGTTGGACACCATACACTGAGCTAAAGGACTGGTGAGGGTATGCATAATTCTGATCTGGTACAGCTACAAAGTACAACTACCCTTAGGCTAAGGCAAGATGGGGAGACCTATGGCAGATAGAACTGACATGCGCACATCCCAGGCATTCCAATCCCCTTAAAGGCTCCATTTTATAGTGTTGGAATCTATATATATGCCCTTCAAAGCAATACTCTGAGGACAGAACATAAAAGTTAAAACATTTATGGCCCTAGTAATAGTATATTTACCATATTTGTAACACAATGGCTACAACCTCAATGAAAGCTTTGGCCTATAACCATATCACATCACTTTGATGCGACAGATTTGAGATAAAACTGTGGTTCACAGGTCTGGTAAAGTACATGCAACATTCAGGAACATTTTATTATTTTTTATTATTGTTTCTCCAATCAAGATCAAATCTGCATGTTTTCTCAGTCATATCCACCTCGTTGCTCACTCCCATTACTAACCACATGCATTTTTGTGAGGGATTTCAAGCGAATACTCTGTGTGTGTGTGTGTGTGTGTGTGTGTGTGTGTGTGTGTGTGTGTGTGTGTGTGTGTGTGTGTGTGTGTGTGTGTGTTTGTGTGAGAGAGAGAGAGAGAGAGAGAGAGAGAGAGAGGGGGGGAATCATATATCATATATATATATGTTACTACTACACATGCATGCTGTTTTTTTTTGTTTTTTTTTTGATTTTTTTGTTCCTTGTTGTTTTTACCTGCACTTAAAACAACCACAAAGAAAAAGCAACCCAATTTACAACAGTTCCCTACTCGATACTAACACGAAACCAGATCTGTGTGTGGGGTTTCGTTTTGTTTCTAACTGCCTTGTCTGCCGGAAATTCATTTATCCAAATGCGAACACTGGGGCCTACAAGTTCTACAAATACAAAAAGCCGTCAGTCACGTACAGCTGCTCCTGAATGTGGTGAGCGCTTTGCGTTGAAAGCATCTCTCAGTCTCACAACCGCTGTTACCCCCACCCACCCCCAGAGGAAAGCCTTGTCTTTGTCACGGAACAAACGGACTCGTTCCCCCTATGACGATAAATGTCAAGAGCTGCGGCTTCTGTTGCTCGGCGCAGCGTGTTGACTATGCTGACCCACTGATGTGGGAAAGAGACAGGCGTAAAAAGAAAAAAAGAAAAGAAAAAGAAACAAGAAAAAAAGAAAAAGAAAAAAAAGAGAGAGAAAGCGGTGATGCCGTCCGGTCAAACAACACACATCCTCAATGTGTCAAAGCAACTTACACAGACCAAAATCACACATACACTCTTCCCTGCGGAGACGAAAATGAAAAGGCGGCCAGCAAAAATACTCACGATAATACATGAACATCAACCAAAAGTCAGGAAAACTGACATGACTGAGTGATTCAACATTTCAGTGTACATGGAGATGGAGCAAATCGTTGCCTCTGCTTCTGCTTCGACATCCTCCCGATTTCCGTATATATGGAAGTTACCTCCCCTGTTTTCCCGTGTTACGTATAATTTGTTCACATTAGCTGTAAAGAACAGTTAATTTTCTCCGGACAGAATTTGATGACTAAAATTAAGAAAGCGATGAATATTTGCAGATGATGTATATGTATGCTTAAACAAAAGAATTTGTGTTTTAGATCATAATCGATCCATTTGAACGTGCCTCACAAAAGATTTGATTAAGGGAAGTAACTATTAACATCAGGAGGCATATTTTGTCTTTGCTGGGTTTGTTCCCTTCAATTGTATTTAATTTCAGTTCTTTTCAAAATGATTTTAAACAGACATTTTATATCCTAGCAAGGATTATATGTATGGTACATAACAGGGTCCTTGATTCTACTCGGGAAAAGAAGACCTTTACAAAAAATTTAGTTGAATAACGAGGCCACTGTGTGCGTGCGTGCGTGCGTGCATGCGTGAGTGCGTGCGCTGCGTGCGTGCGTGCGTGCGTGTGTGCGTGTGTGTGTGTGTGTGTGTGTGTGTGTGTGTGAGAGAGAGAGAGAGAGAGAGAGAGAGAGAGAGAGAGAGAGACCTGCACAAAAAAGGAATAACATACTAAGACTGATACATAAATAGCATACTTATTCATACACTGAAACCATGATGAAACTACAGACACACAAACGCACACACGCACGCACCCCCCCCCCCCCTCCACACACACACACACATGCACTCTGACTTTGCCGCTCTTGCCGCGCGGCATGAGGGTAGGCCGGTGCACTCACGGTATGTGAAACCATCGGAAGGAATTATGGGCAAAGAAAAGTATCAGTGAACGGGTGAATTAAAGTATATTGTTAATGGATGGATGCATGTTACTGAATAAAAATTCCACAATCAGTGAGTGAAAACTGTAAGAGAGAAAGAGCCAAGCACAGTGGTGTCAGAGCTCTGACCTTAACTGTCGTCGAAAAACTGAAAAGTCGGAGTTCACTAACGAAACTAGCGACAGGTGTTTGCAAGAAATGAATCTTCTTTGCTGTTGACAACTTTCCACCTTGTATACCTGTAACAATTTTTCCACAGTATCGGGCGCGTGTGGCTGGTCAACCAGAGGAAACTCCATTTGGCCCGTGCTGTTCGTGCAACTTTTACTGAACACGTGATGCCTTTCGCAAGTTTAGTCAGTCATATGACATGGTGGGTCTAACAGCAGGTCTTCTTGTTGATTTAGGCTGAACATTTTGCAGAATACAGAAATGGTAAGGCAGCATGCAGTAGTGGTTTTGGCGAGATTTACAGGTATGTTTTTGTCAGATTTATGGCTTTGTGCAAAAGCGTGTTTTATACGCGAACGGGGCGAACCGCGTGTGTTCAAGTTGTGTCGACTGAGCGAGCTAGGGTCAGTGTCAGTGACGCGACACATGCGTGTGCCAGTGTGCTTGTTTGCGTGTTTTTGTGGGTTAAATCCCAGGACAGTACCACACCTGAGCCTGAGTAAGTTCAGAGCACCACTAGGCTACCGCGGTTTGATGCTAGGATTAAATGTGTCTTATTTCTTTCCTTCTTTGGGTACTTTGAATGGAGCACGTGCAGAGCAAACTCAGTCGACCAAGCGGAAGTCGTCGACATAATTACGTCACACAAAAATTTATGGCCAGTTTATGAGCCTGCAGTTTGGTTGTTGTTTTTGTTTTAGGTGTAGCCGTCGATGCAACATAACGGGTCAAAGCCTGAGAAGCTGCACTGTCACTGACTTGATAAATTGGCGGTGACGCCACAACACATTGTGTTTGCTGCGTGAAAAACGAGAGGAAACTTATGGGTTCACACTACCGCAGAAGTTAATTGCATCTCTCCAAAAGTTTCAGATCTTTGCAACTTTTTGAAAAAACAAACGCCAGGATGACAAAAATACGTGTTTAATCAAGCATAGAAATGTGCACCCAAGCATGGGGGTGGCGGTGGAGGTTGGGGAGGGGGGTCTTCTCACGGGATAATCACAGAGCAATTTTTTCTTCTTCCGGAGCTGCAGTGTTTTGTTTGCTCATTAAGGTGCTTTTTATTGTTTTATGTGCATTTTTATTGTTTTATGTGATTTTCTTCTTTAAAAAAAAAAAACTCAACAGGCTGTTTTGGGGGGATCTGAACTGTTCAGACAACCCTGTCAAAGATAACAGGAAAATCGAGGGGAAATCACTGAGAC
Source organism: Alviniconcha strummeri (assembly GCA_963584105.1). Lineage (NCBI taxonomy): Eukaryota > Metazoa > Mollusca > Gastropoda > Provannidae > Alviniconcha > Alviniconcha strummeri. The sequence continues at coordinate 5,672,232 of OY757546.1, forward strand.
ATACCACCCATGACCCAGTCAAGAGTTTTACAAAAACTTGCTCCAGGAATATGTTTACTTTGGTGGATGTAAATCTTTTGCCAGCAAAACTGGCTGGGTACACAAACAAGAAATTTGTATACATGTGCGATAAATAGCAATCCAGTTTTAAGTCTTTTTTTCATTATTAGAAATTGAAAGATATGTCAAAAATGCATTGTTTGTGGAGAAAAGACATGTCTTTGTCTGGGATTGGATGGTATGCCAAGGTTAATGAATTAATGCTTATTATTGAGGATCCAAAGGTTTAATTTTAAAACAAACAAGACTTGTCATGGAGACAGCCACTATTTTTCCAGATGACCGCATAAGCCTGTTTATCTTTGTAGCCAAATTTGTGTTTCCATATATATATGGGTCATTTTGAAAACTGGTCAAAATTGTGACATAGAGGGTAAAAATTCAGTGTGAATTTTTTAATGCTATTATTTGGAAATGAAAGCTTGACATCTCTTGTGTACATAAATATAAGACATAAATTGACAGGGTGATAGGATCTTGGTTAATTGTGCATTATGTTACATCATAGGTCAGTGTCTCAGGTGTTACAGAAGACACCAGAAATGCATGAATAGAGTTGGCTCAGTGGCCAGTTTGACTCTTGCCTTTTTTATTATACAATATTTCCTAATTAATAAAGGAATATATGTCACTTCTGACATAAAAAAAATCCTGCCTCTTTAATGATTTTGGTTTAAAATGTCTTCTTCGAAGTATGGACATGCACAAAATAGATTACACATTTCTTTTCTTTAGTTTTTTGTTTACTTCCCCCCCCCCCCCCCCCCCCAAGTAATGGGGGGTTGGGGGTTGGGGGGGGATGCATTGCACTAACTTGGTCTGAACCGTATATAGGAATATACATGTCAGAGGAATATTTGTTTCTTGCTTTCTAAAGTTAATAACCAGTCGCACTTAATTAGTAATCTGTCTCACATGTTATGTGGACATCATCACAAGTACAAAAGGATATAAGAATAACACACTTGAACCATTGACAAAAAAACTTGTTTATTAACAAGTATATTCATTACAAAAGCAATGTTCTTTCCATATATTCTTGATTGGAACTGGTATTGACCCCTGCTTTAGATATCGGGATAGCCAAGAGTGGCAGCAATCTAGTCCACAGGCCACCAAGCCATATTCTCTGTCTCACGCCCTGTGTAAAAGCAAGAAAATCTTTTCATGATGTCTTACCCTGTGTTGTGATGATGTACCTTCAAACTAATTTGGATTGCCAAAGTTTCAGTATTTCTGAAGATCTAGTAGAAATGATCATGGCTTTGACCTTGAACATTGCAAAATGATATTTCTGAATGATACTCTGGCTGATGATGATGCATTACCATACTAAGTTTGACCGATCAGAGATATTGTCCAGGCAAACATTCACTGAAGTTTAGAACCTTCACTGTGACCTTGACCTTGAATACAGCAAAGCAACCTTTTCACAAGACACTCGAGCTTATGAACATGCACTGTCAAACTAAATTGGTCGCCCCCAAAAATCAGCAGTTCAGAACATACAATAAAGAAATAGTCATATTTGGTTGTATGAACCAAAATTCAGTTACTGTGACCTTGACTTTGAAGATAGAAACCCATTTTTCACATATGATGCTCTGGCTTATAATGATGTCTCATCATACTGGGTTTGGTTACAAATGGTTTAGCCATGCATAAGATATCATCCAAACTAACATTAACTGAAACTTTTAACCTTGGCTGTGACATTGACCTTGAACAAAGCAATCCAACATTTTCACTGGACACTTCTTTGCTTATGATGATCTACACTCAAATTGAATGTGGTTGCAAAAGACTCACTGGTTTAGAACTAATAAAAGGTACAGTAGAAACTGTCATAGTTTGATTATATAAGCCCACACTATGACCTAGACCATGAAGATAGAATCCCAAATATGTGTCACAAGTGTTTAGAATCCCAAATACATGTCACGAGTGTTACATCCCTCACCCCTGAAGACACCCCAGTGCTTTCCCTTTTCTAGCAAAATAATACACCACAGTGCAAAAAGAGGTCAAATGTTGCTGTGCAAGTCAGCTGATGTGGACTGGTACGTTAGGATAGGTTGAAATTCAGTGGTACAAGCAGAAGTAATTATATTGTGTGCTCATACGTTACACCATTGTAAGACACCACGTCAACCACCCCTGAAGAAATGACTGATTTATTTCATATCAACTCAATTGTCATCAAACAAGCATTAAAAATAAGGTGAAATGTGGTTATCTGCTAAGCTGATGAAAAAAAGACTTTTTTTTTATAGTTTCTATTGTGAACAAGTCACAATATCATGATACACACTCAGAAGTCACCATTGGTAACATGCGAGACACTGAATATCTTTCCTTTGTTTGGAGCTGTCAGTAGCAAGCAACACACAGTAAATACCATTTGCATGTAAGAACTGGCCTCCTTTCTCTTGAAACCTGTTTTTATTCACTCATGAACGATTCCTAGGAAATATCTGCGATCAGCTAACCTTCCCAAAGCCATATCACATTCACAATGGCGGCCATGAAAATGTCGCAATAAAAAAAAAAAAAAAGGCTCACAGCACAAGAAATAATGATGCATTTACCCATTGTGGTATTTCCCTTATTTCTCCAAACACATTACATCAGAAATATAGCGGTAGTTTAAAAAGTTTCATGTTTTAGTTTAATTTTTAGTTCATCGGGAAAGCGGCACCCTATTTGGTCCATTTTTCAGGAGAATGACCCATATATAGATATATATATATCTCTGTGTGTGTGTGTGTGTGTGTATTGGTGTTTCCAATTTGTTGACTAGAGAAGTAACTGAATGGATGGGTAAGGGTGTTGCTACTATGCCAGTTACAGAAGTGTACAGATACACTAAACCAGCATGTAGATGTACTTGCATAGACCAGTATATGAGTGCACATGTTTGTTTTTTGGAAAATAATTGTGAGAATGGACATGCAGTGTAATAAATGTGAATGGATATGTTAGCTGTGCATGACATTGTACTTGCAGACTACCATGTAAATGAATAGGTAGGAAGATGGGCAAGGTGCTCCACACACCTATGGACATTTTGATATATATATTTATTGATATATATATATAATATGCTAATTGTGATAATTTTTCCATGTATACTGACTTAGAAATTCAGGTTCCCACTGTTGAAAACCTGGCACAGTCAAATGTTCTCCATTTAAGGCCTGGAGTAGGTCAGAATGTAGCCATGCATGCTGCACCCATTGCCATAAATGATAAAAGTACAGTCACTGTGTCCTCTCTCTTTGTGTCCGAATTATTGTCTTGATGTTGTCACTGTTGGTTTGCTGATGCTGTTAATATTTTACAACTTTCTCTCTCTTCATTTTTTCTTCCTGCCCATTAATTTTGTATTTCTTTTTGAGGTGACCGTGTGTGGTTGACATTAAAACCCAAGAACTAACTACATTTATATTTATTTTGCCTGTTTCTGTCTGCCATTCTCCCCCCCCCCCCCCCCCAACCCCCCCTTTACAAATTTCCTCTCTTTTTTTGGAAAGTATTTTATTGTTACGTTATTATTTTATATTTTTAACATAGAATAAGATTACTGTAATTTTTGTCATGTTCAACACTTTCTAGGTCAGAAGGCAGTAGGCTATAATATGGGGGTGGGGTGGGGGGGGGGGGGGGGGGTAAATTGTTCAATCACTTATTTCTTTTTTTGTGTTTAGTTGCATAGTTACTGTTATATGTTTGTATTTATTTCAGCACTGTCTACTGGAAGACATGATGCAACCTTGTGGAGCCTGTATTTCATGTCCGCCTCTGCCTTGAAGAGCATCATTACTCAGTTATGTACATTTTTGTTCACTTTTACATTTTTTCTTTTTGTTTTGTAAAGAAGAAGCCAGCATGGGGTGTGTAAGAGAAACTCCACTCGTAAACCAGCACTGGACATGTAAGAGAAACTTCCCATATAAACCAGCACTGGGCGTGTAAGAGAAACTCCCCGTATAAACCAGCACAGGGGCGCGCAAGAGGTGCTCGCTGCATAAACCAGCACAGGGTGTGTAAGACTAAGAGAAACTCCCCATGTAAAACAGCATGGGACTGTAAGAGAAACTCCCCGCAATTTTTTTTAACCATCATGGAGTATGTAAGAGAAAGTCGTCACTAAAAGGAAACTAGCACAGGGCTCACAATATAATTTTTTGAATTCCAGTCTTTGAAGTCCTCCCACAAAACTCCTCTGTTCTCTTGTAGCTCCTGCCACAAGCATTTTATGTCTTTCCCTCCTGTTCTTCCATCTCCATCAGTAATGTGACTGTGCATGAAGGGCGGGTGTGTGTGTGTGTGCGTGTGTGTGTGTGTGTGTGCGCGTGTGTATGTATGTGTATGTGTGTGTGTGTTTAACAGATCTATTTAGGAACACTTTTATTGTAACTTTGTTACTGGTGTGCAGGCATAATTATTGTAATGTAGTCAGGGTTCGCATTAACTGGTAATTTCTTGTATTATACCGGTTAAGATCAGCATGTATATGACTTAGTGCCAAAAGGTGCGCATGCAAGGGATTATGCACTTCAGTTGAAAATAAAACATTGTTGAAAACTGTTTTTATTTGAAATGTTGTGTTGTTTACTTGTATGAATGAATGAATATATAGTACAGATAATTTCAGCAACCAGGCTCTGGTTGATTTCAAGATATAGTCATCACACACTGAAAAAGCGCCGAAAAATGACCGCCAAAAACGGACATCCATGTACCGAGTGATTTTCGTCACTTTGCTTGCAAACAAATCAGAAGCACATGGAGAAACAATCACTGATTTGTACGCGGAAAACATCGTTTTATATGGATAATATAACATCAACACTCACGATAGTTGTATTTTCGAAAAATTGATCACGAATGTTTGCCCTGTACGTACGTCAGATGTGTTGCAAACTCGAACTGAAAACTTTGAACAACCGAAAAACGACAGCATCGCTTCGGAATCAGCGGAAACGTCGCGTGTGTTCCGATCCATGTATTTGCTCTACACAGCGATACTCGTTTTTTTTCCAGCGATGTTTTGCACCAAATCTGAAGAATATTTCCCCGATCGTTTGATATTGTTGTAATATCTGACGTCCCTACAAGATAGCTAATATTTTGTACAAAACAAACGAGAAAGCAGTCTCTTTTTTATCGACAACATCCGGAACGTCACGTGACCTTTCCTGAGTGCCTCCATTTTTTCGGCCGCATGGCGTGTCTTTGTTCGGAAACACCGAAAGGTGTGTTGTAGTCTTCTTCAGTGGTCCGACGTAATACAGTGGTCTGATGTAGAACATGGATTGTGCGCTTTTTCAGGAGTTTACTGAGATTATTTTCAAGTTTTCCACCGATTTGGGTGTGCGAAATGAAAGTACTGTGAAAAGTGGCATCTTCCCGCGCCGTAGATTTGAAACCTGTTTTTTTATACTTAGCCGAGTACAGTGTGAAGAATTTCATTACGACAAGGCAATATCTTGTAAATCTTCCGTGCAACTGTTGATTCAGGATGTGTACTCAATTTCATCCAAAACTTGTCAGTTATAATTGCATGCTTTTTGTAGACTGTTTGGTGGTGTTGTGAGAATATTTTGTTAACTGAGCGAGAGTGACGAAGTTACAGGTTTTTTTTTTAAAAGTAATTTTCGTCCCGAAAGTTATGTCAGACATCATGTTTGCCACACAGCTGTTGTTGTAACCTGACGTAAAACATCAAACTTTAAAGTTTAATTAAGCCCAGCAGATGTTAGTAATACTAATAGCGGTTCTGAGAACTGAGTACTGATTTGTGTAGAGGTCATGGTGTGTAGGTTTGACATGTTTGTACTGAGCATATCAGTATTGGGACAGTTGCTGGTTATTGGTTTAATAATTTCAGATTTATAACACTTCAAATTCATTGACATGACCAGAGTGTGCGGAACTGAGTGTACTCCTGAGCCAAGTGGTACAGCAAGGAGGAAAACATCAAACACAGATAGTTGCAGACGGTACAGAGAGAGGCTAGCTGCAGAGAATCCACATCTCAAAGAGCTGGGAGGGGGTGGGGGGGGGGGGGGGGGGGGGGAGGGGGGGGGCTGGACTTGTTAATTTAAATTACCTTGATAAAATCAGGTCATTCTGATTTGTTTTTGTTAGACTGATCTAAGCAAACAGAATGTTTTCTATGCTAAAAATTGGGGAAATGTTATTTTGTTGTAATACTGATGTAATACAGAATTTTGTTTTATTTAATTTTTATGACTTGTGATTAAATGCAAACTGAGAAAAAATCTTTTCACTGTGTTTTTGCATGCACTTGTATGGCTGATTATAGTATATTGCATGAAAGGGCGTGTTACTTGTTATATAAAAAAAAAATTGAGTTATGGGTTTATGTCGCCCATCAGATATTACAACAATCAACTTGTCATAGTCATGTGTTAAATTATATGAGTGTACAAAATTTGGCACAAACATAGTAGGGGAGATGTGCACTAATAGTGTGACTTGATTTTGTGCATAATTATGCAAAACTGAAGACACAGTGAACTATGCATGTTGTAATATCTGATGTACAACATGCGGCCTTTTATTGCCTTTGTCAACAAATATCTCCAAAAGCGCTGGAGTTTTTATCTTTTGCTTTTAAGAAATATTTCCTAGCATTGTGCACATTCTAAAAACACAACTAGTTTCTATGTATCATCAACTTTATTTTCTACCCCCTTTGTCCTGTTTTCATGCACACCTTTTGGCACTAAGTCATATGCATATATATTATACTGGCAAACAAATAAGCAATTGGTCAGACTGTTAGTTGCGATTTTGTTTGACCTCAAAAACAAAAGCAAAGGTTTTAAAGCACAGCACAGCAAAAGAATGTGTGTTATGTGTGTGCATGCTAGACAGGGAAGGGAGAACTTTGGGTGTTTCTAGGACTGCTGTAGTACTGTATAATACATATATAGTAGTGGTATGGACGGCTGTGTGTCTGACCGGTTACAGTGATTATATGACTGGTTTCTGTGAAACACTTTCAACATCTTACATCTGTCACTGATTTGAAAACTGTCTGTTGTAATCACGGGAAGAGTTTTGGTTTGTTTGTAATCATGATGTAATGGTCTGACCCTCTCTGTTGAGTGTTGTATACCCTGTATGATTGTCAAGGTAATATAAGCACAGAGGGATTTCTCTGAAGGTTATGACACACCAAGATTTTCATGATGATGATTTGTTCTTTATAGTGTTTCTTCTTTGTAGCCTGTATATTCCATTCATGAATTTTTCTTGCACCTTCTGCCCAGCTACTGTTGTTAGTGTTACTGTTTGTTTAGTAGTTTTGGGGGCTCCTTTCTCTTCAGAAATGTATTTTTTCTTCTTTCTGGTGTCTTCTTTTACCAGCTCTTTGTCTTAGTGGTTTTGTTTGTTTACCTGCAGTGGCATACTGTGGGCACAGAAATTAAGGTCCCTTATGTTGAGAACCCAGAGCTGTGACATTTTCTCCCTTTAAAATCAAAGCCTGGAGTAGGTCACAGTAGAGTTATGCAAGTGTCTCCAACTGCCAGGAAGGTTTCTATAGTTCTGTCTAATAATATCTGTCTTCCCAGTCTATTCACCATGTTTTCCAAAACTGTTGCACTTACTTTTTCAAAAAATGTAGAAAAATCTCAGGGCAGCGACGGATAATGAAAAGTAGGTTACAGACATGATCAAAACATTGCAGATTGATTGCATGTGCATCAGCCTTTTTGGTTGTGGGTAAAAACGTGTCATAAGTGGGTAAAAAGAAAATCCTGAGTTATTTTTAAAACAGGTTTTGCCAAGTTTCTTTTCTCAGTTTAAGGAACCTGCCTTAAAACTAATAAAAGTGCATCAAATGTCTTTCATCTAATGGTGGCAATAATATATTCCTACTATTGACAGCTATGAAGGCAAATCATGTCAGTGACTTTTGAAAGGTAGTCATTTTAGAGTGCACGTCTATGTTGTTGTTGTTTGAAATCAAATGAAATCTGTGTGAAATTGTTGCAAATTGATTGAAACAAATTGCTTTTTTCAAAATTGCCAGTGGATTTAGTTGATATTTTTCAGTGCTTTGACGCTTAACATGACGCTTAACTACTTGTGACTAGTGTAAGAATTGTGGGCTGCCTTTTTTTTCTTTTTTTTTAACTTGCGTTTAGACGACTTACTGTTTTGCCCTGGTATAAAGTAACTGTGAATGTACAATTCATCCTGAGGTGACCCTGTATGGTTGATGGAATGTAAAAATCCTAGAACTAAATTCTTCTTTTCAGCGTTTTGTATGACTCTTTTCTTGACTGCATTTTGGGGCATGTTCTGCAGATGTGGCAGCAAGTGGCAGTGTGATTTCACACACAAACGTAAACCGGTGGTAAACAGGCTCAAGATCACCCAGTGTCTCTCCACACTATTGTTTCACCAGTAGAGTGAAGTTCCTTCAAGGGGAGGAGTCCATGGTGATTCACCGTATGAAAAACTACTTGCTTTACAAAGATGCCACTTGTCTTGTGTTCTCTGAGTACTGCTTTTTGGAGCTTTTAGCTCGGCCTTCTTCTATCAGAACTCTTCTTCTTAGTGGTTTTGATTCACTGTTAGAAAAACTACTGGCTTTACAAAGATGCCACTTGTCTGTGTTCTCTGAGTGCTGCTTTTTAGAGCTTTTAGCTCGGCCTACTTCTATCAGAACTCTTCTTCTTAGTGGTTTTGATTCACTGTTAGAAAAACTACCTGCTTTACAAAGATGCCACTTGTCTGTGTTCTCTGAGTGCTGCTTTTTAGAGCTTTTTGCTAGGCCTTTATTCTGTGAAAACTTCATCTTAGTGGTTTTTGCTCTTTTTAGCATTTTGTAGGGCTCTGTTCTTCGAGCTTATAGCTGGGTCTTCTTCTATCAGAGCTCTTCGTCTTGGTGGTTTTATTGTTCTTTTTGCCATTTTGTAGGGCTCTGTTCTTCTCAGAGTGGTTTTCGTAGGGCTCCTTTCCAATTTGAATGCTTCATTTTACGGCTTTTTCTTTGGCCTTCTTCTGTCTGGTTGTTGTTAATGTTTTTGTTTTGTTCAGCATTTCACAAGGGTCCTTTAATACTGAGTGCTTGCTTTGGTGTGTTTTTCAGACACCTCCTTGTTGTGGTTTTGTTCTGGTTAGCATTTTCTAATGTTTCTCTCTTCTTAGTGTGCTTTTTGGGGGTAGCCCACATGTTACAGGCTGTGGCAGGGTGATTTCACACAATCGTAAACAGGTGGTAAACAGGCTCAAGATCCCCCAGGGTCTCTCCACACTATTGTTTCACCGGTGGAGTGAAGTTCCCTCAAGGGGAGGGGTCCGTGGTGATTCACTGTTTGAAAAACTACATGCTTTACAAAGATGCCACTTGTCAGTGTTCATCGGATGCTGCTTTTCAGAGCTTTTAGCTGGGCCTTCTTCTGTTAGAACTCTTCTTCTAAGTGGTTTTGTTGTTGTTTTTAGCATTTTGTAGGCTCTGTTCTTCTCAGAGTGTTTTTCGTGGGCTCCTTTAGGGTTTGGTTCATTTTAGGGCTTTTTCTTTTGGCCTTGTTCTATCTAGCTATTATTGTTAGTGTTTTGTCCAGCATTCATGAGGCTCCTTTAATTCTGAATGCTTGCTTTGGTGTGTGTGTTTTTTATACACCTTCTTGTGCCCAGCTGTTCTTGTGGTTTTGTTCTGGTTAGCATTTCCTAGTGTTTCTCTTGTCTTAGTGTTCTTTTCTGGGATAGTCCACATGTTACAGGCTGTGGCAGGGTGATTTCACACACAGTGGTGAACAGGCTCAAGATCCCCCAGGGTCTCTCCACACTACTGTTTTACCGGTGGAGTGAAGTTCCCTCAAGGGGAGGGGACCGCGGTGATTCACTGTAAGAAAAACTACCTGCTTTACAAAGATGCCATTTGTCTGTGTTCACCGAGTGCTGCTTTTTAGAGCTTTCAGCTAGGCCTTCTTCTATCAGAACACTTATTGGTTTTGCTGTTCTTTTTAGCATTTTGTAGGGTTCTTTTTTTCTCAGAGTGGTTTTTGAAGGGCTCCTTTCGAGTTTGACTGTTCAGTTTAGGGCTTTTTCTTTTGGCCTTGTTCTGTTTAGCTATTATTGTTACTGTTTTTATTTTGTCCAGCATTTCATGAGGCTCCTTTAATTCTGAATGCTTGCTTTGTTGTGTTTTTTATACACCTTCTTGTGCCAAGCTGTTCTTGTGGTTTTGTTGTGGTTAGCATTTCCTAGTGTTTCTCTACTCTTAGTGTTCTTTTCAGGGGTAGTCGCACTCACAGGCTGTGGCAGTGTGATTTCACACACAATCGTAAACAGGTGGTAAACAGGCTCAAGATCCCCCAGGGTCTCTCCACACTATTGTTTCACCGGTGGAGTGAAGTTCCCTCAAGGGGAGGGGTCCGCGGTGATTCACCGTAAGAAAAACTACCTGCTTTACAAAGATGCCATTTGTCTGTGTTCACTGAGTGCTGCTTTTTAGAGCTTTTAGCTAGGCCTTCTTCTATCAGAACACTTCTTAGTGGTTTTGTTGTCCTTTTTAGCATTTTGTAGGGTTCTGTTTTTCTCAGAGTGGTTTTCGAAGGGCTCCTTTCGAGTTTGACTGTTCATTTTAGAGCTTTTTCTTTTGGCCTTGTTCTATCTAGCTATTATTGTTACTGTTTTTATTTTGTCCAGCATTTTATGAGGCTCCTTTAATTCTGAATGCTTGCTTTGGTGTGTTTTTTATACACCTTCTTGTGCCCAGCTGTTCTTGTGGTTTTGTTCTGGTTAGTATTTCCTAGTTTTTCTCTCCTCTTAATGTTCTTTTCAGGGGTAGTCACACTCACAGGCTGTGGCAGTGTGATTTTACACACAATCGTAAACAGGTGGTAAACAGGCTCAAGATCCCCCAGGGTCTCTCCACACTATTGTTTCACCGGTGGAGTGAAGTTCCCTCAAGGGGAGGGGTCCGCGGTGATTCACCATATGAAAAACTACCTGCTTTATTACAAAGATGCCACTTGTCTGTGTTCTCTGAGTGCTGCTTTTTTGGAGCTTTTAGCTGGGCCTTCTTCTATCAGAACTCTTGTTCTTAGTGGTTTAGTTGTTCTTTTTAGCATTTTGTAGGGCTCTCTTCTTCTCAGAGTGGTTTTCGTAGGGCTCCTTTTGAGTTTGACTGGTTCATTTTAGGGCTTTTTCTTTTGGCCTTGTTCTATCTAGCTATTATTGTTATGTTTTGTCCAGCATTTCATGAAGCTCCTTTAATTCTGAATGCTTGCTTTGGTGTGTTTTTTATACACCTTTTTGTGTCCAGTTCTTCTTGTGGTTTTGTTCTGGTTAGCATTTCTTAGTGTTTCTCTCCTCTTAGTTTGCTTTTCTGGGATAGTGCACATATCACAGACTGTGGCACGGTGATTTCACACACAGTCGTAAACAGGTGGTAAACAGGCTCAAGATCCCCCAGGGTCTCTCCACACTATTGTTTCACCGGTGGAGTGAATTTCCCTCAAGGGGAGGGGTCCGCGGTGATTCACCGTAAGAAAAACTACCTGCTTTACAAAGATGCCACTTGTCTGTGTTCTCTGAGTGCTGCTGCTTTTTAGAGCTTTTAGCTCGGCCTTCTTTTATCAGAACTCTTCTTCTTAGTGGTTTTGATTTACTGTTAGAAAAACTAGCAGCTTTACAAAGATACCAATTGTCTGTGCTCTGCGAGTGCTGCTGCTTTTTGGAGCTTTCAGCTGGGCCTTCTTCTATCAGAACTCTTCTTCTTGGTGGTTTTGTTGTTCTTTTTAGCATTTTGTAGGGCTCTGTTCTTCTCATAGTGGTTTTCGTAAGGCTCCTTTTGAGTTTGACTGGTCTTTTTAGGGCTTTTTCTTTTGGCCTGTTCTGTCTAGCTATTATTGTTAATGCTTTTTGTTTTGTTCAGAATTTCACCAGGCTCCTTTAATTCTGAATGTTTGGTATGGTGTGTTTGTATACACCTTCTTGTGCCCAGCTGTTCTTGTGGTTTTGTTCTGGTTAGTATTTCCTAGTGTTTCTCTCCTCTTAGTGTTCTTTTCAGGGGTAGTCGCACTCACAGGCTGTGGCAGTGTGATTTCACACACAATCGTAAACAGGTGGTAAACAGGCTCAAGATCCCCCAGGGTCTCTCCACACTATTGTTTCACCGGTGGAGTGAAGTTCCCTCAAGGGGAGGGGTCCGCGGTGATTCACCGTAAGAAAAACTACCTGCTTTACAAAGATGCCATTTGTCTGTGTTCACTGAGTGCTGCTTTTTTGGAGCTTTCAGCTGGGCCTTCTTCTATCAGAACTCTTGTTCTTAGTGGTTTAGTTGTTCTTTTTAGCATTTTGTAGGGCTCTCTTCTTCTCAGAGTGGTTTTCGTAGGGCTCCTTTTGAGTTTGACTGGTTCATTTTAGGGCTTTTTCTTTTGGCCTTGTTCTATCCAGCTATTATTGTTATGTTTTGTCCAGCATTTCATGAAGCTGCTTTAATTCTGAATGCTTGCTTGGGTGTGTTTTTTTATACACCTTTTTGTGTCCAGTTCTTCTTGTAGTTTTGTTCTGGTTAGCATTTCTTAGTGTTTCTCTCCTCTTAGTTTGCTTTTCTGGGATAGTGCACATATCACAGACTGTGGCACGGTGATTTCACACACAGTCGTAAACAGGTGGTAAACAGGCTCAAGATCCCCCAGGGTCTCTCCACACTATTGTTTCACCGGTGGAGTGCAGTTCCTTCAAGGGGAGGGGTCCGCGGTGATTCACCGTAAGAAAAACTACCTCCTTGATAAAGATGCCACTTGTCTGTGTTCTCCGAGTGCTGCTGCTTTTTAGAGCTTTTAGCTCGGCCTTCTTTTATCAGAACTCTTCTTCTTAGTGGTTTTGATTTACTGTTAGAAAAACTAGCAGCTTCACAAAGATACCAATTGTCTGTGCTCTGCGAGTGCTGCTGCTTTTTGGAGCTTTCAGCTGGGCCTTCTTCTATCAGAACATCTTCTTCTTGGTGGTTTTGTTGTTCTTTTTAGCATTTTGTAGGGCTCTGTTCTTCTCATAGTGGTTTTCGTAAGGCTCCTTTTGAGTTTGACTGGTCTTTTTAGGGCTTTTTCTTTTGGCCTGTTCTGTCTAGCTATTATTGTTAATGCTTTTTGTTTTGTTCAGAATTTCACCAGGCTCCTTAAATTCTGAATGTTTGGTTTGGTGTGTTTGTATACACCTTCTGTATACACCTTCTTGTGCCCAGCTGTTCTTGTGGTTTTGTTCTGGTTAGCATTTCCTAGTGTTTCTCTTCTCTTAGTGTTCTTTTCAGGGGTAGTCGCACTCACAGGCTGTGGCAGGGTGATTTTACGCACAATCGTAAACAGGTGGTAAACAGGCTCAAGATCCCCCAGGGTCTCTCCACACTATTGTTTCACCGGTGGAGTGAAGTTCCCTCAAGGGGAGGGGTCCGCGGTGATTCACCGTAAGAAAAACTACCTGCTTTACAAAGATGCCATTTGTCTGTGTTCACTGAGTGCTGCTTTTTAGAGCTTTTAGCTAGGCCTTCTTCTATCAGAACACTTCTTAGTGGTTTTGTTGTTCTTTTTAGCATTTTGTAGGGTTCTGTTTTTCTCAGAGTGGTTTTCGAAGGGCTCCTTTCGAGTTTGACTGTTCATTTTAGAGCTTTTTCTTTTGGCCTTGTTCTATCTAGCTATTATTGTTACTGTTTTTATTTTGTCCAGCATTTTATGAGGCTCCTTTAATTCTGAATGCTTGCTTGGGTGTGTTTTTTTATACACCTTTTTGTGTCCAGTTCTTCTTGTAGTTTTGTTCTGGTTAGCATTTCTTAGTGTTTCTCTCCTCTTAGTTTGCTTTTCTGGGATAGTGCACATATCACAGACTGTGGCACGGTGATTTCACACACAGTCGTAAACAGGTGGTAAACAGGCTCAAGATCCCCCAGGGTCTCTCCACACTATTGTTTCACCGGTGGAGTGCAGTTCCTTCAAGGGGAGGGGTCCGCGGTGATTCACCGTAAGAAAAACTACCTCCTTGATAAAGATGCCACTTGTCTGTGTTCTCCGAGTGCTGCTGCTTTTTAGAGCTTTTAGCTCGGCCTTCTTTTATCAGAACTCTTCTTCTTAGTGGTTTTGATTTACTGTTAGAAAAACTAGCAGCTTCACAAAGATACCAATTGTCTGTGCTCTGCGAGTGCTGCTGCTTTTTGGAGCTTTCAGCTGGGCCTTCTTCTATCAGAACTCTTCTTCTTGGTGGTTTTGTTGTTCTTTTTAGCATTTTGTAGGGCTCTGTTCTTCTCATAGTGGTTTTCGTAAGGCTCCTTTTGAGTTTGACTGGTCTTTTTAGGGCTTTTTCTTTTGGCCTGTTCTGTCTAGCTATTATTGTTAATGCTTTTTGTTTTGTTCAGAATTTCACCAGGCTCCTTAAATTCTGAATGTTTGGTTTGGTGTGTTTGTATACACCTTCTGTATACACCTTCTTGTGCCCAGCTGTTCTTGTGGTTTTGTTCTGGTTAGCATTTCCTAGTGTTTCTCTTCTCTTAGTGTTCTTTTCAGGGGTAGTCGCACTCACAGGCTGTGGCAGGGTGATTTTACGCACAATCGTAAACAGGTGGTAAACAGGCTCAAGATCCCCCAGGGTCTCTCCACACTATTGTTTCACCGGTGGAGTGAAGTTCCCTCAAGGGGAGGGGTCCGCGGTGATTCACCGTAAGAAAAACTACCTGCTTTACAAAGATGCCATTTGTCTGTGTTCACTGAGTGCTGCTTTTTAGAGCTTTTAGCTAGGCCTTCTTCTATCAGAACACTTCTTAGTGGTTTTGTTGTTCTTTTTAGCATTTTGTAGGGTTCTGTTTTTCTCAGAGTGGTTTTCGAAGGGCTCCTTTCGAGTTTGACTGTTCATTTTAGAGCTTTTTCTTTTGGCCTTGTTCTATCTAGCTATTATTGTTACTGTTTTTATTTTGTCCAGCATTTTATGAGGCTCCTTTAATTCTGAATGCTTGCTTTGGTGTGTTTTTTATACACCTTCTTGTGCCCAGCTGTTCTTGTGGTTTTGTTCTGGTTAGTATTTCCTAGTTTTTCTCTCCTCTTAATGTTCTTTTCAGGGGTAGTCACACTCACAGGCTGTGGCAGTGTGATTTTACACACAATCGTAAACAGGTGGTAAACAGGCTCAAGATCCCCCAGGGTCTCTCCACACTATTGTTTCACCGGTGGAGTGAAGTTCCCTCAAGGGGAGGGGTCCGCGGTGATTCACCGTAAGAAAAACTACCTGCTTTACAAAGATGCCATTTGTCTGTGTTCACTGAGTGCTGCTTTTTAGAGCTTTTAGCTAGGCCTTCTTCTATCAGAACACTTCTTAGTGGTTTTGTTGTTCTTTTTAGCATTTTGTAGGGTTCTGTTTTTCTCAGAGTGGTTTTCGAAGGGCTCCTTTCGAGTTTGACTGTTCATTTTAGAGCTTTTTCTTTTGGCCTTGTTCTATCTAGCTATTATTGTTACTGTTTTTATTTTGTCCAGCATTTTATGAGGCTCCTTTAATTCTGAATGCTTGCTTTGGTGTGTTTTTTATACACCTTCTTGTGCCCAGCTGTTCTTGTGGTTTTGTTCTGGTAAGTATTTCCTAGTTTTTCTCTCCTCTTAATGTTCTTTTCAGGGGTAGTCACACTCACAGGCTGTGGCAGTGTGATTTTACACACAATCGTAAACAGGTGGTAAACAGGCTCAAGATCCCCCAGGGTCTCTCCACACTATTGTTTCACCGGTGGAGTGAAGTTCCCTCAAGGGGAGGGGTCCGCGGTGATTCACCGTAAGAAAAACTACCTGCTTTACAAAGATGCCATTTGTCTGTGTTCACTGAGTGCTGCTTTTTTGGAGCTTTCAGCTGGGCCTTCTTCTATCAGAACTCTTGTTCTTAGTGGTTTAGTTGTTCTTTTTAGCATTTTGTAGGGCTCTCTTCTTCTCAGAGTGGTTTTCGTAGGGCTCCTTTTGAGTTTGACTGGTTCATTTTAGGGCTTTTTCTTTTGGCCTTGTTCTATCTAGCTATTATTGTTATGTTTTGTCCAGCATTTCATGAAGCTCCTTTAATTCTGAATGCTTGCTTTGGTGTGTTTTTTATACACCTTTTTGTGTCCAGTTCTTCTTGTGGTTTTGTTCTGGTTAGCATTTCTTAGTGTTTCTCTCCTCTTAGTTTGCTTTTCTGGGATAGTGCACATATCACAGACTGTGGCACGGTGATTTCACACACAGTCGTAAACAGGTGGTAAACAGGCTCAAGATCCCCCAGGGTCTCTCCACACTATTGTTTCACCGGTGGAGTGAATTTCCCTCAAGGGGAGGGGTCCGCGGTGATTCACCGTAAGAAAAACTACCTGCTTTACAAAGATGCCACTTGTCTGTGTTCTCTGAGTGCTGCTGCTTTTTAGAGCTTTTAGCTCGGCCTTCTTTTATCAGAACTCTTCTTCTTAGTGGTTTTGATTTACTGTTAGAAAAACTAGCAGCTTTACAAAGATACCAATTGTCTGTGCTCTGCGAGTGCTGCTGCTTTTTGGAGCTTTCAGCTGGGCCTTCTTCTATCAGAACTCTTCTTCTTGGTGGTTTTGTTGTTCTTTTTAGCATTTTGTAGGGCTCTGTTCTTCTCATAGTGGTTTTCGTAAGGCTCCTTTTGAGTTTGACTGGTCTTTTTAGGGCTTTTTCTTTTGGCCTGTTCTGTCTAGCTATTATTGTTAATGCTTTTTGTTTTGTTCAGAATTTCACCAGGCTCCTTTAATTCTGAATGTTTGGTTTGGTGTGTTTGTATACACCTTCTTGTGCCCAGCTGTTCTTGTGGTTTTGTTCTGGTTAGTATTTCCTAGTGTTTCTCTCCTCTTAGTGTTCTTTTCAGGGGTAGTCGTACTCACAGGCTGTGGCAGTGTGATTTCACACACAATCGTAAACAGGTGGTAAACAGGCTCAAGATCCCCCAGGGTCTCTCCACACTATTGTTTCACCGGTGGAGTGAAGTTCCCTCAAGGGGAGGGGTCCGCGGTGATTCACCGTAAGAAAAACTACCTGCTTTACAAAGATGCCATTTGTCTGTGTTCACTGAGTGCTGCTTTTTTGGAGCTTTCAGCTGGGCCTTCTTCTATCAGAACTCTTGTTCTTAGTGGTTTAGTTGTTCTTTTTAGCATTTTGTAGGGCTCTCTTCTTCTCAGAGTGGTTTTCGTAGGGCTCCTTTTGAGTTTGACTGGTTCATTTTAGGGCTTTTTCTTTTGGCCTTGTTCTATCTAGCTATTATTGTTATGTTTTGTCCAGCATTTCATGAAGCTGCTTTAATTCTGAATGCTTGCTTGGGTGTGTTTTTTTATACACCTTTTTGTGTCCAGTTCTTCTTGTAGTTTTGTTCTGGTTAGCATTTCTTAGTGTTTCTCTCCTCTTAGTTTGCTTTTCTGGGATAGTGCACATATCACAGACTGTGGCACGGTGATTTCACACACAGTCGTAAACAGGTGGTAAACAGGCTCAAGATCCCCCAGGGTCTCTCCACACTATTGTTTCACCGGTGGAGTGAAGTTCCTTCAAGGGGAGGGGTCCGCGGTGATTCACCGTAAGAAAAACTACCTGCTTGACAAAGATGCCACTTGTCTGTGTTCTCCGAGTGCTGCTGCTTTTTAGAGCTTTTAGCTCGGCCTTCTTTTATCAGAACTCTTCTTCTTAGTGGTTTTGATTTACTGTTAGAAAAACTAGCAGCTTCACAAAGATACCAATTGTCTGTGCTCTGCGAGTGCTGCTGCTTTTTGGAGCTTTCAGCTGGGCCTTCTTCTATCAGAACTCTTCTTCTTGGTGGTTTTGTTGTTCTTTTTAGCATTTTGTAGGGCTCTGTTCTTCTCATAGTGGTTTTCGTAAGGCTCCTTTTGAGTTTGACTGGTCTTTTTAGGGCTTTTTCTTTTGGCCTGTTCTGTCTAGCGATTATTGTTAATGCTTTTTGTTTTGTTCAGAATTTCACCAGGCTCCTTAAATTCTGAATGTTTGGTTTGGTGTGTTTGTATACACCTTCTGCATACACCTTCTTGTGCCTAGCTGTTCTTGTGGTTTTGTTCTGGTTAGCATTTCCTAGTGTTTCTCTTCTCTTAGTGTTCTTTTCAGGGGTAGTCGCACTCACAGGCTGTGGCAGTGTGATTTTACACACAATCGTAAACAGGTGGTAAACAGGCTCAAGATCCCCCAGGGTCTCTCCACACTATTGTTTCACCGGTGGAGTGAAGTTCCCTCAAGGGGAGGGGTCCGCGGTGATTCACCGTAAGAAAAACTACCTGCTTTACAAAGATGCCATTTGTCTGTGTTCACTGAGTGCTGCTTTTTAGAGCTTTTAGCTAGGCCTTCTTCTATCAGAACACTTCTTAGTGGTTTTGTTGTTCTTTTTAGCATTTTGTAGGGTTCTGTTTTTCTCAGAGTGGTTTTTGAAGGGCTCCTTTCGAGTTTGACTGTTCATTTTAGAGCTTTTTCTTTTGGCCTTGTTCTATCTAGCTATTATTGTTACTGTTTTTATTTTGTCCAGCATTTTATGAGGCTCCTTTAATTCTGAATGCTTGCTTTGGTGTGTTTTTTATACACCTTCTTGTGCCCAGCTGTTCTTGTGGTTTTGTTCTGGTTAGTATTTCCTAGTTTTTCTCTCCTCTTAATGTTCTTTTCAGGGGTAGTCACACTCACAGGCTGTGGCAGTGTGATTTCACACACAATCGTAAACAGGTGGTAAACAGGCTCAAGATCCCCCAGGGTCTCTCCACACTATTGTTTCACCGGTGGAGTGAAGTTCCCTCAAGGGGAGGGGTCCGCGGTGATTCACCGTAAGAAAAACTACCTGCTTTACAAAGATGCCATTTGTCTGTGTTCACTGAGTGCTGCTTTTTTGGAGCTTTCAGCTGGGCCTTCTTCTATCAGAACTCTTGTTCTTAGTGGTTTAGTTGTTCTTTTTAGCATTTTGTAGGGCTCTCTTCTTCTCAGAGTGGTTTTCGTAGGGCTCCTTTTGAGTTTGACTGGTTCATTTTAGGGCTTTTTCTTTTGGCCTTGTTCTATCTAGCTATTATTGTTATGTTTTGTCCAGCATTTCATGAAGCTGCTTTAATTCTGAATGCTTGCTTGGGTGTGTTTTTTTATACACCTTTTTGTGTCCAGTTCTTCTTGTAGTTTTGTTCTGGTTAGCATTTCTTAGTGTTTCTCTCCTCTTAGTTTGCTTTTCTGGGATAGTGCACATATCACAGACTGTGGCACGGTGATTTCACACACAGTCGTAAACAGGTGGTAAACAGGCTCAAGATCCCCCAGGGTCTCTCCACACTATTGTTTCACCGGTGGAGTGAATTTCCTTCAAGGGGAGGGGTCCGCGGTGATTCACCGTAAGAAAAACTACCTGCTTGACAAAGATGCCACTTGTCTGTGTTCTCCGAGTGCTGCTGCTTTTTAGAGCTTTTAGCTCGGCCTTCTTTTATCAGAACTCTTCTTCTTAGTGGTTTTGATTTACTGTTAGAAAAACTAGCAGCTTTACAAAGATACCAATTGTCTGTGCTCTGCGAGTGCTGCTGCTTTTTGGAGCTTTCAGCTGGGCCTTCTTCTATCAGAACTCTTCTTCTTGGTGGTTTTGTTGTTCTTTTTAGCATTTTGTAGGGCTCTGTTCTTCTCATAGTGGTTTTCAAAAGGCTCCTTTTGAGTTTGACTGGTCTTTTTAGGGCTTTTTCTTTTGGCCTGTTCTGTCTAGCTATTATTGTTAATGCTTTTTGTTTTGTTCAGAATTTCACCAGGCTCCTTAAATTCTGAATGTTTGGTTTGGTGTGTTTGTATACACCTTCTGTATACACCTTCTTGTGCCCAGCTGTTCTTGTGGTTTTGTTCTGGTTAGCATTTCCTAGTGTTTCTCTTCTCTTAGTGTTCTTTTCAGGGGTAGTCGCACTCACAGGCTGTGGCAGGGTGATTTTACACACAATCGTAAACAGGTGGTAAACAGGCTCAAGATCCCCCAGGGTCTCTCCACACTATTGTTTCACCGGTGGAGTGAAGTTCCCTCAAGGGGAGGGGTCCGCGGTGATTCACCGTAAGAAAAACTACCTGCTTTACAAAGATGCCATTTGTCTGTGTTCACTGAGTGCTGCTTTTTAGAGCTTTTAGCTAGGCCTTCTTCTATCAGAACACTTCTTAGTGGTTTTGTTGTTCTTTTTAGCATTTTGTAGGGTTCTGTTTTTCTCAGAGTGGTTTTTGAAGGGCTCCTTTTGAGTTTGACTGGTTCATTTTAGGGCTTTTTCTTTTGGCCTTGTTCTATCTAGCTATTATTGTTACTGTTTTTATTTTGTCCAGCATTTTATGAGGCTCCTTTAATTCTGAATGCTTGCTTTGGTGTGTTTTTTATACACCTTCTTGTGCCCAGCTGTTCTTGTGGTTTTGTTCTGGTTAGTATTTCCTAGTTTTTCTCTCCTCTTAATGTTCTTTTCAGGGGTAGTCACACTGACAGGCTGTGGCAGTGTGATTTTACACACAATCGTAAACAGGTGGTAAACAGGCTCAAGATCCCCCAGGGTCTCTCCACACTATTGTTTCACCGGTGGAGTGAAGTTCCCTCAAGGGGAGGGGTCCGCGGTAATTCACCGTAAGAAAAACTACCTGCTTTACAAAGATGCCACTTGGCTGTGTTCTCCGAGTGCTGCTTTTTGGAGCTTTTAGCTAGGTTTTGTTCTATCAGAACTCTTCTGCTTAGTGGTTTAGTTGTTCTTTTTAGCATTTTGTAGGGCTCTGTTTTTCTCAGTGTGGTTTTCGTAGGGCTCCTTTCCAATTTCAGTACTTCATTTTAGGGCTTTTTCTTTGCCTTCTTCTATCTGGCTATTGTTGTTAGTGTTTTTGTTTTGTTCAGAAGTTCGCCAGGCTCCTTTAATTCTGAATGCTTGCTTTGGGTGTGTGTTTTTTTGTACACCTTCTTGTGCTCAGCTGTTCTTGTGGTTTTGTTCTGGTTAGCATTTCTTAGTGTTTCTCTCCTCTTAGTGTGCTTTTCTGAGTAGTCCACATGTCACAGGCTGTGGCAGGGTATTTAACACACAGCGGTAAACAGGTGGTAAACAGGCTCTAGATCCCTCAGGGTCTCTCCACACTATTGTTTCACCGGTGGAGTGAATTCCCCTCAGGGGGAGGGGGCCGTGGTGATTCACCGTAAGAAAAACTACCTGCTTTACAAAGATGCCACTTGGCTGTGTTCTCTGAGTGCTGCTTTTTGGTGCTTTTAGCTAGGTCTTGTTCTATCAGAACTCTTCTTCTTATTGGTTTTGTTGTTCTTTTTAGTGTTTGTTAGGGCTCTATTCTTGTCAGAGTGGTTTTTGTAGGGCTCCTTTCTGATTTGACTGGTTCATTTTAGGGCTTTTTCTCTGGTCTTCTCTCTAGCCATTGTTGTTAGTGTTTTTGTTTTGTTGAGGATTTCATCATGCTCTTTCTTTGGCCTTGTTCTATTTGGCTGTTGTTGTGAGTGTTTTAGTTTTGTTCAACATTTCATGAGGCTCCTTTAATTCTGAATGCTTTCTTTTGGTGTTTTTTTTTCATACACCTTCTTGTGCCCAGCTCTTCTTGTGGTTTTGTTCTGGTTAGCATTTCCCAATATTTCTCTATTCTTTCCTATTGTTTCACCGGTGGAGTGAAGTTCCCTCAAGGGGAGGGATTCGCGGTTATTCACTGTATGAAAAACAACCTGCTTTGCAAAGATGCCACTTGTCTGTGTTCTCTGAGTGCTGCTTTTTAGGGCTTTTAGCTCGGCCTTCTTCTATCAGAACTCTTCTTCTGAGTGGTTTTGTTGTTCTTTTTAGCATTTTGTAGGGGTCTGTTCTTCTGAGAGTGGTTTTTGTAGGGCTCCTTTCCGATATGGTTCATTTTATGGCTTTTTCTTTGGCCTTCTTCAGCCCAACTATTGTTGTTACTTAATGGTTTTGCTCCGTTTAGCGTTTCGTAGGGCTCCTTTCATTCTGAATGCTTCCTTTTGGGTCTTTTTCATACACTTCTGCTACCCACGTCACAGGTCTTCTTCTTGTGATTTTGGTCTGTTTAGTGTTTCCTAGGGCTCCTCTCTTTTTAGTGTGCTGTTTGGGGCATAGACCACATGTGTCACAGACTGTGGCAGGGTGATTGCACTTGTAAACAGGTGGTAAACAGGCTCAAGATCCCCCAGGGCCTCTCGACACTATTGTTTCACTGGTAGGGGAGGAGTCCGTGCTGATCGATTCACTTAAGAAAAACTACCTGCTTTTCAAAGATACAAGTTGTCAATTTCTGCCCATGTGATTTCATTGATGTTACTGCTTTCTCTTCTCTGTTCTTTTTCGCATTACATTATTGCTTCTTTCTCTACATGTTCTTCCTTCTATGGCTTTTTCTTTGGCTTTTTAATTTATTTTACGAAGTTCTTTTTCATGGTTGTGGTGTTCTTTTTCAAGGGCACCTTTCTCCCCTGACTGCTGCTTTTTCTGGCTGTTGCTTTGGCCTCTTCTGTCCAGTTCTTCTTGATGATGTTTTTTAGCACTCTGTAGAGCTCCTGTCTTTTCAATTGGTTCTTCATATGGCATTCTCTTAGTCCTTCTTTTGCCCAGCTTCTTGTTCGTAATTGTAGTGGTTTTTGTTCTCATTGATACTTGGCTGGGCTCCTTTTTCTTCTGAGTACTTCTTTTCACAGATTGTGCTTCAGTCTTCCACCCTGCTTTTCTTTTAAGTGGTTCTGTCCTTTCTAGTGGTCTGTAGAGTGCTTTTCTCTTTGAGTGCTTCTTTTCAGTTAGTTGGTTAGTGTTTGGATTTGAATGTACCTGTTTACCTCAGGACATACCAAAATTTCAAAATTCTTTATCAGTTTAGAACACATACAAGTCACTGTATCATAAGTATACAGTTGTGTCACAGTTCTGGAAACAGCAGTCAATAGCAAGTATACTTATATACTTGTCATAACAAGTTATGGGCCAGTAGGAAATTTCACTGTACTTTTTCAAAATACCACAGAGCAGTGACAGCTAAGCAAGGAAAGTTGCACACATGGCCAAGGCATTGCAGATTGCACTTGCATCAGCCTTTGAAAACAATTTTTTGCTCACAGCTTGTTTGGTCTCTGGTGGAAAGTGTGTCACAAATTATTTTTTTAATCCCTAAATTGTTAAATTTTTAGAACTAATTTTGCTTACTGTGCAGGGCAGCTGCCTAAAAACTTGATGGTGCACACAAAACTACATTTTTATGTTAATGTTTTTTACATTTGATTAGGGTTAGGTGGCATGAATTTTGTTTGGCCCAAAGAGCGCAGCATGCAGTCAGAATTCCCTTGACTCCGGTTGACTGCTGCACCCTTGCAGTGTGGTGTCCATGCCGTGTGCCCTGGACCAGGCAATAGTGGTCCATGATCCCCTTCACAGACGAGTCTTCTGCTTCACCGTTGCTTTCAATAATGGCAGGAGATGCGTCTGTCTTGGGTTCTGAGAACGCTTCATTGGATACGCTGTTCGGGAGGTTGATTGCTGTGAAAGCAGATCAGTAATGATGTGGGTCAGCATATATCCACCTCAGTGGTAGAATGCTACTCTACGTCAGGGCTCCCTAACTGACCTAAGCTGCAGGGAAGAGATTGTGTGCCCACTCATCCAACGTGCTCTGCAAGCTATGGGACCAGGTGCCACACTTTGCAGGACAACAATGCCACACCTCACAGAGCTCGGATCATTACAGATTTCTTGCCACCTGCTCCCCAGATTTGACTCCCATCAGTTTTTGGACGAGTAGCTAAAAACTACTCCACCCCTGTTGACGTGTACCAGCTCACCCATGTCCTGCAGCAGGTGTGGCAGAGTAAACTCTTCAGACCCTCATCCTCTTCATGAGTCAGTGCTGCATAGAATGTCTTTCACATAATGGCGGCCATACATGCTGTGGACTGCCTTGAACCCGAGTCACATCTGTGACTTTTAAAAAGAAGGGTGGAGTCATTTTAGAGCACACGTCTCTTTTGTTGTTACTTGAAATCAAATGAGTCCTGTATAAATTGTTGCTAAATGATTGAAATAAATGTGTCTTTTCAAAATTACCAATGGCTTTTGTTTGTAAGTTTCAGCTCAGTGTTCATGTGGCCCTTAATTTTTTGGTGACAAATCACAATGCTTGTCATCACAAGCAATTTAATTAGGTTTCTGTGTTGAGCGCCTGCAGAATATAAACAGGCACCCAAACATGGCTATGTTCTTGTCACCAGTTTATTAGTCATATATATATATATGCTTGTGATTTGATCAGTTGTGTTTTAAAATTTGTGTAAAAAACACCTCAGAAAACCCTCCTGGAAGTAAATTTCTCAGTTGCATGTAAGTGAATGTAAATCCTGATATTGCTTGTGATTGCTATTGATTGCGTTTTGTGTAGAACTGCGAGCCTTTATATATATTTACAGATTTTTTTTTTAGTGTGTTTTGGTAACTGTGTTTTGACCTGGTGTAGAGTAAGCATGAATATGTGATTCAGCTGGTGTGGCTGACAGAACACAAAAATTGAAGAACTAGCTAACAAGTGGTTCTGTTGTTTTTAAAGTTGTGTATGGTTTCTTTTTCTTTTGAGTGCTTCTTTTTGGTTGGTTAGTGTTTGGATTTTAATTTCCTGTAAGCCACACCAGATCACCTCAGGACAAATCACATTTTCACAGTTTGTGTGTACCAGCTCAAAACATGAGTCACTAAATCATAAGTAAAAAGCTGGATCACAGTTCTAGACACAACACAGTCAACAGCAAACACACAGCACTTGACACAGGAATCTGCTTCAGTTGGTCATGACGATTAGCAATGTTACCTCTTTGGTTCTGTGGGTCAACAGGGGAACGCATTAACCATAACTAATGCAGTTTAAAATGTAGGCAGTAGAGAACGAAAATGTAGATGAATGAATCAATAGGGTAGAAATTAGGACAAGCAAGAAATTCCAGGCAGCATGTGAATTAAGCATGCATGGCTGTATTCTGACCTACTCCTGGCTTTAGAAGGAAAACTTTCACAGCTCTGTGTTCTCAACAGAGGGACCTTAATTTCTGCATCTGCAGTACTTGCACTGCAGGAGTCGTTTTTTAATTTTATTTTTGTCTTCTTTTTTCAAAATTTTATTCCAGTTTCTGTACAAGCTAAAGCAATGCTACAGTGATGATTACATGTGTAAACCTGAACAGAGATAAGCATATAGAAACCTTAGACATAACAAACATGCATGTTTTAGGGAAAAATAAACAGGAAGAAAAAAAGAAAAGCAAAATATCCATCTATTCTTAGTAGTAGTAGTGAAGTTTTGTTCTTTTTAGCACTCAGTGTGGTTCATTTCTTTTCAGTTCTTTCTAGGGATTTTGCTTCAGGTCTTCTTCAGCCTTTGCCTTCTTAATAATTAAAGTGATTTTGTTCTTGATGGCACTTTGTGTAGCTCCTTTTTTTTTTTTTTCCTTTTTTTTTTCCTCGTTTGTTTTTCTTCTTCTTTTTTTCTTTTTAGACTG
The DNA here is from genome assembly GCA_963584105.1 of Alviniconcha strummeri. Taxonomy (NCBI): domain Eukaryota; kingdom Metazoa; phylum Mollusca; class Gastropoda; family Provannidae; genus Alviniconcha; species Alviniconcha strummeri. The sequence goes on from OY757546.1 coordinate 5,697,783, forward strand.
TGTTCCACTCAGCTTTTCCACTTTTGGGGTTCTGTTCTCTTTAATACTTTGGAGGGCTCTTTTAACCTCTGCTATTTTTCTTTGTTTCCAGGTTTTGTTTTTCTTTCCTTTTTTAATTATTTTTTTACCAGTGTCCTGAGATGTCCCTGTGTGGTTGATGGTATGTTAACTGTCTCTTGATTGGTCCACACATCTCTTATTAGTCATGTTCTTTTTGGCACATCATAGGATGGGGGCGGGGATAGCTCAGTGGTTAGAGCGCCGGACTCGTGATTGAAAGGTCGCGGGTTCGAATCCCTGCTGGAACGGCGGGAGAATTTTCTTCTCCAGGGTCGACTTTCTGTGCTGACTCTTATTTCGGTATCCGTTCCACCCCCGTGTTACCACAGTAGCACGTAAAAAATCCCGGTCATTCTGCCAAAAGTGCAGGTGGCAGGTTACAGCTAAACACTCATACACCTTACGTATGTGGATTTTATTGAACCGTGCTTCGGCATTGGTCACAACTTGTCCCTAATATGTCAAATGACATCTGAAGACATTAAGCATCAACTCATCATCATCATCATCATCACATCATAGGGCTCCTTTCTATTCTGAGTACTTCCCCCTTTCTTTTTTTCTTTCTTTCTTTTTTTCTACCCACATATTGTCAGTGGTTCTGTTCTTTTCAGCTGTGCAAGTTTTCTCAATGTGATTATTTACTTGTGTTAATGTTTTTCACTTCATAGCTTTTCTAGGTAAACTCTGCATGGCTTAGTCACACAAACACATTCACTTATAATCGTAAACAGGCTCAAGATCCCCTGGGGTCTATCCACACCCTTGCCACACCGGTAGAGTGAACTTCCTTCAAAGGGAGAGGTCCATGTGACTGACTGTAAAAATAAAATAAAAAAATACCTGCTTACATGGTTCACATTAATTGGTAGTTTCCAGTATTTTACTGGTTAAGGTCAGCATGTACTGGAGGGGGGGGGGGGGTCTATCGATCAGATACATGTACTGGTTGTTATTTTGTTTAAAAAGCTTAAACAAAAACAAAAAAGCAAGTGAACAAAAAACACTGCACTTTGAGAGAGTGTGTATGGTGTGTGTGTGTGTGTGTGTGTGTGTGTGTGTGTGTGTGTGTGTGTGTGTGTGTGTGTGTGTGTGCTAGATGGGGAAGGGTATTGGGTGCACAGCTCTCTTAGTACAGCTCTAGTAGTTGTAAACACGGACTGCTTTGTGTCTGACCAGTTACAGTGATTATGTGACCAGTTTCTGTGACCCATTTTTGCCACCTTATAGATGTCACATTGGTTAAAAAAAACGTCTAGCTTGTAAACTTTATAAAAGACAATACTTGTGTGTGTCTCAGCCTCTGGCAGTGAGATTTCACTTACAGGGCTTATTTCTCCTCAGAATTCCGATTTTTAAGGCTTTTTGTTAGAGCCTTCTTCCATCAGCTCTTCATAATAGTTTGTTTTGTTTTCAGATCAGAAATTGTTTTTTGATTGAATCCTTGCTTGTATTACAGAGATGGCTGAACAGCTACCTTTTTCATGTTTGTGCAGAGCGGTTGTAGAAAAAAAATAGTATGGAGAGAGAGAGAGAGAGAGAGAGAGAGAGAGAGAGAGAGAGAGAGAGAGAGAGAAAGAACACGCACACAAAATGGAGAGGATAGAATAATGAAGATACAAGAATTGGTTTATAATAGGCCCTATCTGATAAGAAATCAGGGTCCCCCCCCCCCCCCCCCCCCACCTACGTGTGTATTCAGTTCAGTGCAGGCAAAAAGTGCAACTAAACAATGCCAATGTGCATTCAAGTATCATAGCAGCACACAAAAGAGAGAAAGAGTGCTATAATTATGTGTGTTCAGTTTAGTGTTGACCTGTGTCAGTGTATATATATATATGTGTGTGTGTGTGTGCATATGTATGTTCTTGTATGTGTGTGTGTTCACCAAGGGGTGCATATTTGTGTCACTGTCAGTATGTGCAGGTGGGGAGTGGGGGTCAGTTGTGTGCTTGTGTGTAGAAGGCCCTGGATGCTCTCCAGACTTCAGCTGGGAACTGCAGTGGTCCATGTCCAGTGCAGAAAACGGCAAGAGCAAGCCACCTACAAGCTAAATGGCCATACCCTGAAGACATCAAACTTCACCTGGGCCAGCAGCAGCATGAGCAGCAGGTCGATGAAACAGGCTGTCGACACACGCATCATGCTTGCCTGTCAATCAGAACAGGAAGTACAAGGTATTTTTAGGTTCATTTGAATACTTACTTTTTTTCAGATGAATTAGTTGTTAATATATAAGATTGGTTTGATCCCAAGATTGGTTTGATTCCAGTGTAAAGTAACTATTCTCTTCACAGTATTCAAGTTAGCCCCAGTCCCCCTTACACATACACACACACATACACATACACACACACACACACACACACACACACACACACACACATGTGCGTGCACACACAGAGGGCAAACGCAGCAACACAGTACAGCATGCACGTACTCCCCCTCCTGCCCCCTCACCCTCAAGAAGGTATATGAAGTAAAGCAAGCAAACAAAATGAACATCATCAGCAGAACCTGTACACTGAACAACAAGAAGCACAATGGAAGACGACACTCTAAAGATGTATCCTTGGAGCATGTTATCAATGGTTATCATGGGCGATTTCCCTCTTTTGTAATTATGTTGCTTGCTAGGGTATGACGTCATTAGTGGAGCCCTGTCAAATCACTTTGTTTGTAGGTTCTGCATGAGTGCTCTTGGCCTCGTTCTCTTTAAACATAGACCTAACAAAAACTACACATTATTTTATGCATATTGTAATACTTGGAAGTCAGATGGATTCTTCAGTCTTCTTTTAATGATAGCCTGCTTGTTCCATAAAGGAATACATATACCAGGTTTGTGTGCTTTTTATGGAAATGTCAGTGATTGCGCTAGACATTTTTCAAACTGGTGTGGCATCTATAAGGTGGCAGAAGTTGTTCGCAGAAACCGGTTAAATAATCACTGTAAGTGTAATCGGTCAGATACATGGCCATCCATACTGCTTACAACCACAGCTGTACTAGCAAACACCAAGCTCCCTTCCCCACCTAAAACACACACATTCGCACGCACGCACACACATTCACGCACACACATTCACACACACACACACACACACACACACACACATACATGCACACACACTCACACACTCACACACATTCACGCACACACATTCACACTCACACACACACACACACACACACACACACACACACACACACACACACACACACACACACACACACACACACAGTACGTCTCACTCTGCTGCTTTTTTGGGGGGGTGTTTTACGCCTTGTTTTCTAGAACCGGTCAAACAAAATAATAGCCAGTATGTATGACTGATTGCTGATTTTGTTTCTGGTATATGCTTAACCAGTAAAATACCGGATATTACTGGTTAGGGCAAACTTTGAAATGTGTTGAGAAAAATCCTGCTTAAAAAAAGTCGATGCAGCAGACGGGCACACACAGAATCAGCAGTGAACACTCCACTTGTAACTGAACAAGTGACCGAGTCAGTGCATACCACCAGCTTGTGGCCATCTTGAAACAGTAGGTCTGGAAAACCACTTTTTATTCGTAAACTTGCACAGGCATGTATCCAGAGGTGTCTGGAAAAACACTTTTTATTCATAAACTCATACACACATATCCAGGTGTACAAGTAGACAGATGTACATACAAATGTAGTCACTCATCCAAGCACGACCGAAGATAATTTGTTCTGCTTTATGCCATGTATTTGCAGATTTAACATTGACATAATTACTACATTGCTCCTCCAACAGGCCTATGCATTGATGCTCTGAGCATGATTTTTTCCACACAGGGCTCCTACAGTGGGATACTGTGGACGCAGAAATTAAGATCCCCTGTTGAGAACCTAGAACTGACAAGTAGGTTCCCCCAGTGTGTACATACTGAAAATAAATCGGTACCAAAACGTGTCATTGTGCATTGATAGATAAATGGATTTAAAAAATAATAATTTTACATTGTACTTTGTCCTCAGGTGACCCCCTGTGGTTGACAAGCACTGCGCAGGGGCAGAGGACCTTCAAAGTGTGGACTCTGAACATGACATGAACATGACAGACGCTTGGTGAACAGCCAGTACTCTGAACACTGCAGACACTGAAGAGTACAGACGGAAAATGACCCACTGAACAGTACACACCCTGAACGTTACAGACACTGAACTAACACTGAACGCTATAGACTGTGAACCCCACTGACAACTGAATACTAGACTGAACACTACTGACACTGAATAATAGTAGGCAGACCATGAACGCCGTAGACTGTAACCCAGCTAACATTGAAGACCATTGACTATGTATGCTACAGACTCTACCCTATAAATAGACTGAACGCTTAAGAAACTGAACAGATGCTATAGACTCTGAACACTACTTGCATTGAACGCTGTAGAACTGAGCCGACACTATGGACTGACATTGAACACTGTGTAAACTGAAACCTACTGACACATAAACAGTACTGAACTGACGTTACACTGAACACTACATAATACAGAAAGAGCAAACTGCTCTGAACGCTATACATAACCTTATTAATACCACAAAACATTTAAAATCACACCATGACATTCCACACCCTCCACACCACACCACAATTTCACACCACCATTTTACCTCTTACGCTCTTCTTCATCACACCATTCACACTCTGTAGTCCATCCAGGCCACAGACATTCCACATCATACAACATACCATTCCACATCACACCTTATAATAAATATATATCTTCCATAACATCATTTAATTCTGCCCTCAACACGCACCTTTTCTCCCCTGGACTCTGATTACTTTGCCTGTGTGCGTGAAGTTGTGTGCGTGTGTGTGTTCCGGCCACATTCCACATCACAAGTACTGTACTGTTTATGTAATTAGTAGGGTTCAAATTGCATTTCACACTACCCAACTCCACATTAAACGTTTTCATATCACATCATTCCATCACACCACACCAAACGATTTTACATCACGCCACCTTTCATGTCACACCATTCCACATCACACCATTATTGCATAACATTCCACATCACATTACTACATACCACATGTTCCGCGCCACATTTAATGTCACAGCACATCTCACCTCTCAGTCCACATCTCGCACCATTCAACACCCACAACTATTCCACACCACACACACATTCAACATCACATCCCACACTCCATTTCAACCATCATTCCACATCACACCAAGTATAATATGGCGTCAAAACCATTCCACACCACTCGGTATTCCACAACCACATTTCACATCTTGCATAACAGCATACCACCATATTCCCCATGCACCACACCACCATTCCACATCACATACCATATTTCGCACCTCATCTGACTTTGCATGACACCACATTTAGCATCACACCATATTGTACATATCCAGCATCACACCTTACTCCACATCACAGCCACATTAGGATGAATAAGGCACAACATCCCACATCTGGCATTGCGAAACATTCCACATCACACCAAATTCCACACCACACTATCCACATCATGCCATGTGATGTGTGATCTGGTGGTATTGAACTGAATATGTGGTGTGATGTGGAATGATATGAGATGTGGTATGGTGTGCTATGCCAGAAATGTGATTTGATGTGAAATATTGGTGGTGAGATGTGGAATGTATAACCATCTTACCTCATCACAGCATTCCACCAAAATTACGTTTGTTGCGACAAAAGTATGCTTGTAGTTTTGTTGCGCATGAGCATACTTTTGTTGCAATGAAAGACATGGATTGTCTGACAAGACTTAATATGGGAAATGTGGAATAATGTGCTGTGCTGGAAATGTGGCTTGATGTGAAATATTGTTGAATTGTGGAATGTATAACACATCGCACCTCAGTCATCACATCAGTTCCACCAAAATTATGTTTGTCACAACAAAACTTTGTTGCGACAAATATTTGTCACGACAATCACATTTGTCACAACAGCACAAAGTTTTGTTGTGACAAGCATACTGTTGTCGTGACAAAAGCTGTTGGGACAAAAGACACATTTTGTCATAACAAACATATGTTTGTTGCGACAAAGTACGCTTGTGGTTTTGACGAAATTATGTTTGTCGTGACAAGCATACTTTCTTGCAACGAAAGATGTTTTCTCGCAACAGACTTTCGTTGTGACAAAAATGATACTTGTGGCAGCTCCCGCCAGTGATGGGCTACAGGGAAAGTCCTTAAAGACAGGGAGGACTCAGAGCTGTAGCAGAAAAGCGAAAGGAAGAGAATTCCAGATTTGTGCCCCATCAGAGAAGCACATAGTATAGCACGACTATGCTGTAGTCTTCTTAACAATACTTCATTAATCCTTAAACGGAAAATCAGTACTGAATCGACATGAGTTTGGGTGGAATCGCGAGACTGAGGAGAAGGAGGAGGTTCACGGAGCTTGAATACTGAAGCACTGACTATTGAGACCAATGAACCCAGGAGACCGAGGAGAAGGAGGAGGTTCACGGAGCTTGAATACTGGAGCACTGACTAGTGAGACCAATGTTGGCCGGGGAACCTAGACTGATAGGTCTGTGCAATTTCTGATCAAACGGCACTGAAAAAAAGAATAGTTCGTCCACGCTGAGGGACCATCTTTTAGGGACGGGGAAATCCAGGACGGCCACCTCGGGACCTGAGCTCTCGATCATTAAACACGAGCCTGACGCGACGTCCCTGAGTGGATCGACGGCCGGCCATTCCGGCATGAGGTAGACCGCACAGGCGCCTGAACACCGCCGCGGTCACTCCAGCAGTAGATGGTCGGAGTCGTGTTGCTTTACGTCCACATAAACCATAGGCTTATTAGGGACGGGAACCCAGGACGGCCAGCTCGTCTTTCACACAGCTCCTGATCCGGCTCTGGAAAAAGAAAGAAGAAAAAAAGAAAAATAAGAAAGAAAAAAACTGAGGAAAAAAGGGGCTATATAATAGTATCTTTGGTTCGACCAAGAGAAGTTTTTCAGTAACTGACAGTGCATTAGCCACGTTCGGCTACTTTGGCTGGTTGAAGCCGGGCTTAACGCCGAGTTGTCTCCCGCGCGAAGTTCGGAGCCAAGTCAGTCGGGCTACGCCGCGGTTGGAGCCGGTTGTGGGGGGGAATAGAGACAATACCTAACGCTACACTGTCACCACCATTAGACTGAATGACTCCTGCATTAAGACGGGAAGCGGTGAGAGACATTTTGATATTCATTAACTGTGAGAGGCAGTTACATGATGTCTCAAAGACGGTGTCCGCACAGACCGCAAAATGACAAGTTTTGACCGAAGAGAAAGGAGAGCAGAAGCAGAATCAATCGGATGTTCCTCTGCTTACCAATTCTGGCAACGTCTTATATCGCGGCTAGGTCACACCTGCTCTCGTGTTCTGCGTGGCACCTTCAGCCGGCATTGAGAGCAGCAGGCACACTGCTTCAGTGTGAGCCGGGTCAGTGCCCTCCTACCCACAACGGACACACGTCCAAGCGCGTCAGTTAAAAAGCATCGTCACTGATGACTTCTGCCGATGAAACTTTGTGCAGGGTACCCAGTGCATGCGGCAGTTTCAAGTCACGGCATAGCCGCCCATGTGAAATGACTCGATAATAACGTTAGATACACAATACTATTGAAAAATGCTAATCAGTAATGCAAATGCTGTAGTAATGCTAATATTGACATAAATTTGGCCGTCAAAAAGAAAAAGAAAAAAGTAGTGGTCCACAGAAACTACAAGGCACAGGGACGGGAAAAAAGAAATACCCAAACCAAACTAAGCTGTGTCTAGTGCCTGTGTGACACTGAGAAGGGAAAGACGGCTCCCCAAAAAGAGGGCAGTACGGTGTGTGTGTTTGTTTTGATATGTAATAGGTTTTGTTCGACCTTGGCCGTGAAACGTCAGACATGACATAGATCCGTGTAGGAAAATCTCTTCGTCTTATCGTACACTTTTCTCGCCCTCTGTGGGCCGCAGACACACGGAATGTGTGACGCAGTGTGTCTAGCGGAGTGCTTTTCCGCACCTGTCCTTCAGCTGCAAACACAGGTGCTTTGCCAGACAATCCAGATTTCGTTTGAGGCGCTAAAAGGGTTATTAGCATTAATGCTTAACTGACGAGGTCATTTTTCAATAAATAAGCACCTTAATTAAAGTGAAATTAAAGAACAAATATATTCAATGAGTTGGCAATATTTTTTTTTAAGCTAAGGTTTTTTTAATGACGTTAATCATATTCATAGTATCCCACACTGGACCTCGACTCGAGTTGAAAGATGTTATACATGTTCCGGTTTAGTTTCGAACGCATTGTGGGAACGTGGATGAACAGATGTTCTAAGATGGCGGAATCCCTAACTCGACCTGGCGGGGATTCCCTTCGATTCTTCCCACAGATCACCTCTGTGCGCTTGATTTGAATTTTATCTAGTCCTAGGCCACTCGAGTGTCGTCTGCTATTATACTTCCAACGACTGTCATCCACAAGGGATGTGTCATCATCAGTGACCAAGACAATGGAACGGTGCCATTGTTTGGTTGAAATCTTGGACCGCTGGCACGGGAAACAATGAAAGAACACCCCGAATAATCGCGCCTGTCCTCGTTGGGCTCATTGCTGCGTAATCGTCTGTCAGTGGCTTGGTAATTTCCACTGTCATTATCAAGGCCGCTTGAATGTGATGCATGCTTGTGTACGTGAATGACAGGGTATTGTGACGCGGATTACGGACGCTTGCGTTGTGAGATGATGCAGACGATTTTTCTTTTTTTTCTTCTTTTTTTAAATAGTTTGAGTGGTGAATGAGACTTGTGAGTGCGAGCCTGTGCTCGGGCTTTGTGACTAACCCTGATTGAGAGAAGGGAAAAAGAAGACTGGGCCCTGAGCAAGGCGCCGACAGAGGCCAGGACAATGCCAGGCAGCCGCGGAGTGTGTTTTGTGTGTGGCAGTCTGGGTGCCGAGCTTCGTCTGCACAGCAAGGCCAGAGACCAAGGACCGTATTTTCCGTTCTTGGAGCACCACGAGCCCCCTAAGGGCTGCCGACTGCCAGGCCCTGAGGGGGTGGTGGACAGTTGTCGCGTCTGTTATGCCTTCCTCACACAACAATGGGAGACCTACGAACGCAGCAAAACGCCGGCCCTCAAGCGCCTGTACTGGCTGAAGCGGACGGATGAACTGAGCTTCACCGGTGCTGAGATGAAGCTGCAGGGAGAGTACATGGCCCAGGTGATGGGTCTGCAATACCAGCCCAACTGCCATGACAACTGTTCTACAGCACCCATGTCCCCTGATGATCGAAGGCCATCTGGCTATTCAGGTAATGCCAGCAATGCTCGAGACAGCAGTGGTTATACCAGTGCAGTCCATGATAGTGGTGCTGGAGGTGGGATAAGTTCTGGCCGACCAGGGTCTCGTCACATGAACCAAAGTAGCGTGTCAGAAGCCCAGCTTTTGCCTCGTCTGCGTGCTGCTGAACCTGAAGGTGCACTTGACCTGACGGTGCCAAGTAAGTCTGCAGAGAATCAGGCTGAAAGTGCAAGACCCCCTTCTAACAGGTCAAACACAACAAATTTCAGAGACCTTATTGTGTGCTTCACATGTGGCTGTGAGATGTATGTCATGAACTCTAAAGTTGTGTCCAGCATGCGCATCTCAACCAGCGAACCATACTTTCCGTTTTTGGAAAAGATTACACCCCTGAAAGGAGCAATCCCGCTGAGCAGTCAGCGCTTGACACGTGTATGTGAAGGGTGTTTTGCGTCTGCCTACCAGCAGTGGATTGCGTACGAGCGTGCGTGCACTCCCACGAGTGCCAGGATGTACAGAATTAAAGACAAGTATTTCTCTGATGGCTCTCCCCACTCTTCAGAAACTGAGCAAAAAGCCCCCAGAGTACGAGCTGATGAGGTTTGCTACTTATGTGGGCAGATGAAATCACAGAATCAAATTGTCCCGCTCTACACTGTTCCCCCATCAGAGCGGAAACGGACAATGTACTTTCCATTTATTCGTGAACTGCGACGTCCCCACGGTGCTCAGCCTCTGAACCCTGATGGCACGGTCCTTGTGTGCACATCATGCAATGGGAATCTGAACATGCAATGGGAACACTATGAGCAGGAGTCGGTTCCGCTGCATCATCGCCGCTACTCTCTGCTGCCTATCAATGCACCACCCTTGAGCAGAAGCGCTGAGGCCAAGAACGGGTTGCCCAGAACAGGCTCCCCCAGGGTTCACCACAGACAAAAGTCCACAGACAGCCATGGAGAAGCCATTGACATCACCCAGCCACTGAACATCCACATCAGCAAGAGCCCTGTCCTGTCATCCAACACGGCGCACGGCCTGCTGGCCATTGCACCTCAGACCCCTCGCAGCATGACCGGTGACATCAGCAGCAGCTCCAACCCATCAGAGATGGCCGCTTCAGGGTTGAACCCCAAGAGTTCGGACCTCCCCAGAGGCACGGGCCTCAACAGTGCTGGCAGCACCAGCTGCGGGACCGCGGCAGGGAGCTCTGTTCCGCATCCCCTGCAACAGGCCACCACCCTGCCGAAGAAGGTCTGCTTCCTTTGCGGTGAGAAATGCCTCCTCTCCAAAACTCACCTCCTCTTCTCCTACCCTGTTCGCCATGAAGCAAAATCCACCGTCAGCACGCAGTCAGTCCCCTTCTTTCCCTTCCTGGCAAACAAGGAACCCTCCCCAGGCAGTGACTCGATGACCGATGAGGGAACTGTCATCTCCTGCAACTACTGCTACTTTAGTCTCATCAGTCAGTGGAAGGACTTTGAGGAGTCTAAGAACCCTGCTGACAACAACCGATGGTTGAGGAAGTACTCGGTCCGAGAGTTCATCTGCTACATCTGCGGGCTGGCGGTAGCCCGGCGCAAGATTCGAACCCTGGAGGCCCAGAAGTTTTGTTTTCTGAAAGAGCACAAGCCACCTTGTGGCGCACTGGTTCTGGATGCAGGGGAGGCGGTGGCAACGTGCGAGTCCTGCACCTTCAGCCTGACCCATCAGTATGCAGAGTATGAACGCATGGGCGTACCACAGGAACTGCGAAAATACAACTGGACCACTGTGCCAGCCTCAGAGGAAAACAGCCAGGACAACTTTGATCAGGTGGGTGATTTCATTTTGATTATCAGTTAATTAAATCACAGTTTTATCAGTTCTTGTAATTTGGACCCTTTTCGGCTTTTGTTTTTTAACTTTAAGGTACCATCAACATTAATCATTCATAAATTATAATTTAAATTACAGTGGTTCATGAGTGACACATGCATACCCCACCCAACCACCCTGCACCTGCACACCCACACACACACAACCCTCTCCATATTCTCAGTTTTTAATTTTGACTTCTAACACTAACAGTAACACTAACAAGTAGCAGGGACAGTGTTTGTTCATCCTGAGGTGACCCTTTAAGTTTATGGTTGACATGATTACTAAGTACTAACTAGTAACTTTAGCTTGGTTCAAGAGTTAAAACTATAACTAGTATCATTTTATATCTTATGTCTTCTCTTCCATTAGCTGGGAGTAGTGTCACTATAATCATATTTATTATTCTGCTGAGTGCTATTATAATTAAGTATATTATTAATAGCATTTGATAATACAGTGTTAATTGATATTCTTATAAATTTATAGATTAGTTAATCACATGTTCAGGTTTTTGGATGGGGTCAGACTGTGCATGCAAGCTTGGTTTAAAATGCTGAAGAGGCATGTGTAGTGATGCACTCAAGTCACTGAGTCACATTGCAACTTAAAAGGGTTACAACCATTAGCCTACCAGCTATATATTATGATGTAATAAAACTTTACTAGACAGATTAGATTTAATTAAAAATGGTTAACAGTAACAAAACTAACATGCACACATGCATGCATCCACACACACTCATGCACACACACACACACACACACACACACACACACACACACACACACACACACACACACACACCAGTCATAGAGTCAAGAGGAAACTGGGAGACAGTCCTGTAACATTACCAGCACAGCCCAGTGACTGACCATTATTGTAAAAGACTAAAACACATACTGCTAAGTTTTAGTATTTTTACTTACAACCTGATTTAGTTGTAGTGCATCTGGGTGAAACCATTAGGCATTCATGATCAGTTGGGGAGACGCATAGTCAGCAGTCAGTTCTGGCTTACAATACTAATTGATCAATGCATAATTGATTGATTAATGCATGTTTGTGTATGGAGAAAGCTGGCTTTGATCAAAGACTTCACAAAGAATCATATCAAAGTCCAAATACCACTGAACTCATCACTAGTGCAATCCTCTTACTGGAAAAGCAGGTCACTAGGAACAACCCCAGCTGCCCAGTCACAACTGTATCCTGTAGTTTTGTCAGTGGTGTCATCAGTCATCAGCTGCATGTTTTAGTAGTTTGTACCACTTACAAGCTATTGTGCCTTCTCAGAATGGCACTAGTTGTGCAGGGTGAACATAGGGTCCTCAGCTCAGTCAATGTTTGCACTCACAACAGTGATCTTTGTGTGTGTTGCACACAGGAAGGTGAGACATGCCCACGAAGAAAAGCTGAATTGGAAGAACTGAAAATATATTGACACACTGTCTCATTTTGAAGTTGTACCCACACCGGTTGCTGGTTCAGTGGTTGCTGGTTCAGTGGTCGCTGCTTCTAGTTCACAGGAATACCTTCATATTCATCATGCACAGACCACTGAACTATTATGCATAGCCCCTTGCACTGGTTTTGTCCTACTGTGTCACACTCTGCTTATGATCTGCAAAATCACCTTGTTACTCCTAAGTCTAAGAGCACTTGACAGGTGTATACAGCCATTACAGGTGTACTAATAGTACTAACTAGGAAAGGTGGTGCTTTCGTGTTATTGTTTTATCAGATCAGCATGGTGCCAGGGTGGTATCAGTATCAGTCTATCACTGTCATGGTGTCAGTTGTAAACTAGTATCAATTGATCAGTCATTATCTGGAAGTTTCATCACTGATTTGGGATCAGAAAACATCCATCCTGATACAATTGTGACTGGGCAGCTGTGGTTGTTCCCAGTGACTCCAGTAAGAGGATTGCACTAGTGATGAGTTCAGTGGGATTTGGACTTTGATATGATTCTTTGTGAAGTCCTTGATCAAAGCCGGCTTCCTCCACCCCACCCAACCCTCCTTTTCTACAATTATATAATAGTATTTACTCTTCCATGCACAGACTGTGCGTTATTTTTTGTGTCATGTGTTTATAAAACAATTTGTACTGTGTGTTTTTTAAATTAAGACTGTGTAAACTTCACAGACTAAAGTTCTGTCATGTACTTTGTGTATGTATGTACTAGTACTACACTGTACTGTCACCATATACAGTGTGTGTTACTAGTATGTCAACTGTCATGTGTTTTGTTATTGTGTGTTGCTTCTGAGATGTACTCTGTACTTATGATACTGTAGGGAGTGTATCATGTTTTGTGTGTATTTATAATAATAATTAAAAACTGTAATTTACTGTGTAGAGCTGTGCTGTGTGCATTATAGTTTTTATACTTGTTATAGTTTATAGTACTTAATATATGTGGGCGGTTGCACCTGTGTTTGTTGCTGTGATTATGTATACTATACATGTATCCACTCTGTGTGTGTTAACTGTTATGTGTTCTATTTGTGCTGTTGCCACTGTGTCAGTACCTTCTGTTACTGAGCACTGCATCTTGCCATTTCATCTGTGTAAAGTGTGTCTGTGTGTGTTAGACTGTTACTGAGTGAGGTGAAGTTGCCAAGTGCACATTGGTGATACAGTGTTCCCCAGTGCTCAGCTCAAACACAAAAGGTTGTCTGCCAACACTAATCACCCCCTTGCTTTGTGGGTTGGCACTCTGTCAAGGCATCAGTCTCTCCTGCCCCCTCCCTCCTCTTCCCTGGGTCACCAACCCCTCCCTCAACCAGATCAGCTCCTAATCCTGCTAGTGCAGTCTTACTACATGGATGCACCAGATCATAGTGTCTAACTATAGTCAGTATTAAAAAATATTTAAGGTCTCAAAAACTGGAAACTAAGACAAGAGCTCTCGTGGGATCAGTCATTATTTAAAAAAGTCAGTAGTAAAAAAAATCATTAAGGTCTCAAAAACTGGAAACTAAGACAAGAGCTCTCGTGGGATCAGTCATTATTAAAAAAAGTCAGTAGTAAAAAAAATCATTAAGGTCTCAAAAACTGGAAACTAAGACAAGAGCTCTCGTGGGATAAGTCATTATTAAAAAAAGTCAGTAGTAAAAAAAAATCATTAAGGTCTCAAAAACTGGAAACTAAGACAAGAGCTCTCGTGGGATCAGTCATTATTAAAAAAAGTCAGTAGTAAAAAAAAATCATTAAGGTCTCAAAAACTGGAAACTAAGACAGGAGCTCTCGTGGGATCAGTCATTATTAAAAAAAAGTCAGTAGTAAAAAAAAATCATTAAGGTCTCAAAAACTGGAAACTAAGACAAGAGCTCTCATGAATGCTAGAGCTATCAGCTGTTTCTCTGCTTTGGTGCCTTGAAATTGTACACCACCACCCCTATCTTAATAGCCCGGCTCCTTGTGAAGACTCTGGAAGCCAAGTATTTAAGCACACTCTTGTGCTGGTTGTAGGTTGCTCTGTTACACAGTTACACACAGTTACAGTGGTAATTATATACTGATCAAACATTTGGGCCAGTTGTCTGCTCAAGGGGAAGTTCTAAGGTTATCAGGTGGTCCATTATCACAGTTCACACTCACAGTCACTGTTTCTGTCACCCTTCTCTTTTTCTCAAAAGAGTCAAATTATTATTCATTTGTTTTTGATTTCTCGATTGTTGGTGATCGCTCTTGAGAGCTTTGATTGTAATTTGCATGCAAAAGCCTCTGATGAAAGACAAGTTCCTCTAAGTCTAAAGTAAGAATGGGGAGTGGTCTGAAAAGAGGGGTGGTATGAACATATGTAGGTTAGGGGTAACAAAAGCTTAAATTAAAAGCAAAATTTGAGTTCCTGAAGGCACAGCCATGTTTGTTTACTCTTTACCAACGAAGAGTAGAAAGGGGCTAGCTGATGATTTAAATCATCAATGTGCCACGAAACACATGCCAGCCTTGTTGATCATGTCGAAGACACCAGCTCTCTGAGTCAAAAAATGGCAGCGCTCAGAGAAACTCAATGAATTACGTTATTAATCAAAATGATCAACTGAGTGATGTATATCAAGAGTTGTGTCAAGCTGAGAAACTGAAATTTTTCGTTATTAATCAACGTGCTCAGCTGAGTGATACCTCATCTGGGTGCTTAGAAATGACCAGTATGTAAATGTAATGATCAGTGTTTGACTTGAGCTGCAGGTTCCAGTGCTGGTACATATGTAGATAACTCACTATTTAGACTTAGAGGCATTGTAATTTACACCACATTGTAGACTGTAGTGTAAACTGTAATTTCTTATTACATCTTGTACTTTTGTACTGCTGCTACAGTGGAGGCCCTAAGCCTGTTTGGTCCACAAAAGACTCCAGCTGGAGCCAGTGCATGAGCGTAGTGGTAATGCAGCTTGGATGACATAATGCAGTTTCTTCAGATTTCCAGTACAAGTCTGGCAGGCATGGCCACTGAATCTTGCAGACTGTTCCAGTTTGTAGTCAAACATGATTTTCTTACTTAGCATCCTTTCAGTTTCTCATTTCTAGCAGCATGTTGCTTGCTTTTAAATGGACTTCAAAGTAAAGAAGAGATCAAAAACATTGTCAGGCTCGTAAAATGCTGGGTCCGAGTTCACAAGAAATCTGAAATAGAATGACGGTTGACTCAACCAAAAAAAGTCTTTTTCTTTCATTTTTCATCATTTTTGACTGTTTGTTGTTTAAGTGTCATTTTGTGGCTTGATGAAGGGGATTTCCCTGAAAATGTGCATACTGTGTGTCTGTGTTAAAATAGATAAGCGTTTGTCTGAACCTTTTTGTGTTTGGACTGAGTTCACACATTATATAATATCTATAATATATAGTGCCACAGATGTATGCATGTATGCTTTTTCAGTTTAAAAAAAAAAAATGCACGTTATAAATTTTTTCCGGAACAGAAGCTCTGTTAGTGTAAACTGTGCAAAATTGCTTTTTTGTTGTTGTGGTCTTTGTCTTGGTGGTTATGGGGTAAGGTGGTTGGGGTGGGAGGAGGGGTCGGGGGAGCTGCCTTCCACTCAGCACCTCGGGGAAGCACAATTAATTGATCAAGAGTAGACAGGTGGGCAGTACCGTCCTTGGGTGTGCTTTCAATTTCACAGTCCAATACTGTGCTCATTCACTTCAGGGGTTCCTGGTTACTGATAGGTTTTTCTGCCATGCCATGTGGGGGCACCTCCCCAGGGCCTGACTAAACAGCCCCACCCTGCCAAACTTGCCAGCTTGCTTTCCCGGTGGGGTGGGTTGCCTGGTGGAAAACAGCAGTGGTGGAACTTGTTTTGTTGTTCTCTGCTGCAGTGCTAGGCTTTGCACCTGAAGCTTGCTGAGGT
The DNA here is from genome assembly GCA_963584105.1 of Alviniconcha strummeri. Lineage (NCBI taxonomy): Eukaryota > Metazoa > Mollusca > Gastropoda > Provannidae > Alviniconcha > Alviniconcha strummeri. The sequence continues at coordinate 5,714,396 of OY757546.1, forward strand.
GTTGATTTTGAAGTTTGGAGGGGGGCTGATGTTGAGGGCTATGCTGATGCAGCAATGTGTCACCTGTTAATTGAGTTGTTGTGGAACATTTATGTCAACAGTCGTTGTCAGGGAAAGTTGTGAACAGAGCATTAGCGTTGTGTGGTTTATTTTTCATATATATATATTTTTTTTTTAAATAATATATAATGGATATAATTCATTTGCAGTACAGTGGAAAAATTACAAGTTGGAAAATTCATTTGGCAGTGCTCGGTAAAACGCGACAAATCAAAAATCCCATTATTATTGAAGATTGTTTTAGGGGAAAAACACACACACACACACACACACACACACACACACACACACACACACACACACACACACACACACACACCCCATGCTGAAA
>OY757546.1:5714986-5728120 GCA_963584105.1 Alviniconcha strummeri
AAACTCGTCAACGCAATGCGTACTTCGCTGAATGTGTGTGTGTGTGTGTGTGTGTGTGTGTGTGTGTGTGTGTGTGTGTGTGTGTGTGTGTGTGTGTGTGTGTGTGTGTGTGTGTGTGTGTGTGTGTGTACACACGAACACCTTCTCGCATAGTGTCCGCTGTATGGTTCTCGTTAAAACAAAGCGACGAGGCAGTGTCGTACTGATCTACCTGTCAGGGTCCCCGGCCGACAACAGGAGTGACAAACTAGTCGACAAGAGAGAGTCCTACCCAACCAGCACAGTAAACCGGAGGGATCGAATCATGTCAGTACAACCGTTTAGTCCAAACATGCTGAGACGAGGAGGAAGTAAGGCTGTTGTTTTTTTAATACCTAGCGGGGCACGTAACTATATATATTTCCAGTTCGGTGCGTGGCTTACAATACACTGTCTTTGGTTTCAGGCAACTACCACAGAAAGGTGGGCGCCAACTCAAAACATACGTGGGTTGTTGCTTTTTTTTTTTTTTTTTTTTTAAAGATCTTGACTAATGGAAACTGTCATCAAGTGCCTGTGCCAAGGAAAAAGGACTCCCGTCTCACATGCCTACTACCTCTCCGAGTGATCTCAGTAATCATTTGAGAGGGCAGTGTCGTCGGGTTGGTATTTACCCGGCCAGGCGAGGTGGAGTTGTTGAAGATTATCTGCCCCGTGTCAACACTTCCGAGTGAATAAGTCAGGGTCCCCGCACTTGTGGCTCTTATCTCGGCTGGTCTGTGTACGAACAACTTCTCGGGGGGTGTAAACACACCTTTAGGAGCTTATCAGCGTCGACAAAGCCTCGGTGTTCTTCTTTTCGTTTTGTTTTTTAACGCCCTTTTCATTGTGTGGGTCTGCTGTGCTCTGCTTTCAAAGGGGGGGGGGGGGGGGGGGGTCTTTAAATTAGCTCGAGCTGGGGAAAAGTTTACGTGTCACCGCTCACACATTGACTGAGAAAACCGGATCAGTGAACAATAATTATCATCAGATCACAACAACGGTCACTCTAGTCCCATACAGGTTGTGATAACTGGTGTTGTTTTTTTTCGATTTTTTCTTCTTCTTTTTTTCCTTTTTCTTCCCCCTTTTTTTTTTTTTTTTTTTGGTTAGTCTGTTAAATGTGATACGCAAACACAACCAAGCAACTGCCGTTAATGTTCGTAACTTGTTTGTCACTGTCACATGTCAGGGGTGATGGTGATGATGTCGGGCTTAATGTCCTCGGATGGATGTCAGGGGCCAAGCCGGCTGGAATTTAACTGCCGTCTGCCCACGGGTTCACACACTGAGCTAGACACTTTAGCTCAGTGGGTTCACATGACACACTGTATTATGATCATGGAATTATACGAGCGAGCGCGTGCGTTTCACTCATCAAAAGCGCATGAACTTCCGAATACAAGTCGTCGAAAACTCACCACTCTGTTGTTGGAAATTCAAACGTTCATTATTCTACCGAGAAGCAAGACAGCACGACAAACTGCCTTATTTTCAATAACCAATCATAAAGTGTCTGGCGGTGCTTATCAAACTTCGCTGAATGTATGTTTTTGTGCGTGTATGTGTGTGTGCGCGCGCGTGTGTGTGTATGTGTGCGTGCGTACGTCCCTAACACACTGTGCACCAGCAGCGGGCAAAAATGATGAAATACCAGCCGACAACGAACTGCTGATGACTTCTCGCAGCGAGCGGAACACCCACCTCATTTCCGCACTTTGCGCCAACCCCTATCTCTGAAACAAGGGAGAGTAGGTAGGCAGACCTGTATGTACACCCAACAGCACAGTGGTAGCGGCATGCCTGGCAGGAAGACAGGTGAAAGAAGCTGAGAGGAGAGGGGAGCGTGGCGGGGGGCGGGGGGGTTACAGGTGCAAATGATAGAGAAGTCGGTAGTTGCCGCCAGACTACATACACCACTCTTGCATGCCGACTCATCAACAGCGCCGAAGACGAGAAGGAAACAGGCGGCGGCTATGGCACCGCCGACACTTGCACAACCACGGCCACTGCAATGCTAGAATGCAGTGCCCCCTTCCCGATCTCGCACCCCCCCCCCCCTCTCCTTGTACTAAGTGAAGCAACTCTTCGCACAATACTACACATTTGTGACGTCATAGGTCCCCCCCCCCCTCTCTCTCTCATGCACACACGACAGAGAGAGAGAGAGAGAGAGAGAGAGAGAGAGAGAGAGAGAGAGAGAGAGAGAGAGAGAGAGAGCGCGCAAGTGCAAATGGTAACTCTGACTCTCAGCTGCTGTTATTAAGCATTTATAACCATAACTATTACAACATAGTGACATACTGATCAACAAGCGTACAACGGAACTGATAACCGCAAAGATCGCCCTTGAAGAAACCTGCTGTCAAGGGTCGGTGTGCACGCACACACACACACACACACACACACACACACACACACACACACACACACACACACACACACACTTTCTCCCCCCTCTCTCTCTGCGGCAGGTTGCGACCCCCACGCACAAAATCTTCGCAGTCTACAAAGCAATTATTTGCTCTGGCTTCTGGTAAGCGCCCCGCTCTCTGATCAATTACAGCGAGGCTGTTGGCTAAAGCCCCGTGTGGGGGTTTATGCATGCTAATATAACGGGTAAACGTGCTCAGGTGTTGCCTCCCCCCCCCCCCCCCCTACCCCCCCTTTTCATCTCAACGGCTTAGCCTAGCCTTGATGTAACCCAGGCCGGGTGCTTTCTCCGGAGACGGGTCAAGGGTGAAAAGCCACGTCAATTAGTGGGCACCACATGATGGTTACGGGTAGGGGTCTGAAGTTAGTACTCGACAGAGTTAAGCCCTCGCGGAGGCTGTACGTAAATACCACAACCACGGCTCATAAATTACACTCCCCGACCACTGTACTATTTATAATATGCTGTACATACCGCTCCGGGGCTTTACAGAGCTTAGGAGCTGTGTGAAAGTAGAGGTGGCCGTCATGTGCTCCCCGGCCCTAATACTAATACAAGTAACAGTCTGCATGGTCTCTGTGGACGTAAAGCCGCAACACTGAACTTGAACCGGGGTTTCATCTGTTGTATTTCAGAGCTCAGGAGCTGTGTGAAAGTCGAGGTGGCCGTCCTGGATCAACGATCGATCTTAAGGCAGAGGACGGGGACTAGCCCACATAAATGAATGAATATGATGACAAAGAATTGATGTCCCTAACAGTCCTTAACAATTATGGTCTGACGTAAAGCAACACTTAACTTGAACTTAAACCGGGGTTTTTTTTTTTGTTGTTTTCAGAGCTCAGCTGTGCGAAAGTCAAAGTTGCCGTCCTGGGCTCCCCGACGTAATATTAGGACTATTAGTAATAGTCCTAACAGTCCTTAATGTGGTCTCTGTTGACGCAACTATTAACTTATATCGGTGTGTTTTTCAGAGCTCAGGAGCTGTGTGCAAGTCGAGGCGGCCGTCCAGGGCTCCCCATCCCGAACAGTCCTTACGGTCTCTGTTGACGTAAAGCAACACCGTGAACCTGAACCGGGGTTTCTTTCAGAGCTCAGGAGCTGTGTGAAAGTCGAGGTGGCCGTCCTGCGTCTTAATAGTCCGTAGGTTCTCTGTGGCGGTAAAGCAACACTGAAAGATCAACCGGTTTCTTTTTTCCTCTTGGCCTAGCATTCGACGACGGCTTAAGTTGTTGCCGCCGTGCCCAAACTGGCTGACTTGTTGTGCTCTCCCCACCTTCGCCAATCAATAGGCACTGCACGGTTTGTTGATCAATAGACCCCACAGTCACTTGAACGGCAATTACTGGGCGCGCTTAACATCGCGCCTGATCAATGATCTGACATCCGATAACCTTTCCCGCGGCAGCTGAGTCACTGTCATGACAGCGATCATCGTTTCAAGCCCTATTTGCATTAATTGCGATACCGGCAGTGGTGGTGGTATTGCCGAAACGACGCAGTTTATTCCCCTAGACTCAACAAACTCAACAAACAGCGCCAGAGAAAACAAACCAGTCAACAAACCATCACGTCTGATTCTGGTCCGGTTCATTCGCTGCGTTATGGTGAAGCTGCTGTGCACGCCGAAATTCCCAGGCGGCGATAAAGAATGCTCACATCGGGCGCTCGGTGTATATAAAAAATGTTTTTAAAATTCTGGGATCTCGTGAGCCGGTTTGGCCCAGCGGTAAGGCGTTAGGCTGGTAAGCGGCAGGACCTCGGTTCGATACCGCTTCGGCTCTCCTTAAAGGTTGTGGTTTGTGGACACGGTCTTGTGACTCTGTCCCTCACAATTAATGAAACATTAAAATGGCTCTCATCGCTGCCCATCTTAATGCAGGAATCATTCTGATGGTGACAGTGTAGCGATAGGTATATAACCTCCCTCTCTCCCCACCTCCATACCCCCTTCCCCCCGTCCCTAATAAGCCTTATGGTTCCTGCGGACGTTAAGCACCACGTTTATCTGGGATCTCGGTCCCCGCCAGTATCTAAACTAGCCCTGGTCCCAGGTTAGTTTGTCCAGGGTTAGTTACTTGGCATCGACTCGAACATCGACTCCACTGCGTAATTATACAAGTCCTGTCAGGGCAAAACAGCACTAATCATATCAGTAGCTTATTAAAGTCTGGTTCACTGTTCAACGCGCCTCACCTCACTTGACGCTGATAACAACTGGAAATGGTGATGGGGTGGGGGTTAGTGAAGATGACCCACCCAGAAAAGGCAAAAGAGGGGGGGTGGGGGAGTGAGACAGAGACAGACAGGTAGATGACAGAGCGAGAAACACACAGAGAGAAGAAACAACAGAGGTAGAATTCCCGACAGTAGGTGAAGCAACAACACTACATTGTGACTGGGGCAGGTGGAGGAGGGACGGGAAGGGGGTTGGAGGAGAGGGGAGGGGTGGTGGTAGAAGGCGAGGAGAGCCTTCGACAGCCCTGAACTCTCCTCGGCAAGAAGAGGGACCTCAACGCCTGCGTCCGCGGTACCTACTGCGTGAAGAGGGGGATGGTGGTGGGTGAGGAGGGGGGAGGGGGCAGGGGGGAAGAGATAATAATAGCAAAACAATGTGAGCGCCCTGAGACAACAAAGTAATCTCACCTGGCACGGGGAAGTATGGCGGCAGTCCTCCAGGAGGGGGGTAGACGTATCCGGATGGGGAGCATGCCCCCAAACTGTACAAGTTGTTGAGCGACATGGTGCCCTAGCCATCCATCACCACACACTCCGCCACCAGACACTGTACTGAAGGAAGGGGGGGGGAGGATGCGAGCGGAAAAAAGATGGGGGTGGGGGGTATTGTTTTTTTCTTCACAGAACGAATCCGTCACTGACACTCGGCGAAGCAACACAATGCGCTGGTGATGATAATGATGCACCTCACAGTCACTCACGTCAGAAGATGGAGTTCTCCTGAAAGCGGCGTGCTTTGTACACACACAAACACACCACGCTCACACTCACACACACACGCCGATCAGTACACGAACAATCTGCGTGTTGTAAGAGATTCCCGTGTGAAGTTATCGAGCGCACAGCCCCCACAGCCGACAGAAACGTACACAGGCACAATCCGAGGTAATGAGCCGCGGGATTGAGACTCGTTACAAAGAAAACTCCGTCCGCACAATCCAATCCGCCAAAGCAGCAACAGACACACACGCGCACGCACGCACACACAACACCACCACCACACACGCTCCGGCTTGTGATCACACCACCAACGTAGAGAAGAAGTGGGCAGGGTGAAAGCAGAGAGCGACTCCGGTGGAATATAACGATCCAACGTGCGAACCGAGCTTCTTTCCTTCTCTCTCTCACTCGCTCTCTCCGCCGCTTTCAGCTGCTTCCTGTTACCGTCAGAGCGGTGTGTGAAATGTCGTCTGCTCGCCGCGATCCTCGATAACACGCCGTGCCCTCTCGCTAACTTCTCACACAATCATTCCGTTCAGTGATGGCCCTGTAAAACGGGGTTTCGGCGTTACGCCTTGTGCTGTATTGTTGCTGCGCTGGCAAACCACTCGCTCCACAGCCACCACCCCCCCTTCAACCACCACAACAAAAACACAGCAGGGGGGTGGGACGACGAGCTCGAGACTCGAGGAGATCGGTGAGCCGGAGAAGAGGAGGGAGCCGAACTGTCGAACTGTCAGCCGAAAAGGGAGAGAGATCAGTCTCGAGGCCGGGCCCCGCTAGCGCCTGTGATTGTGTGTAATATGTTCTAATCGGGCAGCTTTCTCCATTATTGATGAGCCCGCCGAGTTCGCGACGGGCCAGCCAGCGCGTCAGACACTTTGCAGCACGCGGGCAGCTCAAGTCTCGCCTGACAGACTGACAGTCAAACCACACAGCAGAAAAACGGGGAGTCAATAACACACACGGCCAACCCTCGAGCTTTGTGTGTGTGTGTGTGTGCGTGGTGTTTGTGTGCGTGTGTGTGTGCTTTCTGCTTGTGTCTTGATTGCTTGTTGTTGGAGGAGGCCGTCGTGCGAGAGAGAGAGAGAGAGAGAGAGAGTGGGTGAGAGCGCGAGCGAGCGAGAGAGTCGAGAGCGAGAGAGAGATTGACGAGGGATCAGCCAACATGACCCGCTCTCCGCCTGGTTAAATGCCTCCACCTTTCAGGCTAATCTGTGTGAGGCAGCGGAGAGCAGCTGCCGCTCTGCTGGGCGCGATATATCTGTAGACGTGTTTTAGTTCCGCCAAACCCTCGCCTCTCACCCCATGGGCGCACGCACGTTTACACACACACACACAAACGCCACCGAGGCGTGGAAGGCTGCCCACCTGTGAAATTATGTCCTCGCCCTGCGCGGAGCTGTGAAGTTCCGTGAACAGTATATATTGTCCCGGACAGTAAGTGTATCTTCTGCGGTGTAGACTGTGTCGATCAACCATCGATCTTAAGGCAGAGGATGGGGACTAGCCCACATAAATAAATGAATATGATGACTAAGAATAAATAATCAACAGAGAAATGAACACAAGCATTTATAGTTCACTTTTGACTCGACAATAAGAGCACTCACGAAATTAAGTCTGACCAAATCACTCTTATCCAAATCAAGGACGCTGCGCACTTCCATGACTAACCAGCATGTGACTTTTCATGACCCATTTTCACACACACACACACACACACACACACACACACACACACACACACACACACACACACACACACAAGGTCAGCCAACAGGTCCACGAGGAGACAACTCCCCAAACACCGCCCCGCTGCCCCATGAACCCTTGCCCGCTTCAACAGCGCTTCAATTGTTAATCTGCAATCAACACCGGCGCTGACAAGTTGCCTCTCTTACGATCAATTGCTGAGTGACAAAACAGCCGATCTTTTGCACAAGGGGTGTGAAAAGATTGCTTTCGGGGGCAAAGGGAATGAAAGATTGAACTTCCAGCTGCGCTGGGGGAAATAAAAGATTTATTGGGAAACGCTCCTGGTACCGACACCAACATGCAATCAGAAGGGCCACTTGGCGGGCCGTCACATGCAGTTGGCGCTGGCTTAGTCAACTCACGAGTGTGGAGTCAACAAACAGGAAAGGATGATGGCTCGTTTCAAACCGCTGTGTTGGACAAGTCATGCCGTGGGCCTCTGACTCCGGCTCCGGTCCTGGGAACCACCGACAGGACGGATGCTGAATCATTATTTTCAAGATTCGGTTAGTGTTGTTGTTTTTTAAAGAAAGGGGGTGGGGACCAAAATAAAACAACAAAAAGCAATGACCTCCTCTCCCAGTCATTCAAAGTAAAAGTCAGACCCTCGTACTGTACGTTTGTTGATCGCTTTTATATATATATATCGCTTTGCTCCGCTCTCTTGTTGCATGTGATTCTGAATGACTGACTGCGCCTTTTTTACGGTAGATATAATACATTATTTCTGTCTATCGACCACAGAATGTACCGCTGTAGATACAATACATCATTTCTGTCTATCGACCACAGAATGTACCACTGTAGATATAATACATCATTTCTGTCTATCGACCACAGAATCGACCACAGAATGTACCGCAACAGATATAATACATCATTTCTATCGACCACAGAATGTACCGCGGTAAATATAATACACAATTTCTGTCTATCGACCACAGAATGTACCGCGGTAGATATAACATAATTTTTGTCAATCGACCACAGAATGTACCGCGGTAGATATAACACATAATTTTTGTCTATCGACCACAGAATGTACCGCAGTAGATATAATACACAATTTCTATCGACCACAGAATGTACCGCAGTAGATATAATACACACTTTCTGTCTATCGACCACAGGGTCTGTCTGTCTGCGTGTGTGTCCGTCAAGCCGAGCTTTGCACTGATCAGACATGAGGTCGGGAAGGCGTGAAATAAGTCTGAAACCTTTCCCCCAACCCCTCTCCCACTCACGAAAACAATAGGATTAGTGGGCCTGTCACACTCCCTGAAAACAGGCTTTCCCTCTCAAAACAGTCTTGATTTCTAGCCGGTGTAGTCCGAAGATTCCCATGCCTGCTTTATTAATCACCCTTCCAGACAGACGCCAGAGCCAGCTGAAGGCTTTCACGTCGATTCAGCATCAAGCATCGGGAGCCAGAGGGAGGGAATTACCTCATTACTCCGGTTGCCTGTCATGGTGAGAGTTGAGACGGGGGAAAAGCAAAGGGCCATTCCGTGCAGTCAAGACTTCTACTCCACCCCCACCCCCCCCCCCACCCCCCCACACACACAAACAAACAAGCTATCACGCATTCTGAGTAGCAGAATAATCCGAGCAATGACTACCGCGGCTCAGACGAAGAAGACCCACCCTGCTTCACACGAGGCAAGCGGCCCCAACCGACGCCAGGTCGATCTCCAGGTCAGTTAACAGACCCGGGCCGTATGGCCGTGCGGGTCCCGGGTAAGCTCAAGAGGCTAAACGCAAAACAGAGCTGGCTGAAGTCACGGGCTAATTCCACGGGGCATAACTGAGCAGCTTGTGCCTAGCTGAGTGTAGTGTACAGCAGCTATGACTGCTGCTGCGGCAGGAAGGGGCGGCCAGCGGAACATCTGCTTCCTTTCATTGCAGGGAGGTACATACGCTTTGCCGGCACTGCAACATCAGGCTGCTCTTCTAGAGACCAGCGTGCTGCTGTTTCAGTGTCCATCTCGGCCGTGTGTGTGTGTGTGTGTGTGTGTGTGTGTGTGTGTGTGTGTGTGTGTGTGTGTGTGTGTGCGCGCGCGCGCGCGATCTTTTTTGTGCATATTTGTGTGCGTGCGTGCGACCATGTGTGTGCTTGTGTGCGTGCGATCCTATGTGTGTGCGTATATGTGTGGCTGTGCGTCATGTGTACATGCTTGGGTTGGGGGCGGGGTGGAAGAGAGAGGGAGGGGGGTGGAAGGAGGGGACACAAAAGAGAGAGAGAGAGGGAAGGGGGAGGGGTAGTGGCGGAAGGGCACAAGAGAGAGAGGAGAGACAGACAGAGAGAGAAGGAAGGGGGAGGTGGTGGTGGAAGGACAAGAGAGAGAGAGGGGGGGAAGGGAGGGGGGAAGGACACAAGAGAGGGGGGGAGGGGGGGGGAAGGACACAAGAGAGAGGAAGAAGAGAGAGGGAAGGGGGAGGTGGTGGTGGAAGGAGGACACGAGATCCATAACGGGATATGAGCCCAGCCAACGAAGCTGAAATACTGGAATTTATATCCTGCAGTGACGTACAAGTCGTAAAACTAATCACCGTGTAGTAAACCAGGAAGGCATTTAAAACTACAGCCCTGGTGACCGAGCAATGCGAGATTGCCCCCCCCCCCATGTCGAATATATAACTTTCTTTCAACATTAAAAGTACGCTAAAATCTTACTTGAATACCATACAATGAGTAAAGTTGTTGTAAACTAAGGGGGGGGTACGCCAAGTCAACCAATACGGTCACATCAGGGTGGGTATGTTGGGGGGCGGGGGGTGGGCGGCGGGGGTGAGAGACAGACAGACAAACAGAGACAGCGAGAGAATGTTGAACCAAACCTCAAATAAAACCACACACAAAATACGACGGCGAAAACACTGAACGCAACTAAAAATGATTGAAGAAGAAGAAGCCAGATCGTTAAACGAAACCAACCCATCAAGCCCCTTATATTCCATTGGTTCAACAGCTGCTTCTAACACAGTAACATGCAAACGAAGCAGATCCCCCCCCCCCCCCCCCCCACACACACACACACCTAGCTATCCCTATCATAGCTGTTAAACACAGTGCTGTGTCCAATCCAAACTGGTTATTTCCTTCTCCTGTCAAACTCGTTTATTATCTGGCGTTGAGCGATGTGCGCGGTCGCAGCAGCTGGATCAAACACATCCTCTCTAACCAGGAAAACGATCATTGTCACAAGCCAATTGTGTCAGTTCCTTATCCGCAGCAACAAATCCGCTCGACCAGCCAGATGCTACTGCAATTAGTTAGTTAGTTGGTGGTTTGAGCCCAGCCAACCACAAAGGGTTATATAAGGGCTGGATTTTCCAAAAAAAAAAAAAAAATTTTTTATCAGGTTAATCTCCTAGTTATTTATAAAGGAAAGTGTCAAACGTTTTACATAAAAGTTTTGAACGACTCAAGGCAATTAAGACTCACCAAGAAGCCGGCACATATCCCTACTCCTTTTTGAAATCATCCACCGTTCACTATAGCGATTGTCAGTTCCTTCGTGGCAACAAATCCTCTCCAACTCTGTGATCGACCAGCCAGATACTACTGCAGGGCAATTAAAACTCACCAAGAACCTGGCACATATCCCTACTCCTTTTTGAAATCATCCACCGTTCACTATAGCGATTGTCAGTTCCTTCTTGGCAACAAATCCTCTCTAATTCTGTGATCGACCAGCCAGATACTACTGCAAGGCAATTAAGACTCGCCAAGAACCTAGCACATACCCCTACTCTTTTCTGAAATCAATCCACCGCTCACTATAGTACCCTGTATTAGCCATTGTCAGTTCCTTCTTGGCAACAAATCCCACCTCTGTGATCGACCAGCCAGATACTACTGCAAGTGCAAGGCAATTAAGACTCACCAAGAACCTAGCACACACCCTATAGCACGCTATATAAGTGATCATCAATCAAGTGATCATCAATCAATCAATCAAACACCCCCACTCCTTCTTGAAATTAATCCACCGCTCACTATTAGCCATTAGCGGTACAGAATACCCCCACTCCTTTTTGAAATTAATCCACCGCTCACTATTAGCCATTAGCGGTACGGAATACCCCCACTCCTTTTTGAAATTAATCCATCGCTCACTATTAGCCATTAGCGGTACGGAATACCCCCACTCCTTTTTGAAATCAATCCACCGCTCACTATTAGCCATTAGCGGTACGGGTAGACACAACTTAACCCCTTCACTGCCCAAGCTTGTAAAAATTCCGGGCTGAAAATTGTAAGCACACGCCTGTAAACAGTTTCAGGTTTTACGTCCACGGAAACCGAAGGCTTATTAGGAACGGGAGCCCAGGACGGGAGCCCAGGACGGCCACCTCGACTTTCACACAGCTCCTGAACTCTGATCAGGACTGGATTTGAAATATTTCACTCTTTTATTGGTCGTTTTCCAGCGGCTTCATGGCAGTGAAAGGGCTAACCATGCGTGCCCACAACAAAGACCCGACTCGCCCGCACGGTAACTCTCATTTGGCACGGATCTTTTTTGCTGTCGTTGTTGTTGTGTTCTTGTGATGGCTTTCGGGCCGCTAATCTAGTCATTAACTCCCTTCGTTTGCTGGACCTCTGTACACAAGCGCTCTTGGCCTCGTTCTGCGTTTTGTGTGTGTAAGTTTTTAAACACTTTCATTTACATTTATTTATTCATTCATTCATTCACGTGCAAATGAAAAAAAGAAGAAGAAAAAAAGAAAGAAGCTAACAACCTGCAACCGTGAACAGTCAGCGAGCAGTCAAAAAACACCAACAGTGGGGTGGACGGTGCACAGTTTTCAGAAACGTTTTGTAGAACGCCGTGAACGTAGTAAATTAGCCCTTGCAGGCTATGGGTATGGGTATAAACAGTCGATTCACGTTGGAAACGAACACAATGACAATCCAGCGCTCCATCCTATTCTGCAATCAACAATACCGTCAGGATCAGTAAGTTCCCCATCCTTAAAACAGAAAAAAAAAAAAAAAAACAGACGAACAAAAAAAGACCAAAAGAAAGAAAGAAGACCAAAATGAAGAAGAAGTGTGCAAAAAGGGGAGATAAGTCAACCCGTGTAAAGGGACTGTGCAACATCCCTCTCGCGCGACACGAACAATACAACAGGTGTCGCCATCGTCAAAACCCTGAAGTGGGGACGTTGCTCACACCCGACCGGAGCCGTCATTGTCAGGCCCCGTGTAACAGGTGCCGTGGACACAGTCGACCTCGCAACAATCAAATCAAAAGCTTGCAGGGGCACAACGACACATCGAAGTAAATTCGTAAACGGGGTTGTTGGCTTAGTGCTATAGCCGTGGGACGTACATGTACAGGCAAACCTATGTCTTTGGTTGTACGTGCTAATGTATTTGCCTCGACAGGCGACAGACTCGGGTCCCCCCCCCCTTCCCTCTCTCTCTCTCTCTCTCTCTCACACACACACACACACACACACACACACACACACACACACACACACACACACACACACACACACACACACATGTATATCATCAACGAGCTCAACAACAGTGTGGAGTACCCTACCAGATACGACTGACTATTCACGTCACAAGATAGCCTATTTCTTGCACTAATTCCGGACAAACACACGCATTCGAGCGCGCACACTCATCAACACACGCGCGCGCGCACACGCACACACACACACACAGATAAACAGAGACAGAGAGAACAAAGCGGACAGCTCTGTGTACAACACTAAAAACAGAAGCACCACCTTATCCTTAGTGTCAAGCGCCACTTGGTCGATACCTGTGCAGTAAGCAGAAGATCGGAAACTGCTGTGCTAGCTAGCCGAGTTGTGATGCAGGCGATTACGCCTTGCACGACCGCAGACTTTAGCGCACATCGATCAGGTGAAGCTGGCTAGGTGCTTGAAGAAAACCTTTCTCCAACCACACACCGTGCTCATAAATCACCGTGACCACA
>OY757546.1:5728320-5787718 GCA_963584105.1 Alviniconcha strummeri
ACAATGGGTTACACTACAGCACATACACCACAAAGTTAAACTGTAGTATGTATGCAGCTAGAAGAAACGGCCCTGATCCTGCAGTGTTTGTGGTCCTACACAACCTTGTGGCTGTGAAGTTTACACATCACTGAGTTGGTGGTACTTCAGATTGTACTCTGGTTATCTTCAAGGTGGTATCACTATCAGAGGCTGTTTGCATCTGGGATACCTTACTCTGGCACACAACCATTGCCTGTGACTAGCGTGAGCAGGTGCTACTTCGGAATCTGCTCTTATCATCACCAAGTTGGCATCACAGGCTGTTTGTGTCTGAGATGCCTGATTCTGGCAGGCAAACCATACACTGCTTGTTTTCCTGTGACTTTTTCTCAGATAATGGCATTACCTTCCCTGTGGTGTAACCCTGACCAGGCTTTAGAAAGGTGTAGTCATAACCATCCCTCTGGAAATGGCCTGTCTTCTTGTGGTGTAGTCCTAATTGTCCTTGAGTTTGTGTTGTCTTTGTGTGGTGTAGCCCTAATTGTCCTTGAGGAATTTGGATGGTGTAGCCCTAATTGTCCTTGAGTTTGTGTTGTCTTTGTGTGGTGTAGCCCCAATTGTCCTTGAGGAATTTGTGTGGTGTAGCCCCAATTGTCCTTGAGGAATTTGTGTTGTCTTTGTGTGGTGTAGCCCCAGTTGTCCTTGAGGAATTTGTGTTGTCTTTGTGTGGTGTAGCCCCAGTTGTCCTTGATGAATTTGTGTGGTGTTGCCCTAATTGTCCTTGAGGAATTTGTGTTGTCTTTGTGTGGTGTAGCCCTAATTGGCCATGAGGGATTTGTGCCATCTTCTGGTGGTTTAGTCCTAATTGTCCCAGAGGAATTTGTGCCCTCTTCAGGTGATGTAGCCCTAATTATTCTCGAGGAATTTGTGCTGTCTTCAAGGAGATGTAGCCCTAATTGTCCTTGAGGAATTTGCGCTGTCTTCTGGTGGTGGTTCCCCGAAGGGAGGCCAGGGATGTCTGATGTCTCCATCCTGTCTGGAATCTCGGGGCTGTCATTTGATTCCCCTTTCCTATCTCCTCTCTTGTTTTTTCTGCCTAGTCTTCTGTCTTGTCATTTATCTGCTAATGGTCCATTCTTCTGACTTTTTTCCAGAAAACTCTCAAATATTTTTTGTTAAGGGTTAGGCTTTTTTGTATGGCTCTTGTTGAGCAGCTAGGAGATGATATTTGGTAGGTGGTGTGTGCAGCTTGCTGCCATATGGCATTGGTTTTTGCCATTATGCATTTCTGTAACATTTTATTTTATATTGTGTTGGTCAATTCCTTTTTTATATTTTTCTTTAACCTGGTATCGATAAATTAGATGGAATGGTTTGTGATACCAGCATGCCCTAGCCTTATGTGCTCTTTTAACAGGAGTAATATTGAAGGGACTAACATCAAAAATTTGTGTTGATGTTTGTATATATGAGTTTTGTGTTTGTGAAGTGATTGGTTTTGTAGATTGACTTGACAGAGGGTTGATGTATATGTGAGAAGAGTTTAGAAATGTGTATTTGCTTATGACCTGAGTTTGACTGTCCTGAGGTGACCCTGTGTGGTTGACAGGACATTAAAATCCAGTTACTACTGTTACTACTACCTGGTGGTTGTAGTGTGGCTATGACCATCCTTTGGGAATGTGTGTGTTTTCTTGTGGTGTAACCACAGTCATCCTTCAGAAAGTTTGGCACAGTCTGTGATTGCCTCCTCTTTTGTGTGTTTCCAGGACTGGGCCAGGTTTCCAAGCCACCAGCATTGAGCATGCTGAGCCCAGCCGGTGGTAAGATGACGCCCAAAACCGCTACTGTGCCACCACTGTCGCAAGGGTCGCCCAGCAATGGATTGTCTGCAGCAGGATCCAACACGGCGCTGAATGCCACAAGGACCTCCAGTTTTGCTGCAGCTCTTAGGAAGCTGGCCCATCAGGCGAAGGACCCACAAGGTGTGTGTGTGTATGTGTGTGTGTGTGTGTGTGTGTGTGTGTGTGTGTGTGTGTGTGTGTGTGTGTGTGTGTGTGTGTGTGTGTGTGAGAACTTAAATGTAAGCACTTGTGCAAAGTTCAGTAGAAATTACTTATCCATCACTATTGGCAAGTACACATTCTTCTTGTAAAAAAAAGCACATTAATTTGCAATTATGTATCACCTTTTTTTTCCTTTTCCTTTTTTTATATATATTTTTTTAACCAGCTTAAATAAAGCCTGTGACACTGATCTAAAGGGAAGTTTTTGGTAAGTGGAAACTCTGAACCCATACAAAATACAGTATGGCTCCATGACAAGCCAACAGAAACAAAGGATCATGTTCTGATTGGTAAAGAACCAATAAATGGAGTCAGGATTCCAGCAGTGCTTTTAAATAGTTAAGAAACACTGCTCATATAACAAAGAAACACAGATTACAAGTAACAGAATCACAGAGTTGATATAATAAAAACAAAATTATCAATGAAAAAAAATTGTGGTCTTTGTCCACTTCACTTGTGCAACTTTGCAGGCCGCTTTTAATTATACTGAACTGAAACGCTTTTGTCCAAGAAGTTCCGGAGTACCCAGGAGCTTTGTCCACTATATGCTTTTTGTCTGCTGAGTACCCAGGAGCTTTGTCCACTATATGCTTTTTGTCTGCTGAGTACCCAGGAGCTTTGTCCACTATATGCTTTTTGTCTGCTGAGTACCCAGGAGCTTTGTCCACTATATGCTTTTTGTCTGCTGAGTACCCAGGAGCTTTGTCCACTATATGCTTTTTGTCTGCTGAGTACCCAGGAGCTTTGTCCACTATATGCTTTTTGTCTGCTGAGTACCCAGGAGCTTTGTCCACTATATGTTTTTTGTCTGCTGAGTACCCAGGAGCTTTGTCCACTATATGCTTTTTGTCTGCTGAGCTTTTGGATTGCACATGAAATTATCAGATGAGGAATTTCAGCATGCGCCTGCATCAGCAATGTTGCAGTCTTAATCTGCTATGCAAAACTGCACGTGTAGTAGAAACAGCCACATGGAAGATAGTTTGCTCAGTACGGCGGTGTCCTTTCAGAAGAGGCAGCAGTCTTGGCAGCTGCGGCCAAACACAATGGCTCTCCCATCAACAGCGGAAGTCCTCGGTCTGCCACACCCAAACGGGCACCACCACCGCCACCGTTGGTGTACACAAGTCAGACAGCTACGCTGAACTCACCTCCAGTGGTTACCATAGCGCCCACGCAGACCATGTCACACCCTGTGGATGGCAGACAGGTAAAGGTGTTCCTGTATTTTGAAATTTTATTTTGTATCAAATTTTGAGGGGTTGGGGGGTCATTTCCAAGGCTTTGCCACAGAAAAGTGTAGCGCTGTCTAAAGATTTTTTATTTTTTGTGGGAGTGTTTCACTGTTTGACAGCATCTCTTTATTCTCGTGAACAGAAGGACATTAGTTTACCTCTCCTTTCATAAACTGCTGGTGGCTGTTGTTTCCTGAAAACGCTGTCTTTGATTCAGATTGTGCTGTTGCCTGTATGATTTTAATATGTTATTGTTTTTGCAAATTGCTTGAATGATCTGCTGTTCTTTCTAGCTGTTGGGATATATATAAGTGTTCCAGCACCTTTAAAGGGGAAGACAAGAAGTTTGGATGAGGTGTAAAATGTGTTTGTTAGTAGAAGCATCCTTATGGATAAGTGGAAGCTTGCACTAGCGAAAAAAACAGGGGGTGGGGGGCGTGTGGGGATGGGTGTGTGTGGGGGTGGGGGTGGGTGGGAATAAGGAAGTTACGATCTTGTTTTCAGTCATGGGTGATACTAATGGTCATTATTTTATTTTCTAAAGTTTTATCGTTTCTGTGCTGCAGAGTAATGACCGAGTCCCTTCAGCACACAGTACCGCCTCTTCTTATGACCACTACAACGCGAAGCATGAGCGCGATCAGCGCCCCCACTCCTCACACTCCAGAGATGACGACCGTGGCTCCACAAAGGACAGCTCTCAGACGCCCACAAGACTGTGAGTGAAATGGAATTTGGGCTTCTGCGAAGCACATGTAACAAGGGAAATAACTGACATGTTTAACAAATTAATATTACTGCCCCTTGGGGACCCAGATAATCAAACCTGTAGTTTGCCAGTCTGTTTTGGGGGCGTGAGAAGAGGATGGTGTTTCATCAGAAATTTCAGCCATGTTCAGCTGTGGCATAAAGAGAAGAAAATCATTGACTTTCACTGCTGTTTCTGTGGATGCAATCTTAGAAAGGAACAAAAACAAACAAAACAAAAAATGGGGGGGGGGGGGCTGATGAGTGTGTGTGGGAGGGGTGCCCTAAGTGTGTGTGTGTGTAGGAGGTTGCCCTAATAAGTGTAGTGGTCTTTCATCAGAGATTGCAGCCATTTTCTGTGCTTTTCTATAAGTTCAGTATGACTGAGTGTCTTGCAGGGGTGCTGATGAGTTGGAGGGAAGGGGGGTTAATGAGAGTGGTAGTCTTTTATCAGTGATTACAGCCATATTTTGTGCTTTTTCATGAAAGGAGTTCAGTATTACTGAATGTCATTGGGATGGTGGAGGTAGAGATGGAGGGGATCTCTCAGAGGATGATCTGTCTTTGGAGGTTTCATCCATGCCCACCTTTAGCATATGAAGATTTGAGTCAATCAGATGTGAGTGGGCTTTGTGCAGGGGTCCGCCTCACACCAGCGCCGGAACGTCCCGGGATGAGGGCTTGTCAAGAGGGTTCCACCCGTACCGTCCTGAAGATGACCTTCACAGGGCTGCCGCGGCTGCTGCTGCTACTCTGCCTCCCTACGCCCTTGACCCTGCCTACGCTGCGTATCATCCAGCGTTCCTCCAGCACCACGCCTTCCAGTCTGCGGCTGCCTTGAGGTTTGTGCTGACTTGGCTGCATTCTGCAGGTCTCTGACTTGGCTGCATTCTGCAGGTCTCTGACTTGCCTTTTGAGAAAGGAGAGGGCTCACTGCCCTTTTCGATCCACCCTGATACAGCTTGTAGCTAATTTCTTCTCTTATCCCCCCCCCCCCCCCCCCCCCCCCACCCCTCCATAATTAGAAGAATTGTTTGTTTTGTTTTGGGAGGGGGAATCTAGGAATTTTTGTAGAATTTTCAACTCTCACAGAGCCTCTGGCGTGGTTTCAAATTTTTCATGCGGTAAATAAATGAAGAAATAAGGATTGAGGATGTACCTCTGGTGGAGTTTATGCGCCTTGTATGTACCCATATGCTGAGTGAGAGTCACCATAGGCGACTCAGGTCTTTGTTGTTGTACTTGTGTTACATGGTTTGAGCCCTGATTAACTCCATTGTGCATTCATTCTGAAGAAATAAAATATACTGAGGCTGATCCATTCATTTTTAAAAATTCATTTCCATGGAGACCCTGTTACGCTACAGAGTTCAGCTTCAAGCAGAAATCATACAGCTGAGTAACTGCAAGTGTGCCCCTGTTGCTTATAATAATGCTTGCCTCCTCCATCTCCAAAGCACAGTTGTTACTGAATGGTGAGGGTTGGGTTTTTTGCACCTCAGTTGCGGCGGTTTTTTAAAAATTGCTTTTGGTTTTATGTAGCGCTGTTCTCCACATTCGATCAGACTCGGTGCCCTCTTGTGGTGTGCAGTTCTGAGCAAGTGACTGTTACTTTTTCTAGCACATTTTTTGATATACACTGAAGTGGTGTGCTGACAGCACTATTAAGCTGCTACATAGCTAGAGCACATGAAGCTGCTGCCATGCCGTGATGGCAGAGGTTCTGTGTACACCATACAACCATGCACCAGTTTACAGTGTTAGTATGGTGTTATCCTGTGCATTAGCAGTTACCTGACTGCCTCTCTGTCTCAGGTACAGGTTTTTATCCTGTGCAATAGCTATTACCTGGCTGTGCCTCTCAGTTTTTTTTTTTTTTTTTTTTTTTTTTAAACTGTGCAATAGCAATTACCTGGCTGTGCCTCTCAGGTATGAGTTTTTATCCTGTGCAGTAGCTATTACCTGGCTGTGCCTCTCAGTTTTTTTTGTTTTTTTTTTTACTGTGCAATAGCCATTACCTGGCTGTGCCTCTCAGGTATGAGTTTTTATCCTGTACAATAGCAATTACCTGGCTGTGCCTCTTGGGTATGAGTTTTTTTAATCCTGTGCAGTAGCCATTACCTGGCTGCGCCTCTTGGGTGTGAGTTTTTCTCCTGTACATTAGCAATTACCTGGCTGTGCCTCTTGGGTATGAGTTTTTATCCTGTACATTAGCAATTACCTGGCTGTGCCTCTGAGCTACGAGTTTTTATAGTGGGCTGAATTCCCTCAACTCACTTGCAGCTTTGCCAGGACATGGCTGTGCAAGTTTGCATAGATCTGTAATGTATACGTGTGTGTTTCAGATATGAGGACCCCCTGATGGAGAGGCTGCGACTAATGCAGGCGGCCCCCTTCCTGCCCTTCCCCGGGGGGCTGGTCCCCCACCCCAGCATGCACCCTTTGCTGTCCGCCGGCGCCCGCTACCCCGCGGAGCTCCTGCACCAGTACCCTTACCTGTCCCCCAGCAGCGCGCAGGCCCTGGATGCTCGCACCTCGCAGGTTGCTGCAGACAGGTGAGTGCGTCAGCAGCTGCTGGCGCATCAGGTCTTGGTTGTTCAGGCCTTGCGGAGAAAGTTGGGTGGACTTGTAAACCTGGGTGAGGCCACCAGGGGAATATTTGTTAGTTTTACCTGGCCCGTTAAGGAAACCTCCTACGCCAACCAACACCGTCAAACACATCTTACATAAAGTGATGAACTCTTTTCAGATGCAATTCCTTGCAGGACAAATAATTTTGCTTCTGCAAATACTTCTTGTGCACATTTTGGTGCTTTATTAAAAAATTTTATATAGGAAAAAAAGGGGGGGGGGGGCATATTTTCAGTTTACATAATGCCCAAAAATATTGGATTACCTCTGTTACCTGGCAGCTTAGAGAAAGTCATTAAAAATTTTACATGTCGGCTTCCAGATGACAGTTCAATATATACAGCAGAGTTGAGGGCGATTCTTTTAGCTCTCAGTCATGTTTATTATTCCAAAGAAAAATCATTTTTGATATTATCTAATTCCCTTTCATCGTTACAGTCAATATTAAACCTAAAATATCATCATCCAGTCTTAGTTCAGATTTTAGAATTATATACAGAAATGACAAGAGAGGGGAGAGAGATTGTTTTCATCTGGGTTCCCGGCCATGTTGGCATATGGGGAAATTCGGCTGCAGATTCTGCAGCTAAGGATGCCCTGGATGGCGACATCTCGGTTGAGCTCACCCCATTCGCAGACCTAAAATCACGCACAAATAAATATATATTAGAACTGTGGCAGTCTGAGTGGGATGAGTTCCCGTAAAATAAATTATATAAGGTATTCCCAATATTAAAAGAATGTATTGTTTGTCCTCAGAAAAACAGAAAAGAAGAGACTGTGATGGCCTGATTGCACACTGGCCATTCTTTTATTACTCATTCCTTTTTATTGAAGGGTGAGGAACTGCCAGTGTGCATCGGATGTGATAAACGTTTAACCATAGAGCATATTTTACTTACTTGTTGGGATTTTATTGAAATAAGAGAGAGCCACTTTACAGCTAAATCACAGCGCATGTTGTTTCAGTATATTTCACCTGAGAAGATTTTTAACTTTTTGAAAGCAATTAATATTTTTCAATTTTTTTTTATTTGAGATAATTTTTAGTTATATTTGTGTTTTCACCTTTTAAGCATGGTTTTAAAACTGTATATAGACCAATTTTGAAACACACACATTATTAAAAATTAAATATATAATATGAGATGTGTATCGCCCTAATATAACCGCACCGGTTGACTGGGCGTAAAACACCAACTTACTTACTTTCTTGTCAAACCCATTTCATTACACACTTTTTTCTGTCTGTCTTAACAGATCAAAATCTGAGGATGAACGAGTGAGAGAGTTGGAGCGAGAGAAGGAAAGAGAGAAGGAGAAACGAGAGAAGGAGCGGGAAAGAGAAAGAGAGCGCGAGGCGGAACTGGTCAAGCGAGAGAGGTTACGTGAAGCTGAGCGCGAGAAGCAGCGCAGCTCGGAGCATGGGGACCGGCGGGACATTCTGACCGTGCCCTCCCGTTACCTCAGTGACAGAGAAGGACAGAGGGACAGTCGTTCACATCATCAACCCCCTCAACAGTCACATCATCAAAGCCATCCTTCACACAGAAGTGATGAAGGTGAGGCATGCTTTGAGTCTTGCAGTTGGTGTTGTCATGTCTTTGGTTTGTTTGCTTTTTTGTTTTTAAAAATGTACTGCCTCAAGTACTAAACACCTAAAAGTTTAAAAGGAACGCAGATTTAATATGACGATACAAGACATGCAAATTTTCAGGGTAAGCCCCTTTTTTAAGCAGCAAAACAACAGTTAGACAACAGTTAAATGGTGAAAAATGAAAATATACGATTATCCTGTTTCAGTTGTGGTGTGGTTTCAGTTGTGTGTGGTTTCGGTTGTGGCTGTTTCAGTTGTAGCTTGCCCCCCAAATTTGCATCTGTTTTGTATCATATTAAATTAGCATTCCTTTTAACCTTTGATGTTTTGGGATCTTGGTTTAGAACGCTAGCAGGCATCCTTGTTTCACATTTTTTCTCTCTCAAGCATTGATAAAACAGCCAGATAACTGACGCAGACACAATAAAATTTTCAGGGTAAGCCACAGCTTGTGCCACTAACATGGTGCATTGTCAGTGCTCTTGTCAGATGACTGGCACAAGTACTGACAATGATAAGTAATCTTTGTTGTCCAAATATATGTGTAAAAACAGTTTGTAAACACTTACAGCCAACACAGGTTAGGCACACAAAGCGTCCATTACTATTATTATTATAGGAGCTGTTGAATGTGTGTCTGTGTGTGTGCGTGCGCGCATGTGTGTGTGCATGTGCGCACATTCCTGCAAGGTCTTGAAGAGGATTTGCTAAACTTGTTCTCCTTAAATCAGCATCAGCTGGTTTTGTCCGTGCAGGAAGGAGCGGTTCCATCAGCCAGGGAACGCCGAGGGATGCCGACCATTCTCGCCCACGGAGTCGCACGTCAGAAGGCAGCCATGTCAAGAATCACCACTCGTCCCCCTCTCATCGCAACCACTACCAGCCCAAGGTACGGTTGGTCGCAGGGTGGCAGTGGTACCATCTCAGGGTGCAGCTGGCAGACAGGGGGTTAATGGGGTACCATCTTGTGATACATTTTGCAGATGGGGGTTAATGCGTTGCCATC
This sequence comes from Alviniconcha strummeri, assembly GCA_963584105.1. Classification (NCBI taxonomy): domain Eukaryota; kingdom Metazoa; phylum Mollusca; class Gastropoda; family Provannidae; genus Alviniconcha; species Alviniconcha strummeri. The sequence continues at coordinate 5,737,588 of OY757546.1, forward strand.
TCATGGTGCAGTTGGCAGACAGGGGGTTAATGGGGTACCATCTTGTGATACGTTTTGCAGATGGGGGTTAATGTGGTACCATCTCAAGGTGCAGTTGGCAGACAGGGGGTTAATGCGGTGCCATCTCATGGTGCAGTTGGCAGACAGGGGGTTAATGTGGTACCATCTTGTGATACGTTTTGCAGATGGGGGTTAATGTGGTACCATCTCAAGGTGCAGTTGGCAGACAGGGGGTTAATGCGGTGCCATCTCATGGTGCAGTTGGCAGACAGGGGGTTAATGTGGTACCATCTTGTGATACGTTTTGCAGATGGGGGTTAATGTGGTACCATCTCAAGGTGCAGTTGGCAGACAGGGGGTTAATGCAGTGCCATCTCATGGTGCAGTTGGCAGACAGGGGGTTAATGCGATGCCATCTCATGGTACAATTGGCAAACAGGGGGTTAATGTGGTACCATCTCAAGGTACAGTTGGCAGACAAGAGGTTATTGTGGTACCGCCTCGTGATATGTTTTGTAGACAGGGGGTTAATGTGGTGCCATCTCAAAGTATAGGTGGTAGACAGGGGGCAATGGCATACTATCTCAAAGTACAGTTGGCAGACAGGGGGTTAATGTGGTGCCATCTCAGGGTACAGTTGGCTTATACGGGGTTAAACTGGTAGCATCTCAGTACAGTTGCCAGCTATGGGGTTTTGTACGCTTGTTTCACATAACACACATACAGCTATGGGGTTTTGTAAGCTTGTTTCACATAACACACATACAGCTACGGGGTTTTGTAAGCTTGTTTCACATAACACACATACAGCTATGGGGTTTTGTAAGCTTGTTTCACATAACACACATACAGCTATGGGGTTTTGTAAGCTTGTTTCACATAACACACATACAGCTATGGGGTTTTGTAAGCTTGTTTCACATAACACACATACAGCTATGGGGTTTTGTAAGCTTGTTTCACATAACACACATACAGCTATGGGGTTTTGTAAGATTGTTTCACATAACACACATACAGCTGGTTGCCATTTCACGCTGGTGGTGGAAGAGCTCATCTTTCAGGGTGATTGCCTCTCATGACAATGCACACAGGGTAGACAAAATAGTGAATGCAGCACTGGTGTTGCTGGCTGCAGTGATTTTCTTCAAGGATATGGTATGCAGTGATGCCACATTGCTTTGTGTGCAGTACGAAAACCATAGCCTGCCCAAGGCAGAGCGAACGTCTTCAGAGTCGTCCCGCCACTCCCACCACCACCACCACCACCACCCTGCATCCCATAGCGAGCAAGAACAGAGCAAGGGGCAGCCACCCCCACTCGTCTCCCCCCACAGATCCTCTTCCAAGGGAAGCTCCGACACAGCGATTTTCCGCCCTTTCGAGAAGGATGGGCCCACGAGCAGCGCGAGTGTTGTCAGTCACAGTGACAAAAGCCAGAGCGCCGTGCTCGTGCCACCACCAAATGTGGGCAGCAGCGGGAAGTGCAATCACGTGAGCGCCGGCTCGGCCAAGGAGGTGTCGCCCGCCGTGCCAGCCAGCGTGCGAGTCTTTGGCAGCACGCCGGAGGCCAAGATCCTCAACTCCAACTTCATCAACCACCGCATCGAAAAATTTGACTTCAAGAGCCTGGCCCGAGAGTGCGCGTCCAGGGAGGCCTCGTCATCAACAGCCGCCGTTGTGGAGGGCTCCACCTCGTCCTCCAAAGCGGTCTCTGTCGCAGCCACCGCTGACGTGGAAGAGAACCGCCTCGCCTCTTTGGCTCCCCAGCTGCCGTCTCTTGCCTCCCTTCCCTCTGTTGCGGCAGTCGCTCCGGCGATGGTCGTGAGTCGACTGGATGCCCGTGAGCGGCTGCTTCGCGAGGCGCGGGCAGAGGGGTCGTACAACAGCGAGAGCGAGGAGGAGTGCGAGCTGGAGGAGGAGATGGACAGGAAGCGGGACCGGCTGACAGTGGTGGGCAGTCTGGTGGCAGCCGACCTGGTGCTGACGCCCTGCAAAGTGGCGCTGTTTGACAGACTGGGGCTGACCACCCTGCAGAGAAAGAAAGGTGAGTGTCCGGGCCGTTCCCCTGTCCGCAACGCCTTGCCAGCCTCCGTGGCTGAAGCTTCCATCTCTTTCTTGCATCGTTCATTCACGTTGGAGCTGAATAGATTTTGTTTCTAAACTAGGCTGGAGTTGTGCTGGTCAGGGGTTTTTGCCCCTGGGGATGGTTGCAGTGGTTGGATGGGTGTGGATAATGTCTTTAGTTTTTCTCTGGCTGTCATACCTACTGCATGATGTCCAAAGTTAAATAAGTGTCATTGCCGATATTAACAACTTTGAAAGATACGAATGTGTGTGAGAGACACAGAGAGTGTGTAACAGTGTGTCATGTGTGCATGCATGTGTGTGTGTGTGACAGTGTGTCGTGTGTGTGAATGTGAAAGTGTGTCATCTGTGTGTATGTGTGACAGTGTGTGTGTGTGTGTGTGTGTGTGTGTGTGTGTGTGTGTGTGTGTGTGTGTGTGTGTGTTTGAAGATCTGAGTGTGCATGCAAGTGAGTGAAAGCAACAATCAGTTTTTCTGGCAAACTATGTGACACTGACAGGGAGGCTATCCAGCACTATTTTTTTTCAGAACAGATTTGTAGGCTGTGCTGTTACAAGTGTCCATGGTGTTTTGTAAAATAAGGGGAGATGGAGCCAAGTCTAGCACAATCGAGCATGGTCACCAAATGGATGGGTGACTGTGATGTGCTGGGCTTTGCGCCCCCCCCCCCAAGATTTCTCCAGATTCAGATTCTGTGCAGATTGTACATGAGACCTGAGGTCCCCTGAGTGTGTGCACATGCAAAAAGATCACATACACGGTACACACCTGAAAGAGCTTTTAGTTTATGTCCGAGTTTGGTGGATTATCAAAACATTAAAATAACTCCACATGCACTAAAAAAAATTTTTTTAACAAAAACAATGTGAAACAGTAAATCTGCTTGAGAGCAGAGATTAGTGCCATGAGAAAAGAGTAAATACTAAATAGTGACAATTTGTGTGCAGATTTGCAACAAGAAGGCTTCCGCAAGCGCCGCAAACTGATGAGAGAGCGCAGCATCAGTCCCATTGAAGTAGATGACGTGGACACAGGGTACATCGCTCCTGCAGATTCACGCCTGTCGCCTGAGGCATCCTGTTCTTCTGCAGCAGTACCGTGTGATGGAGAGAACTTTGTGGAAGCTTGCAAGTTCTTCGCTGTGCTGGGATTGAGGCCAGTCCCACCGGAGTGCAAGCAAGGTAAATTCTGTTCAGCTGTGTTGACTAGGTTGTATTAAAGTATTTCATTCATGTTTTTTGTTGGTGTTTGTTTTGCATTAATATTGTGATGAGGTGTCTCCCTGGCTATGACCGTTTTCCCTTTAGGCCTGCCGGACAGCTTGTCTGGTCTCCATACCAGCTTTTCGCAGTCTGACCTTGTCTGTCTCTGTCTCTCTCACACACACACTGACCCTTTTGTTGCATACAGTATAGGAAGGACTGGCTGTTCAGCAGGTCCAAATGGACTTAATGCTACTATCCTTGAGTATTAAAGTTTTCAAGTTTGAGTTCCTCCACCCCCACCCCCTTCATGTGTGTGTGTTGTCTCTGTGTATGTTGTCACGAACCAAGTTTCTTCCGGTAATAATGCAGATAATATCTTTTGGTAGGTTTGAGGGGTAAATGTTCCAAGAGGTGGATGTTGCTGTGTTTATGTTTTGGTGAGCTAACCAGTGCTGTTGATGTTCGGGCAGCTATGGAGATAGTGCGCCAAGCCTGCGAGGACAGCAGACGGAGACGAGAGGAGAAGAGGAAAGCAAAAATCAGGCGCAAGCTGGAGTGGGAGCAGCAAGGTACTAGATAGTCCACTACAGATGTCAGTGTACACTGTTTCGTTTACGGACACAGACACATAAATGCACATGCAATCACATTCCCCCCCCCCCCCCCCCCCCCACACACACACACACACAAGTTTCTGGTACGGTCAGGCATGGTTGTGACCCTCTGAAATTGCACTGCTACCTTGTGGGATTTCAAGAATCAAGCTCAGGTGCCAAGTCTGACCAGATGTGCTAATTATTGGCTGTTTGGGCCTGGTTTTGCCTGCGTCTTCTATCACTTGGGTTGTATGTACAGTAGAACTGTGAGGCGCCTTTTTACTAGTGTTTTAGCGATGTGTGTTTTGACCTGATATTGAGCTACAGTGAATGTGTAAATCATCCTGAGGTGACCCTGTGGAGCTTCCAGGACGTGAAAGTCCAGGAACTAATGGACTGACCCTCTAACCATTTTACATGTGCTTAACGGTAGCACTGTTTCTGTTCTGTGTGTCTCTTTTCATCGCTGTTTCCCCTCTTGCCTACAGAGCTGTTGAAGGCCTTGAACAGAAAAGCCTCCAACAACAAGAGGAAGTTTGAGGACCTGGCCCCTGCGTCTGGCAGTTCTTTAGATGTGACGATCGAACCTTTGCGCATCACGCTGGGGCAGCTGCAGGAGCGCCACCTTGCGGCAGCGAGGCAAGAACAGGAGAAGAACCAGCTCATGAACCACACCCTTGGCAAAGCTGGCAGCAGCAGCACAGTGGATGGAAGTCGGCCTGTGATATTCTCGGAGGTGCGAGATCGTCATCTGAGTCGAGAGTTTGCAGAGCAGTTTCACGAGTCTGTGCTGCAGTCGACACGGCAGAAGGAACAGTCACAGAAACTGGGTATGTCATGTACTGTGAGTGTGTGTGTGTGTGTGTGTGTGTGTGTGTGTGTATGTTGAGGCCATTATCATTCAATATTACTATGTCTTCCTGCATGAGTGTGTGTGTGTGTGTGTGTGTGCATGAGCGTGCAAGCACAAACACAGGTGTGTGTTGAGATTGTGCTAGCTTTTAGAACAGGAGCTCCACAGTGAATGCTTTGTCAAGGATGTGCTGACAGCTACCTCTGATGGTGAGGCCAGAAGGATGAATAAACAGGCTGAGACGTCTTGCTGTGCTGTGCAGGTCACGCCAATCACGGAGCTCCAGATGCCATCGCCAAGCATCACTCCTCCATCAACCACACGCTCCCTTCCTCTGCTGCCACGTCATCAGGGGAGGCCACTCACCCCGTCTTTCCCTGGCCCGGTATCGAGGGGGTTCTGGAGTCCTACAACCGACACAGAACAGGTGACTGCGTAGAAATGCATGGTGTTATGTTGTTGAGTGTTGCTTTACGTCCACAGAAACCATACGCTTAGTAGTAACAGGAGCCCAGGATGGCCACCTCGACTTTCACACAGCTCCTGAGTTCTGCATAGTGTTAGTGTGATGAGCATAGTGTTATATGTGCTGGACTCAGTGTGTCTGTGGCACTTGAGTGCTTTGTCTCACTTGTCAGTGCTGTGAATAGTTGTAAAGCACTGTCAGCTCTTTTGAGAAAGAGCACTTTTATCAATTGTAGGCAACTTTTGCTCTGATTCTATTGACAGTACTGCACAGAACATGTAAACAGGAGTTTTGTGCAGGGTTTGACAGTGATTTATTCATTTAATTCTGTGGTATTTTTAAGAGGATATGTATCAGAATTCTGCGTACTAACATTGTCATTGGCTTATTATTATTACGGTAACAGTAACTACATTTACGTACATCTTGGGCTGCTGCTTACAGCAATGGTAACTACATTTACGTACATCTTGGGCTGCTGCTTACAGCAATGGTAACTACATTTACGTACATCTTGGGCTGCTGCTTTGGTAACTACATTTGCATACATCTTGGGCTGCTGCTTACAGCAATGGTAACTACATTTACGTACATCTTGGGCTGCTGCTTACAGCAATGGTAACTACATTTACATACATCTTGGGCTGCTGCTTACAGCAATGGTAACTACATTTACATACATCTTGGGCTGCTGCTTACAGCAATGGTAACTACATTTACGTACATCTTGGGCTGCTGCTTACAGCAATGGTAACTACATTTACATACATCTTGGGCTGCTGCTTACAGCAATGGTAACTACATTTACGTACATCTTGGGCTGCTGCTTACAGCAATGGTAACTACATTTACATACATCTTGGGCTGCTGCTTACAGCAATGGTAACTGCATTTGCATACATCTTGGGCTGCTGCTTACAGCAATGGTAACTGCATTTGCATACATCTTAGGCTGCCGCGTTTAAAATGTCATAATCTGGACATTTTCATGATTACCCTCATTTTAATGATGCCTTCGTATTATTTGCAGAGCAACTAGCAGAGAGAAGGATGCTGATTGAGAGGTGTCGCCAGCTTCACGCAGAAAATATGGAGATGAACAAAGCTGCAGAGGCTCTTAGTAGCCGCTTGCAGGTAAACACAGCCAGCACATTTTATTACTGGTGCACTTTTAAAGGGAGTCTAGGCCCTGGTTCTGCTGACAGCTGTCATACAGTCACCCTGACTAGCTGTCAGAACTCAATTCTGCATAGTCACAGAATTGAAGGGGATGTATCGTCAGAGAAATGATTTGTTTTCTCCTTTTCTCTTCTCCTTTTCATTTGGCTTTTTTTTTTGGGGGGGGGGGGGGGGGGGCATAGGTTTGTAATATCTTGCATGACCAGTCAACATAGCTGAGTTGATGTGTTGCTGACATGAAATTGGTCTTTGTTTATTTAACAGTTTTTGAGTGCTAATTAGCTCCCTTGTTTGTTGGTTCGGAATGTCGTGACATTTTTATTTTCTAAACCTGTTTAGCCAAGGGCTTCATAAAAAGAACATTCTGACCATATGGTCTCTTTCATTGAGTAGGTTCCCTCTGGTAACTTGAAACCTCACCATTCAATTTTTTTAACGATTTGTTCACAGATGCTGGAAGAGGAAGCACAGAGGAAAACGGCAGAGCGCGAACGGTTGGAGCATGCAATAGGCAGTTTGAAAAAGTGCCTCAGCTTTCAAAGATGATAGGACCTGCTTTTGGACCCCCTCACGATCTCAGCACTTGTGGTGTTTGAAAGTTGTGCGATGTTGTTGATGATGACTTGTGCTCAGCAGTGAATATGCCGCTCAAGGAGATTGGCTATACAGATTACATCTATCTATATGCTTGTGAGAGAAAACTGAACCAAGACATCACTGTCGTCTTGCAGCACTGACTGCCTAGTCGATACGATCCTCTGTGGATGTGGGATAGTGTCATTTCTTTGTGAACTGTCACGTGGCCTCCTAGTTCATCCTGTCATCTGTGACGATGGGATTTTGTTGTACCGTGTGCACCCCCCCCCCAACCCCTCCTGAACGAGCCTTGGGTCTGCAGAAGTACATCTCCTCTCTGAAAGCAGCATTGATCAAAGTCGCCGTGACAGTGTGTTGTGTAAGTACTACAAGTAAGCTGCAGTGAACTGGGCCACACAGATCCTGTGGAGTTGTCCACAAGCGAGTGCTCATGCTGCGTGGAGAGGATGTTTGGTTATTTATTCAGATCTGCACGGATGGTGGGTTTTTTGCTTGCCTTGAGGTTCCTGGACTTCAAGTGCCGTGCAAGCTTGGCAAGTCGACAGTGTGTGTGCGCCAAGGACCTGAGGTGCATTTCAGCTCGGTTGTTTAGCAGTCTGTGGCACCAAGGACTTGAAGTGCTGTTTCTGTGCAGTCTGTGGATCGTGGTCTGTACTGAACTAAGATAACAAACAGCCATGGATCATACTGGTCACAGACCTTCAAATGCCTGTGTGTTGAACTTCAACTGCCATATATATATATACACACATATATGGCTGCAGACAGTTGATACGATCTGTGACACTTAAGTGTAAAGTAATTGTGCATTCAGCAGTGTTTTGTTCATGATACATAATACCCCCCCCCCCCCTTTCTCCACCCCAGCCCGATGGATGTTATTTTAAATATGATAAAAAAGAAATAAAAAAAAAGATCTTGATGTGTACTTATCACCAATCTTCGCCTTCCCTGTCTCTTGTTGGAAGTTTTCCCTGCGCATGTTTACTGTTTATGATGGTTCCTGTATGTTTTGTTTGTCAAACTTGAAAGCGTTGTTCAGATCCATTGAATGGGTTTGCTTTTTTGCGCCACACTTCTGTGCCTCAGGCATTTTACTGTAATTGTCATGACTTGTATTTTGGAATTTAAATCATGCACATGAGCAGCTCTCATAGTTTTAATGCTTTGGGGCTTTCGGCCACTTCAAATCAAGTAAAGGAATAACCAGTCAGATTATTTATTGCATAACCAGTGAGCTTATTTACTGCGTTGCCAAATAAGAAAGCTCTCAGAATCGAGTTCGAGGTTGGTAAAATTCAGTTAGAGGTTTGTATTATCTTTGTTTTTTGAGGAGTTTTTCTCTTCTTATTTACACGTTTACTTCTTTTTTTTTTTTTTTAAAGGTTACTTGCTCATTTGGGTCTGCTGTAAAATTAGGATATCACTGAAATTGAGATGAATATTTTGTATTTTTGATGTAAAGCATTTAGGTTTACGTGTCACATGATACAGCATGCACACACTCCCTCAAAGAGAGAAAGAACAAAACTGATAAAGTCATGTCACTTCTCTTGTTCGTTCGCATAAAATTCACAACTTTGTACTGAGTGTTAATGCACTTTCACACCTTTTTTTAATTTATTTTTTAGCATAAATGATGCATATTGATATATGAATGAGCCAGAAAGGAGGAACAAAAACAAGCCCCCTTTTTTTATATACAGCATAATACTACCACAATGTGCATCAGCCCTATTCCTGTTCCGCTTTGCTTGATGTTCCGGTGTCTGTTGTGATAGTAATAGCATAGGGTTCTGTACAGGGATGATATTAATATGAGGGCAATTTAGAGCATCAACATCAGAGAGATTTTCCTCGGGCACGCCAGATAGTGATGTTGTCCCAGCCCCACCACCAATGTCTTCAGTTTTAAGCTCTCTTCAGCTACCATTGACAAAGAATTGCATATTTTGGGGATCTATCAAGAGTTGTGGCAGAGCAGTATAAATGTACATTTAATTTTAAGGCAAAAATTTCATTCTGTCTTACTCAGTTACTGTGCCAAGTTTCAGAACCCCACCCCCCCCACCCCCGGTTCCCTTGTTTACTGGGAAATCTTTAACTTTGTTGAAAGCAAACTGTTGACGTACATTTCGAACTGAAGTGCAGTCAATAAGTAATTAATCTATGATCGTCTGAAGATGACGTGGTGGGGTAATGAAACAGTCTCACATACACAATCCACTCTTTCTCTGGAATGCATTTGTCAATGTACAGTTGTATACCAGCACCCCCCCCCCCCCCCCCCCCCCCAAGTGTTGAGCTGGGGAATGCTACAACAACATAATCTGTTGGGCTGTGTAGCCTTGAAGCAAGGCAGCAAATGTACCTGACACATCAACTACTCATCAGTATGCTCGGAGCACTGTAGCCAGACAAGTGTTGGGCAGTCTGTCGGTTTAAAGAAGGTTAATACAAAAATAATGGGTGTTAGGCACCTGAGACAGTGTGAACAGTTTCTTTGGCGTAAAGTTTGAATCAACGTTTGCTGTTTCTCTGAATTGGAGGAACGGTAACGTGAAACTGAAGCATGTAGGACATCGTCTTTCATTTGTTCAAAAGACAGTGTCTTTGGCTTCAAGTTTAAATTAAGCTTTGCTGTTTCTCTGAATTGAAGGAATGGTTAGACAAAACTGAAGTGTGTTGGACATGATCTTTCATTTGTTTGAATGAAAAGAATGGTCACTAGAAACTGACAAGCATCCGAGCGTCAGCTGTTGAAATGTAAAAGGAATGGTAACAACGACACCAGACAACCATCAGCCATTTTTATGAAGTGTCACCTTCGCAGCATTTCTTGTGCAAAGAGAGCATATGGCATTAGTTATTTAGTAGTGAACCAGGAATTTTAATTTCCCTAATTGTAATTTGTTGTATAATACAATGCATCACAGTAACTTACAGAGCTGTACTTTGAAATTTGTTTCAAGATAGATCTCTGCTACACCGTCAGGAGAATGCATGTTGATGCTCACACACAGGCAGAGAGACTGACAAAATGCCATGTATCATGGACTGAGAGGGAGAGATGAACATATTTTTACCAGTACATTTTAACACCCAGGATTTTTTATCCATTTGTGCGCATAGACATTGAAAGTAGGAATTTATTAATAGGTTTTTTTTTGTTTTGTTTTTTATAAATGTGCGACTATTTAAAGTTTTGCTCTTGTTGGTCTTTGGAATCAGCTTTTGTACTCGGTGCTAAAAGTTGAATCTTATGTTTTGGATGCAAGCTGACAGTAGTTTGACAGCGCAGGAAGTGTTCACAGCTGTTTGCCTCTGGGGGTCGTTTATTGGTGCAGGAATTGCTCACAGCCGTTTGTTCAGAGGGCCATTTTGTCAGTGCAGGAATTATTCACAGCTGTTTGTGCACAGAAATTTTATCAGTGCAGGAATTGTTCACAGCTGTTTTTCACAGGGGTCCTGCAGCAGTGCAGAAAGTGTTCACAGCTAGAATTTGTTCATAGGGGTGCTTTATCAGTGCAGAAAGTGTTCGCATATGTTTTTCCAGTGTTGCCTTTGAAATAATTCCAGTATTGGTCTGACTGAGTGACAGTGGCCCCATCTTCTTTTCAGGATGATAAGCAACTGCTTAAATTTTTTTTATGCACCTCTCTCTCCTTTGCAGTTGATGGTTTGATGGCTTGGTTTTGTGCCCGCAGGTTGTAGTACCTCAAGCTCCTCAACAGTCACTGGGTATGTTTTGTTGCTAGTGAATGGACAACATCCACAGTACTCGGGCAGATGCCACTAGGCAAGGTCACTGAAATAGTTTTTTTTTTTTTTAGGAGCTTGCAGACCGTAGGCCCAAAGGCTACTCAAAATGGTTGGCAGATTCAGAGGACTCGTGCTTGGTTGATAACGGAAGTTAGAAAAAAAAACAGCCATTGGGTTCTGCATTTTGCTGGATTTTGAACCTTGGGCACCTTCTTTTTTCTTGTGCACGGCATTGTGCCTTTTTTTTCTTTCCTTAAAATTTGAATCTACGAGTTATCAATATATATGTACTTCTTGGTTGTAACGTTTGGGGGTGGGATGGGGATTTCTCTTTTGAATCACTAAATGTGCAGCACTTTGGCTCAAAGTTGTTGATGTGCAATTTATTTTTGGTTCATTGAATTTATTTATGAACTTGTGTCATGCAACTTGTGATCTTTTCGGATGTTTTCTTTGTTTTCCCATTCACTGGTATGTACATTTCTCATAGGTTGTTATATGAACAATCAATGAATCATGCAGGATATCAAGTGAATTTATACTAGGCTGTTTTGTTCATGTTATTCTCCTGAAAAGTCACCATAAAGCAGATCACCTTGCTATTTTATGTCCATCAAGAAAATAACAAAAATCCTGTGCTACATTTCACAAAGAAAGAAAATCAGTCTAATCATGTTTTTGTCATCTTCTTTTTCTTTTTTATGGTAGAAAGTAGCAATGCGCCGTTTTCACTCTCGATGTACATTTCTCGTTTTGTAAAAAAAAATTCTCTCTCAAAACGATGCAATAAATTATTGATGAAATTTACTGAAGTTCTTTTGTTGATGTCATGTGACGTTATCTTCAAACAGTATTTTGACCAGTAGTAGCTTTTCTGCTGCACAAATCTCTGTGTCACAGTCCTTGCTTTCAAATTAGTCTTTACCCCCCCCCCCCCCCCCCCCCGCGCGCGTGTGTGCATGCCATTGTGCATGTGCTTTGTATATTTTTTTATTGGCATTGTGTGCGTGCGATCCTGTGTGTGTGTGAGTGCAATTTTGTGTGCGTGTTTTGTATAAAATGTTTATTAATTTTTGTGTGTTTTGTCTGCTGATTTGTATAATTGTGCATTATATCTGTATTGTTTTTCTTCTTTAAGTTGTAAAGCACTTTGAGATCCAAAAGCACTCCGTAAGTTCCCTACTATTATTATTATTATTATGTCACATCATGATTGCATGAAGCGTACATGGAGTTGTGCCTGCCTGTACCAGTCCGTGGCCAGAGTCTAAACCTGGGACTGGAACACAATGGGCTGTGTCTTCATTGTGTAACCCAAACCTTGGGTCAATGGGCCTGGAAGTGGTACATTGTGAGACTGGTTCACATTAGGCCTGTTTCAGTATGAGACTGATTTACAATGGGCCTGTTTCAATATGAAACTGATTCACAATGGGCCTGTTACAATATGAGACTGGTTCACAATGGGCTGGTACAATATGAAACTGGTTCACAATGGGCCTGTTAGTGTTACACTATGAGACTGGTTCACAATGGGCCTGGTACAATATGAAACTGGTTCACAATGGGCCTGTTAGTGTTACACTATGAGACTGGTTCACAACAGGCCTGGTACACTATGAGACTGGTTCACAGTGGACCTGGTACACCTGAGATTGGTTCACATTGTGTTATGAGACTGGTTCACATTGTGTTATGAGACTGGTTCACAGTAGGCCTGGTACAATATGAGACTGGTTCACAATGGACCTGTTAGTGTTTAACTGTTACACTGTGAGACTGGTACGCTATGAGACTAGTTCACAGTTGGCCTGATATAACAGTATGTAACCTGCACCCTGGAACTGGTACACTGGGCCTGAGTACACTATGAGATTGGTACATAATGTATTAATGGGCATGACAGACATAGTTTTACCCACTCTCAGTCTCATTAACTCAAGCCCTGGACTTGTGACAATGAATAGGCCTAGAACACTATGAAGCTGGTACACAATGAGCCTGGTACACATGTTAAATACCCCTCTCTCACTGTGTGAAAGAAAACTGCAGGCTGCAATTTTTTTAATACATTTTTATTACTGCATGTGCAGGCCAGTATTTGAACATGATTTGAAACAGTCTGTACATCAATGGTGAAACAGGAAGTTTAAGTAAAAAATTTTTATACACCGCATTTGCAACAAATTTCAAAACACTCACTAGCTGTACAAGTTACAACTGACCTCTCACCATTAGCCAAATAGCTCTGCCCACATAGACATGCAAAGCAGACAACACTGTGTTTGAACTTGCACAGGCCTACAGTGCTTGAATACTGTTTTTAGAAAACCACACAGTCACATGCAGTTTGTTTTGTTTGAGAAAACAACACAATCAGTGCACTGTCCACATAGTACAATGGCTCTTGGAAAGCCTGCAGGCTTTTCTTTAGAAGGAAGCTTGTCCGTACAAAGACGGTACTTCTCACACGTTGCATCTCACACACATTGCTGGTCAGTCCCCCATCAGCAGTCTCCTTGCATCTCACACATGCACAGACACTGCTGGTCAGTCCAGAGAAAGCAGTCCCCTTCTTTCTCGCACGCACAGAAACACTGTGGTCAGTCCCAAGAAAGCAGTCACCTTGCTTCTCAAATGCACAGAAATACTGCTGGTCAGTCCAAAAAAGCAGTCCCCTTGCACATCACACACACTGCTGGTCAGTCTTGAGAAAGCAGTTCCCTAGCATCTTGCTCACCAAGATACTGATGGTTAGTCCCCTTGCATCTCTCACACACACAGACACTGCTGGTCAGTCCCCTGGCATCTCCCACACACACTGCTGGTCAGTCCTGACAAAAAGCAGTCCCCCTTGCATTACGCACACGCACTGCTGGTCAGTCCCAACAAAAAGCAGTCCCCTTGCATCACACACACACACTGCTGGTCAGTCCCAACAAAAAGCAGTCCCCTTGCATCTCACACAAACACTGCTGGTCAGTCTAAAGCAGGCAGTCCCCCTGCATCTCACACAAACACTGCTGGTCAGTCTAAAGCAGGCAGTCCCCCTGCATCTCACACAAACACTGCTGGTCAGTCTAAAGCAGGCAGTCCCACTGCATCTCACACAAACACTGCTGGTCAGTCTAAAGCAGGCAGTCCCCCTGCATCTCACACAAACACTGCTGGTCAGTCTAAAGTAGGCAGTCCCCCTTGCATCTCACACAAACACTGCTGGTCAGTCTGAAGCAGGCAGTCCCCCTGCATCTCACACAAACACTGCTGGTCAGTCTAAAGTAGGCAGTCCCCCTGCATCTCACACAAACACTGCTGGTCAGTCTAAAGCAGGCAGTCCCCCTGCATCTCACACAAACACTGCTGGTCAGTCTAAAGTAGGCAGTCCCCCTGCATCTCACACAAACACTGCTGGTCAGTCTAAAGCAGGCAGTCCCCCTGCATCTCACACAAACACTGCTGGTCAGTCTAAAGCAGGCAGTCCCCCTGCAGTCAGGTTGGAGCGCAGGACGTGCATCAGATCCAGGGCACTGGTCAGGAATGGCCTCACCGTGTTGATCTCCATCAGGGTCAGGTGGTTCAGCTAGCACCGTGGAGAAAGGTAAGGGTTAAAAATTACTGACTGGGGTCATGGAAAGAGGCTGAACAAATCTCTTAAAGTTAACCCTTTCTCTGCCAAAGCATTTCTAGTGCTGCTGCAGCTTCTCTCCAGTATTGCCTTGAAAAGAGGCCAAGCCAAGCAATACTGTCTTAAAAAGAGGCCAAGTTAACCAATATTGTCTTAAAAAGAGGCGAAGCCAACCAGAAACACACATTTTTGGTCTCTCTGCCACATCTTAGCATGCACAAACAGTGGGACTTCAAGCATCATGGGACCTCAAGCATCACCATCATATGACATCCTTTAAGCAAAGCAGAAGGGATTTGCTAAGGATGTCGCATGATGTTTTGTTAATGGTCAGGAAAGGGTTAAGATCTGCTTACCTCCCTTCATGGCAGATGTGTACAAGACTGAACTTCATACTAGTTATTGCCTGGGGGTAATTTCTACAGGTCTATTTGTACAAAGAGAGAAATGCAGTCCATACTTTATCTACTTTAAGGTAACACTATTTTTTTTTTTATTCAAACATATTTTGCCCTTTAAAAAATTCAAATATCCAATGCTCTTTTAGCAAGAACAGTTTATAAACAGCAGTCGTTGTGTCTGTGTTGGCTGCACACATCACCAAACGGTAACATCAGCAGCTGCGAGCATAGACTTCACGTATTGCAAAAAAGTTAATGTTGTGTTCAGAAGACAGGCAAATCAAGGGACAACGTTATTTTAGAAAATGTGTACATGGTCCAAGGGAAATAATCTTTTGTTTCATGGACTAAATGAAAAACGCTTAATTTATTAATATATATATAATATATAGTGAAGCCAAAAAACGCAAGAAGTCTAAAATGCACCAGGCACACAAAAGGGAGGACAGTGGAGCCCCTGTTATAACAATGTAAGACCACTGATACTAATAAATAAAACTAAACAAAACCACAGTAAAGGAACTAACCTTCTTGGATCTGAATTTGAAGTATAAAATAACTTGAACAGGTAAAAGAGTGCTCTTTGCAGTAAAATACTTTGTGACTGGAACTACCATTCATTTAATATAAATTTTACAAGTTGTCAGCATCACGGACACTGTTTCATGTTTTTGTTTTTAGACACCCTTTCCCCATTTTGCACTCTATCCCACATTTCAGCTTGAAAATCACCAAAAATATCAGTTGTCTGGAATTCCACACTGAACAAGGAACAATTACACTGCAGTGGAACTGTCACCTCAGTTTTAGAGTGGCTGATAACAATAACATACAAAAATACAGAACTAAACATATTTGCCATACGCACCTTTGCATATGTGGCGTCACAGAACTATACATATTTGCCATACGCACCTTTGCATATGTGGCGTCACTCTTCACAAAGACATCAATACTGCTCCTAAGCTTTGCCATTCGCAGGTCCCAGATGTCTTTGATAAGCGTCTTGACCTCATCCGCTCTGGGAATATCGTCTGTGGCACTGAACATAAAAAAACGGACAGGTGATTCTTCAGCATCCCACTGTTGTGAGCTGCTTTGGTCTAGTGCCCTGACACCAGGCTGGTAAGCGGACAGATGTTGATTTGAGTAAGTAAACATGGTACTTAATGTCTGTAGAAACCATAAGGTTTATTAGGGACCGGGGGCGGGGGTACGCTGTCACCACCAGAATAACTTTTGCAGTAAGACAGGAGGCAATGAGAGTCATTTTAATGTTTCATTAATTGTGAGGGACAAAGTCACAAGACAGTGCCCCCAAACCACAACCTTTTTGAAGAGAAAGGAGAGCTGAAGCAGAATCAAACCAAGGTCCTTCCACTTACCAGCCTAATGCCTTACTGCTAGGCCAGACTGGCTCACAAATTGGTATGAGTCAACTTTGGCTCTCTTATATTGTTATAATAGATAGTCTTCATGGCTTACGAATTGGTACGAGTCAACTTTGGCTCTCTTATAATAGATAGTCTTCAAAACTACAAAAGTTGTGGTTTATGGACACTGACCATAATTATGGACTTTCCCGCTCACAATAAATGAAACTTTAAAATGGCTGACACTGTTCCCCATCTTAACTGTGGTCCTTTCTGGATCTCAGTCCCCATCATTTGTGCACAGAATATATAATACAATGTATTAATTAATAGCAGTAATACAGACATACACAAAATCTGTGTTTGCACAAACGGTCTACCTAGGTCTGTGTAAAGCCATAAAGGACTGTACAAACATGGAAGTCTTGAGCTGGGTTTTGAACTCAGACAGAGTGAGAAGACAGGCAAAAAATACTACTGCAAAAAGATTGTACTTAACTCTTAAGTGGTATTTTTTATCTGTGATTATACTGAAGTGGTATTTTTTGTCTGTCTTCTCACTTCTCAAACTACAAGATTGAAAAACATTTTTTTTCTTCTTCGTTTTTTAATTATTTTTTTTTATAGAGATCTATACAGCCATTGTGTGCGTGCGTGTGTGTGTGTGTGTGTGTGTGTGTGTGTGTGTGTGTGTGTGTGTGTGTGTGTGTGTGTGTGCACATGCATGTGTGTGTCCATATAATGCCTTATGTAAACTGTTTTGGTAGGACTGTCTTCTACGTGCATATAGAACATTATATTTAGGTTAATATGTATGTTGTGAGCACTCAGAGCACTGATGTGCGCATCAATGATAAATGTACATTTACATTACTATTAGTATTTATAGTCTATACATACCACTGTAGCAATAGCTGAGACACCTCCAGGTAATGTCTGCTGGGCATAGGGGTGAAAAACTTGGACTCCATCTCTTCTTGCTTCTTCTCACTGAGCTTTTCTGGATGAAAAAGGATACAGTGGAGATTTTTTATATACTTTTTTTTTTTTTTTTAAGAAACAAAACAAATGAAAGAAAGATGGAGTTAATTAGTTTGATGCTTTGATTAGTTTGAGCCCAGTCACACATCACACACACACAAAAGAAACAAGAAAAATGAAAGAAAGACAGAGTTAGTTAACTGATGCTGAGCCCAGTCACAGATCAACCACATAGGGCTAATTTTCAAATAAAGAGACAGAAAGAAAAAAATCAGATTATAACTGCGGACACAGTGACAGTGACACTGAGCGATTGACAGTCATGTGGAAGCCTCTTCTGTAGACTAGCCCATGGCTGCCGGTCAACCCTTCAGATCCATCAATGCTAACTTCAGATGCGTTCGGTGCAACTGTAATCTTATTTCTTATGATTTATATTTTAATTTGTAATACTCTTGAATAATATTATTAAAACAAGATGAATAAACTTTTCAAGAAATTATTACCAATTTACCAAAACTTAGTAGAATAATACCTTTGTAAGAATCTAAGCTCTTCATAACTTTGCAAAAAGTTATTACCAGTTAATCCAAACTTAGTACCGTTACCATTAAAAAGTTATAATTTTATATGGGGATTATGAACAGCTCATCACATTTTCTCTCCAATTCCAAAGCTATCCCCATCTTGAAACTGAAGTTAAAATCAAGTGTGTATGCTAATTAATCTTATATAAAATACCATAATTTGTAAATGTTATTATTAATAAATAATAATATTATATATATTAATTATTACATTTATTTGAAGAGAGGCATTACCAGTTAACCAAGCAAGCACCTTGGAACAGCCACTGTCTTTAACTAAAGGATTTAGCCCCCTAAACACAAGTTTCAAGTCTCATCAAATTCAAAGAGGAAAAAGAATATAAATTATATGTATACCCCAACCCTTCCCCATCCTCTCCAGACTCCAATCAAAAAATTTTTTGTTTCACATTGCTCTCCACTTACTTAGTTTAAAAAAAGCAACACACATTTTTGGGTGGACTGAAAAAGAACTTTTACAAATTTGATATTATAATCAATACTCATACTAATATAGTAATAATATTAATAGCAACAGAAACATTTCAGAGTAAAAATACTAAAATCCTCAGAAAGGAGAACTGATCATTTTGATCTCCTCCACCTACTCATTCATGACCAGTAAAAAACTGAATGCTGTAGCCGCCTGAGAAAATTTACGAAGCACCAGTGTGTCAATCTCCTCAAACACACAGCGACACACATGCCGTGTGCACATGCACACACAAACAGGATGCAGATACACACAAACATGTGCACTGGCATGTGTGATTAATGTATACTGATAATATATTAGTATGGCAGTTTACTCACCAACATCCATCCACTCGGGGGCCAAAATCCTGCATTTTTGTCTTTGCTTGAGACTGCAGGCCATCCACAAGGGAACTGAGGTGGGTAAGCCGGGGCTGAAAGGACCCAGATCTCCCTGAAAGGAAACAGTCAACAAAGCAATCACAGTCATACATGTTGTATATTATAATTTATACATATAGTTTCATATCATTATAATATATATATATAACTCAGTCACACAAGAACAACAAATAGGTGTGACCTAGCGTGGTATTTGCTGCCCCGACGCATAATTTTTAAAAAATTTAAATCACTAGCCAGTTCAGTTCATTTCAACATGGCACCTATGACTCGAGTATGAGCTCGGAAAAAAATAACACCCATATGTGTTCCACCCCGTCTCTCTAAAGTTTCCCAAACGTTGCCAATAAAACAGTTCCACTGTTCGTCTGACTGACGATGGCCCTCTCTCAATGTGTCTCATCCTTTCATTGTTTCAAGGAAGATGTCTTGCGCTTCTTCTTTCCGCGCCTGCCCTCTCCTCCAGGCAATCGATGTGGTGAATAACTTATGCCAGTGTCATATTAAACTCGTGCAACACTATGGGTGTATTTTGAGACCTGATGATAATGCGCACGTTAGGTTTCCATCAACACTCAAAATTTACAATAAATATTTTAAAAATAAAAATATGAACTCCAACAGTCTTCGACTTTCCAGAAAGATTGATCGTCAAAATTCATTTATAACAAAATTCACAACTTACACCGATCATGTAAATCTCTTCCAGTGTGAAATTTGGAACGATCTTAATGCTCTCCTTCTCGGCTAAGAATTCAACTTCTGCTGGATCCATGGATTTTTCTTATTCGTCTTAATTTTTTTAATTTTTTTCTATGTAAAATCCAACACAGTCGTAACTCGCGGGAAACAAACAGAAAGGTGAAGGACATGTGAAGCAGCATTTGTGGTTTTCATTGCTGAAGAGTTGTCGACCGACGGCGAAGATGGCTGCCTCCTTTTTCAGAGAGGCCGGGATCCTTGGGCCTTATGTGGTGCGATGCGTGTCCTCCAAGGTAAGGTAGTCTGCGCTTTGTGTAGAATTTTGATTGATAAATCTGACTGCCGGTGTTCGATTGTTCTTTTGCAGCAGTTTTGGAGTGACACACCCTTGTACTTTTAACTGCCGAAACAGTTGTTATTGAAGCGTTCTTGACGATTTGTGCGACTTTTACTATCACCGTTTGTGTTGTTTAAACACGATTATAATTTATATTACTGTTATTAGATGTTCAGTTTGTTGTTCGCTTTGTGCACTTATTGTTGTAGCACCACGTTGATTTAGGTATATTTTTTGTGGGTGTTGTTTCTGTCAGTTTGCACATAGATAGTTATCGTGTATTTTTTTTTTTTTTTTTTTTTTTTTTTGGTGTGGTTAAAATAAACCAAGGGAACTGTTGACATTTACGAGGTCAGAGTCAGACCCTCGGGGTGTTGCACTTGCAGCGGTAATTAGAAACAGTTTCACGGGGGGTCCACTTTGAGATATTTGGTGAATTTACAATTACACAGAAGTTAAACGAATAAAACCCAAAGGAATTTAAAAATAAATAAATAAAGAATAATAATATTGATAATGCTTATTTTATAATTTAAACAATTCATTTGTTTGCTTGCACACCTGTGTATTGTAAATTTGCATTCAGAATTGGGTTGCTTGATGCAGACAGTGTCAACATTTTGAAGACTGCTGAACTTTGACATAAAATTTCAGATATATATTTTTGTATGTGTTTCATATGAATTATAATGCAAGACGTTGTGACTGACCATTTCAGACATTGCTTGGTGGTGCCAGGCAGTGCTTGTGCCGCATGCAGCTGCTGCGTCATCGGCGGCATGTCCTGCAAGTTGTTCGCACAGCTGCTGCTTCGGCAACTTTCAAGATAGAGGATGGCAAGATCTTAAGCCCTACGAGTACTAAGAAAGCAGAAAAAGAGTTGATAGAGATTGTTGACCCTAAAGAGCTGTACAGGTGATTTATTTTCAGTTTTTTGTTGTTGTTGTTGTTATTGCTGTTCCTTGTCCCAGAGTAGTCATGCAGAATCAACACACAACTGAGTTAATTACTAATTTAGTGCTTGAAAGACATCACACAAGCACAACAGTTAAGACCACCTCAGTTGCCTACAGTAATTCTCAGTCTCACATGGCATGCGTATAATACAAGGAACATAAACTCCACCAGAGGTACGTCTTCTAATGTTCCTAACCCTGCCACAACCAGGAGTCAAACCCTCCCCACAGGATTTATAATTGAGTATAAACAGAGTATGTACCTCTGGTTGAGTTTATGTACTTTGTATAAATTTGCAAGCATGCTAGATGAGAGGTACATAGTTCAGGAGCTGTGTGAGAGTCAAGGTGGCTGTCCTGGGCTGTCCGTCCTAACAATCCTTCTGGTTTCCATGGACATAAAGATTTATTGAACCGTGCTTCGGCAGTAGTCACAGCTTGTCCCTAATATGTCAGCTGACATCTGAGGACATTAAGCATCACTTCATCCATCATCCATGATGAGAGGTACTGTAGGCAACTCAGATCTTTATAAGTGTGACGTCTTTTGAGTGCTAATTAAATCCTTTGGGTGTTGACATATCCCAGTTAGAAATGTACTACACTGGAAACATGGCTTGCTTTCCTTAACAAAAGCCCATGCTAACAAAGCTTACACTAAACTGACTCAAGATGAAGATCAGTTCCTGAAGTTGGTTGGATTTCACGTACCTTTCTTTTGCACAGGTTAGAGGAGGATTTAATAGCAGCAGTATCACTGCAGTCACAGTGGACTCAGTTATAAATCCTGTGGGGAGGGTTCAACTCCTGGTTATGGCAGGGTCAGTTTTCAGTTCTGTCAAGTCAGTATTTGTGCTGACTCAGCAATACCTGTGCAAGTGTCTTGCTTCTAATAAAAAGTTGCCATAGGATTTTTATTAACTCATTACATCTCATACCAATGAGGTGTTTTGGTTGTAAATATAATCAATCATCTTTTTGCATGAAAGAGACTCACAGTTAGGACTGGAGGCTGACAATGGGACAGTTTAACCAGTGAACACTAGCGGCCTTTCAGATTTTTCAGACCCTGGTTTCCATTGGCATTTCATTGGAGGATAATGGCACTGTTTCATCTGATGAAGAATGGATAGATACTGCTGAAGACCATGCCACTGATGTTTTTTACTTTTCACTCTTGTGTTGTACACAAAACACAAAATAAACCGCAGAGACTAAGTACAAACTTGATATCAATTATCAGCATCATAGTTTTTGATAATTGATAGATTCATGGAAAAATGTGATACAACAACTAATGAAAAGCAACACAGAAACTTGAACAAACAAATTTCAAACCAACTTTGCAGCCGAACTGATAATGGTGTAGCTGTGTGTGAACAGAAGCTGAGTTCAAAGTTCTTCAAATGTCTTAACAATAACATCTGCATTATGGAGGCAAATGTCAAATTGCAAATATTTTTATTTTTACTTTTGCATACTACATGCTTTTGAACACACTTTCTCTTGCTTTGACACTGCTCAACCCTGTCATGTTTTTAAAGCCAAACAGAAAACCTTCCTCTTCTCACAGTATTTCCACCCCAGCTAAAACCAATACCCAGTTTGTGCTACAGTCATTGTGTGTGTTTTTGTGTGTGTGCACGCGTGTGTGTGCTTGTTTTTCCATTATATATAATATGTAAATTGTTTTGGTAGGACTGTGCTCTGTGTGTGTATAGAATATTGTATTTAGGTTAATATGTATCAGGGTGTTGATGAGTGCATGGTAAGTGTACATTATTATTATTAAGTGTAAATCATAATTAGCAGATTTTTGTGCTGTCTTTTTGTGTTGGAATTGTAGCATACAGTTTCAAACATCAGATTTTCTGATTAACGTAAATTTTGTAATGCATTGCTCAGAAGTAAATTTTAGGTTTGAAAGTGGGATATGATTAAACAAAAAATGTGTTATATTAATTGTTTTGGTATTAGCTTTGATATATATTATGCATTTATATATTATAAAGGGTTGAAAGCAAAACTCCTGGTATATTTAAGACTGAACATAACATGTATTTGAAGTTTGTTTTTGTAACATGGAAGTTGTTGAGTTTGAATAAAATAAATATTTGTGTGTGTCTTGATTTGCAAAGTAGAGAGCGTTACATCCCCATTACACGACGTTCCATCCTGCGGTTCCTGTTGGAGGAGGAGGGTTTCCTCATGACTGACGAGAAGAAAACCTTTAAGGAATTTGCTCTGGCCTTGGACAGCGCCATTGTCAACAAGTACCATGGCATCCTTCATGAACTTAATGTGAGCCACCTAGCATTCTGCATGCAGTGTGTGTGTGTGTGTGTGTGTGTGTGTGTGTGTGTGTGTGTGTGCGCATGCATGTGTGTGTGTGTGTGTGTGTGCGTGCATGCGTGTGTGTGTGGAGGTGAGGTGTGAGTGTGTGTGTGTGTGTGCATGTTGGTGTAGCATTGCTCTGTGTGTGTGTATATCTCTCTCTCTCTATATGTATGCATTTCCTCTGCCTGTTGGAGGAAGACGGTTCTTTTTGGACAAAGCAAGGTTTGTGAAGGCTAGTTCCTTTTATGGACATTAGTCCCAAGTTTTGACCCATGGGTGGACTCACTCCCTACAGCGGCTTTTTGACCCCATCAACCCTGACAAGGACACAGTTCACACACGGCAGTTCACACGGAGGGAAAGGCTGGACAGTGAGTTCTGGATGCTGCAGAAGATGGGGGATGTCATGGAGCGGGCCAACTTCCACGAGCTGGAGAAGTCTCAGGTGCTGAAGCTGCTGGCTGAACACGAGTCCAGTGATGGAATTCGGGTGAGAGTCTCCTTCATTCACTTAAAGTGTGGTGTGCTCGCCCTTGTTGGCGAGATATGGTGCTGTAGAAATTACAGCTATTGTTATTGTTACTAAACATAAATGGAGCTTCTTGATCTAAACACATAAAGGGTTAAAAGGGACGATAATACAACTGCATGACAATACAAAACATATATATTGACTTAGTGCCGAAAGGTGTGCAAGAAAAGAGGACAGAGGTACTAGAACATAAAGTTGACAGGATGTGATTGAGTAACGCATTTTTTGAATAAACACATGTGAAGTCATCCACCAGAGAAGGGAGAAGGCAGTGCTGCTCTTCGTTCCTGAGAAATTTGACTTTCAGTGTGATTTGTGACAAGATGTTGAACATTACACATTACAACAAGCCCACATCACTGTGCTGCTAATCATGCAGTTAGCTGCAAAATACCAACTGAACTTACAAGATGTGATCCACATGAGTATTACCGAGTGAATTGTTGTTGTTCTGTGTCACACAGAACAGCATGCTAATTGCTATGCATAGTTTGTTGTAATAGAAAACGTTCAACATACAGCCAATCTTGAACATTTTTAAATGAATAAAAAGCAACACATTTTGAAATGTAAACAGTTATTCTTCAATAGAACAATATGTGACAAGGAAGATTTGATGATTTTTCCCCTCAAATTTAAGCTTTCTTGACATAAACAGCAAATGATGTAAGAAATATGTCGAACATTACTATTTCAGCAAGATGTACAATGCTGTTTGTTTCTTGATGAAAATGATAAATCAGTAACTTTTTTTACTGTAAAGTATAAAGACATAACTATTTCCATGTGAACAGTTTTGGCTGCATTAATTTTGTTGTAGTGGATAACATAATGTTAATGAGACAACATGGTACTTTGTTTTTCATAACAAAATAAGTAATACTTATTATTTAACAAACAAGTAAGTGTTTTGTAAGAGAAAATGGAGCAAGTAAGAGTGAGTGCAACTTCTGCTGCTTTTGGGTGTCACAAGAAAACACACACGCAACCTGTCATCCATGCGTTTCTTGGAGATGTTGACTCGGGTGCCTAGGACAAAAATAGTTAAACAGTTAACTTAAAGGGCCCCTGAACACTGATTTTAAGTCATAAATATTACTTACTTTGTACGATATAAATAAAGTGTAACATACACACTGTTCGTTTGATAGATTGACATTTTCCTGAGGTACGTGAAAGTATTGATTTGAATGAAAACAAACACGACGCTTCGAGCATCTGCGTCGTCTGCAGCTGAAAATCCTGCGTTTCGGTCACGTGACCTCCGTGACGTCACAACAAGACAACTGACCTACATGGCTCAGTAACGACTTGAACAAAATTGAATCGAAAGTGGTCTGGCAAATCAGTTTTAAAGCATGCCGAGCGAGTGTGCTGCAGTTGGTTGCAGTGAAAGGTTGACAAAGGAGTTTTCTTTCCATGCTTTTCCTTAAATTTTGTTTTTGTTTTTAAATGAAGCCATAAAACGACAGTGGCAAATGGCGATGAATCGATGAGGAAGAAGTGGGAACCAAAACACCACAATGTGCTCTGCATTTCCCAAAAAATGCTTCACAGATTGCACCCTGCTGAGCATTCAGTTTGGGCTCAAATACATGTCCACAGGTAACCGACTTGGAAAGATTTCCAGTTTGAATTTCCAAGGCTGAAGCTCCGACGCCATTGCCAGTAGTTGGGCTTTTGTTTATTTCCCCCTTGTCATTCCATCTTTCTCGAGCCTTGTTAGGTGCGTGGCGTTTCGTTCTTTTTCGTTCTGTTTACTCTAGCTTTCACAACAGGCTAGACCACATCAGGGAGCCAGCCTTTTATTGGGTGTTTTATTTTACTTCCCCAGTTTATCCGTGTTTGTTTCATCATACGTAAAGATAAAAAAGTTTTGTTTGTTCTAGTTCAATAGACTAGTGATTTTGTGGCCTCGCTGGGATATGGTTTGGGGTTGGGCCAGTTCTTGCCATTGACTGTTTTCTCTCCTTCAGCTCCTTTTGTTTCTCGGGTTATATCGTTCATTTACGATGTACAAGTGAGGGGGGTAGTCTCGTGAGCGTCTGCTGCCCCGCAGTGTTGTTGTCACTGCCAAGTGGGTTGTATCGTGTACACGGATTACGTGTATCCGGCCTTTGTCACGTTGCTCGCTGACATTTCCTGCCTCCTCTTTCTTTTCAGAAAATTGTTGTTGTTGTCATTGTTTTGTTTTCTCTCTCTTCTCTTACACCATACGTCTTTCGTTTTTGTCTTTGGCTTATTGGCCAATTCGTAACCGCTGTTAGCTTGCCTGATTAGGGCAGCCATTTTGAATTTCTCTTTTCGTCTGCATTTGTTTACATCCCGATGCTATGTCATCGGTAGTCCTGATTAGCGATTTGCTTTATCAGTCTGCAGGCATTGTGTTTCTAGATGGAGGCCGGGTTAGTGAGGAGTTAGTTATGGTTAGTTTGGCTTTCCATCTATTTGTCTTTGGCACAGTTATTTTTGCTTCTGTACTCTTATGTCAAGTTAAGTCAAGTCAAGAATTTAGTCTTTATTCCTTCAAAGGAAAATGTGCCACACATAAAGCCACAAAGACAGTGTACATATGTAAAAGATTAACACTTAAGAAGTATGCAACAACACGTAGTATCGCACACATCAGAATGTACGAAGAAGTGTCATGAGGATAGTGGTGGTTATGCTTTGTGTTTACAAAGCATAACCACCACTATTCTCATGACACTTCTTCGTCACTTGAACTCTCCCAGTCAATGCCAGAATTGATATCCGCAACTGACTCGTACTGGAATGGCCGTATTCCAGTTGCCATTTCCAACTTTTCAGGCAAATTTATCCGGAGTTTTGTGCACCAAAACTGTAGAAGCAACAATGCCAATGACAGTCGAGTCTTATCATGACGTCACGATTAGCCTTTGACTTTACGGCTCCAAGTAAACTCTCGGCCAAAACACGTATGATCATGCGGCTGCAGTGGTTATTTCCCTTGCCCATTCTGCCGTGACATATTGGTCTTGTTTTGCGATTCATAGAATCATAAGCATTTAAGACACTTGAAAAATATGAAATGATTACTGAGGCACGGGATATATACCTGTATTTACTGTGTGAAAATATTTAGTCGTTGGAATATACCAAAGTGGAGATCTGAAGCTAAAATCAGTCAAAATCAGTGTTCAGGGGCCCTTTAAAAGTGAAAGAATTAATAATAATAATTTAAAAAAAAAAAACATAATAAATATTACTAAAAATATCACAGCCAAAGAATAATGCTATTGTATTAAGATCAGCACCTTACAGTTTTAGAACTCTGGAAGGCAGACAGGCATGGTTGCTATAATTATGTTGAACATTATTATTTCCACAACTCATGTTGTAATTGTAATGTTCAACACCTAACTTGATGACTTTAACCTGTGTAAATTTGAATTGCCTACCATATATGATGATTTGTTTGAAGACGTAGTTTGTAAACAAAACGAACTGCGTTAAATGCAAGCAAAAAATGTAAACAGTACGATCAGAATATACTGTTTATAACCAATCTGCTGTTGCACATTGCGATTTCAACACGCACCCATGTTGTAAGAAACTCGGCGAAAACAAATTTACGAAAGCATTTGAACAAACTTTAGATCGACAGCAACAAAAACTCACTCTGTATGCTAACATTCCAATACTTTTAAAAGATTCGACATATACCAATATAAATATCATCGTATAACTGGAAGATTTGACAAAATCTCCGCCAAATCTGCGATGAACGTTTAAATAAAGTTGAACGTTACGGTCTTCAACAACATTACCACACACCTTTCGCATATCAGAACGTCTCTTCCATGCGGCCATGTGCTAAAAGCAAATGACCCAGATGTGTATCATGGCTGACCGGAAGTAGTGCAAAAGCGCAAGAACTTTATTTTTTTTCCTTTTGCTTGTTTAATACGTTGTTGAACGTTATTTATTGCAACAATTTTATTTGGAATGGCAAAATGTATTTTAAAAACTACCCAGACATTTGGCAGTAAAATAAAACATTGGCGCCTGAAGCAGTGTCGTACCACAGTGACTGGAGTGAAGTTTCGACGAAAGAGAAAGTCCGTTCTTCACTACATTGTCTGTGGATGCTGGTCACGAAACATTTCAACACACATAATGTTCGACCGAGGAATATTTCGGAGCCTCTAACTCCAAAAACAAAACTTAGTGATAATCGATTTTATATGTACTGTGTAAAGCGATATCTCCTCTGTGCAAATCAGTGACTGAGGTAATGTTTTGATTCGTCATGTACGTGAATGAAAGCATCAAAAGCACTCACCGTGAGCATGTCTGTTTTCATGGGTCGAATTTCGTGGCGCTTTTCACTTTCAGAAAATAATATTTCTCCAACTGTTCCAGATTTGGAGCTCATATTGTTTCCACTGTGATACTGACCAGTTATGAACGCACACACAAAGCAACAACAAGACAAAATATTTTAAACGGATTTTATTGACAGTCAAAAATCCAACCCCCCATTTGCGCACCTTTTGGCACTGAGTCATTATTGGGATAATTAAAGCCCCCTTTTTTGAAGCGAGAAAACAACAGTTAAACAGTGGGGATAAATGAGAATGTACCTGGCAGGGCTGCCAACTACCACAGTAGTACTGATGCTGTAGCCAGGGTAAAATGTGTAGACACTTTGTGCAAAACAATAAACAGTAGTTTTGTTAATGTGCAACTGCTGTTTCGTGTTAGACTAGGCCCTTGGAAATTGCCCAGGGACCCTCTGAAAGCTACAACAGGGAGTCCCAGATTCTAGAGACCCTTTAAAATATTCATTGGATGGGAGCCCTGCAAGTCAGCATTACTCTCAGCTTCAGCTATTCAAGATTCAAGCTTTAAGATTATTATCTCATCAGAGAAATTGAAACATGGCTAAACATTAACCACATCACAGTACACAGTAACACATTTTGTATATTTTAAAACTCAAAGCACAGTTATTGAAAATACAAAAGGTACTTAACGAACAAACTAGTAATTTACATAATTTTTACCAGTTACTTTCCTGATGTTAAGCTTCAGAAAAATGCCCTCAGCGATCTTGGCGTCCATCTCTGTAGTTCTGATCTGATCTGGCCTAGTTCAGTTCTGAAGTTTTGAGTGTCAGATCAAAGCTATGATAATATTCATGATGTAAACTCTGTTACTGATACAGGGTTCATGCTAACTGGTACTTTCAGGTGTTTTACTGGTTAAGACAGCATATACCAGAAAAACAATATACGATCGGTTAGACCTACCAGTTGTTATTTTTGTTTGACTGGTTCTTTCAGGTGTTTTACTGGTTAAGACAGCATATACCAGGAAAACAATGTACGATCGGTTAGACCTACCAGCTGTTATTTTTGTTCTCAAAAGCAACAAAACAAAAAGAGAGACAAAAAAGGAGCACAGACAGTACTTGTGGCATGTTGTGTGTGTGTTGTGTGTGTGTGTGTATGTGTGTGTGTGTGTTGTGTGTATGTGTTGTGTGTGTGTGTGTGTGTGTGTGTGTGTGTTGTGTGTGTGTGTGTATGTGTGTGTGTGTGTTGTGTGTATGTGTTGTGTGTGTGTGTGTGTGTGTGTGTGTGTGTGTGTGTGTGTGTGCGTGCATGTGTTTTAGGCGGGGAAGGGAGCAGGGTGTTTACTAGTACTAGAGCTCTTGTGGTGGTATAGACGGCGGTGTATCTGACTCATCACAGTGATTATCTGACCAGTCACGCTGAACCACTTTAACCACCTACAGATGTCACACCAGTTTGAAAATGTCTAACACGATCACTGTTGATGCAGCTCTGAATCAGAATGCAATTGCTGGAGTGTCCAACAGCACTGCAGTCATACATATGACAGGATGTACAGGTGTGGGGAAGTGGTTGCACACACTACCTTCTCACCCAACACTGTGGGTGAGCATCAGAGGTTTAGCTTGGGAGTGCTGACAAAGGAAAAAGAAGAACAACAGCAGCTATTTGATACTGTTACAAGTGACTGTGCTTCTCCACCAATTTAGGTCAGCGTCAATCCGGATAGGTACGACGTTCTCCGCTTCTGGGTCCTGGGTCGCGAAGAGCCAGAGCCCGAGCCCCCGCTCCTCAGGCGATGGATAAACAGCATCCTGAACGTGCCGGTCAAGCCCTCGGTGGAGTACTACAAACGCGTGGTGGTGGCCATCCGCCTGAAGAAGGACACTAAGCTGTTGCTGAAGGCCTTCAAAGAGATCCCGGTCAACAACCTGGAGATGATCCTCCCCGACGGCACCCTCAAGATGAACAGGCTGGACAAAGGGGTGCTGACCGCCTCCCTCTTCATCGCCGCCTCAGGCCTGGTGGCCAAGGCGGTGACCGTCCTGGCCCACATGAACTTGGACTGGATGCTGCTGGTCACCTTCGTCACCGGGGTGATCGGGATCCAGGCGTGGTCATCGTACAAGAACCGGCGCAACGCCTACCTGGTGCAGATGTCACGCATGCTGTACTTCAAGAACCTGGCCAACAACCAGGGCTTGCTGGCCTCCATTGTGTCGCGGGCGGAGGACGAGAGTTTCAAGGAGGCACTGCTGGTTTACACCTTTCTGCTCACCTCCCGCCTGCAGGCAGCCCGCTGCAAGGCCAACAAGCCGCAGGCCAGCCAGCTGGGTAAGTTTTGCTTCAGACACCACAGCCTCACTCTCTGCACTTTTGCGTGGTGTCCAGGGATCGCTCAGAATCAACACACAAGGGAGATAATCAGCGCTCGAAATATGTAATCCTGGTACAGCAATGAAGACCTGAGCCGCCGTATATTTACACGCATGCCAGGTGAGAGTTACCGTAGGCAACTCGGGTCTTTGTTGTACTTGTTACATATTTTGAACGCTGATTAACTCCCTTGTGTGCTGCTTCTGCATGAACGCTCTGGGCCTTGTTCTGTTTCAGATGGATCACTGAAATGTGTGTGTGTGTGTGTGTGTGTGTGTGTGTGTGTGTGTGTGTGTGTGTGTGTGTGTGTGTATAGTGCCAATCCAGAACGAAGATCTAAGATCCTCATTTGTCAAAAATAATGATACTGATGTGGTCCTCTTATGATACTAGCACAAACCATACTCATGAGTCATATGTGCCACCAAAACGTTATGTAAACATTTTTAAAAAAACAGCAGTACTGCTGTTGTGATAGTAATACAAACTGATGCATGTACCATCATTTTTGGTTTACCCTGATATAACTGCCCTGGTTGACAGGGCATAAAAACCCAAACAATTCCTTCCTACCATAATGTTCAGACTATAAGGTGATACTTTCTTCCTCAAGTTTGACCTGTGTGCTTTGCAGTTGGTAGTGCCTTAACTGTGAATAAAATTTGGCACACATGCTTTTCCAAAGAATGGTGATGATAATTTTGAACCCAAATCAGTCTCATCACGTACATTGGCAAACTGATGAGTGATTTTTTTTTCTGGGCAGTTGATAGAAGACATCTCCAGAAATGGGATTTGGAGTGACCCTGTAGGTCTAGTCCTACTGTGATCATATATATCAGCATTTCCTGGAAACGGGAAGATGTGTGCTGTGTGTGTGTGTGTGTGTGTGTGTGTGTGTGTGTGTGTGTGTGTGTGTGTGTGTGTGTGTGTGTGTGTGTGTGTGTTTGACTGCACAGTATGATAATGAGACATGTTTTCCTTAGCTGCAGTATCCTAAACAAAACAACAACAATAACAAAATGTTGTATATTTAACCACTATATTTTCTGTCATCATGTCCCATTGATTTCTAAATTAATGTCCTGTTGATTTCCTCCACAGTAGGACACAAGCCCCAAGCTTTTGAATTTTGGGATAAAACACTGCATAATCATATGGTGTATATTATACATGTATGCCATGAATATGATTGTGCAGTGTATATATATAAATTATAATGCTCTCAGTAGCTTTGCTTTCATTTAATCCCTTAAATCCCTTAAATGAAAGCAAAGTTACTGAGGTAATTCTTGCAATTCCTACCTCAGCAAGAACATTAATCTTGGCATTTATCTCCAGTGTTGTTTCGGTGAGATGATTATTTGAAACTGTGTGGCATTATGTCTGTCTGTTGCATTTTCATACTGGTTTTGGTAACTTTAAGGCTATTTGAAACGTCACAGGATAGTTTGAAAAATATCAGTTTAATTGTGATTTGCCTTCTCTCTCTCTCTCTCTCTCTCTCTCTCTCTCTCTCTCTCTCTCTCTCTCTCTCTCTCTCTCTCCATATTTTGAATGTGTATATATATGATAATGAAGCATCAGAGCATTTTCCTCCTTACCTTCTTCGTTTCATTTTTAGTCTTTAAACACCCCTTGCATTTTTGTGCGTTTCCCCAGGAGGTCTGACGGCCTACGCGCTGGAGTCCCGAGTGGAGGAGTGGGTTACAAACAAGACGGGGGTCACGGGGCTGGAGTTTGACTCCTCCGAAGGCATTCACATCCTCAAGTCTTTCGGCCTCCTCAACGAGTCCAACGGCAAACTGCACGTGCTGCCCCTGGAGGCGGCCTTGCGCTGCCTTCCCATCACCCCGCAGTCCCTCGTCGCGCGGGCGTTAGAGGCAGACCTCCACGAAGGCTACGACCGAGACATGTACCTAGAGACTGAGCACGAGTACAAGGAGGAGGAGAAGCGGACCAGCAGATACGGCTGGTTTTGAGGGGCTGGGGTAGGGGAGGGGAAAGGCAGGGGTTGGGTGGTGGTGGGGGGAGGCTAAGACTTGAGTGCCTGCTGCACTGAGGAAAGAGAGAGAGAGAGAGACTTTCCATCTGGCGAGAGCGCAGAACTCTGTGGTGCACTGCAGCATAGGCTTGTTGCTGTCCGTGGGGGTCACACATTTTCAGAAACGAAATGCGTCTGACAGAGGAAAGGAAATGTGTAGCGTCTTGCAGTAGCTGGGCTCCCTTTTTTTTCTTCTTTTTTTCTTTTTCTTCTTTTTCTTGGGTGTGTGTGTGTGTGTGTGGGGGGGGGTCCAGGGGGTAAAGTTAGCTGGGTTACAAGGTTTCAGTGTGAGATATTACTGATAGTTGGGCTTTCAAAGGATAGGGATGGTACAGTTAGCTTGATTTTCAAGGGGGGTGGGGGGGGGGGGGGGTACAGTTACATGGGTGTTCAAAGTGGTGGTGGTTATTACAGTTAGCTGGGTTTTGAAAGGAGGGTGTTACAATTATCTGGGTATTCGGGGGTAGTGTGAGTGGGGTCAGGGATGGGGGACACAGCTTGGTTTCCAAAGGGAATTGGGGGTGGGGGTGGGGTGTTCCAGTTAGCTAGCTGAGTTGGTGTTACAGTTAAGGGTTGGGTTTTCAGAGGTGGAGGGGGCAGGGGGTTACAGTCGGGGGGGGGGGGGGGGGGGGGGGGGGGCAGGGGATTACAGTTGGGGGGGGGGGGGATTACAGTTGGCTGGGCTTTCAGTAGAGGGATGTTACAGTTGGCTGGGTTTCCTGGGGGGAAAGGGGAATGACAAAAGATTGGAAAAAGTGGAATTTCTCACCAAAGAGATTTTCACAGTAATGGACATAGCCAGTAGTCTCCCTTGAGACTGGAGAGAGCTGTTGGAGGGATTCTGCTTTGTGCTTGGATTTGGTTTTGATTGGTTGGAACCTTTTTTTTTTTTTTTTTTCCTTTTTTTTATAAATTACAGCTTTTCAGCAATATGATTACAGTTAGTTTGGAAAAGAGGTGATAAAATATTCTTTAATGTCTCCCTGTTCTTGGAAAAAACCCAAAAGGAAATCAAATTTCGTCAGGGGGATTTAAAAGTAAGGCACAACACAAGATACATACCTTATCAAATGAAAATATGTAAATAAATGTGAGGTGCCAAAAATCTGAATTCTGTTGCTTTTTTGTTCCTGAGCACGTGTGGGAAAAGAAGGGGGTGCCTTTTGAGTATATATATATGTATATGCTGCTCCAGAACACTGGGCAGTCAGACCTAAAGCAGAAGCGTGATTTACACCAGCCACAACCCATCAGGATTGCAGAGCACAGGAGCTGTGTTAAAGCTGAGGTGGCCATCCTGGGCTTCCCTAACTAACAATGTGTATTATTCCTTATGGTCTCTGTGGACGTAAAGCAACATTGAACTGTCAGGATTCCAGTTTTGAGTGGCCTTTTTGCCAAGAGTAAGGCACTTTAATTTTTACACCCGGTCAACCATTACAGTTGCATCATGGCGATTTTTGCCAAGCAAGAGCACAGACAAAGAAAGCAAATGTTTTACAAAATACGATAAGATGAATGTGAAGGGCTAAAGTCTGGATGAATCGGAGCATGATTTGGACATTTCAAGCCCTAGGTAACAAGCCCTCTCCTCCCTCTAAAAAAACACACAGCACCACCTGTGAAACTGGGTGATATCTATCAGTAAAGCCAGAAGAGGTATCTTGATCCTAGGAGGATGGTTGGTTGTTGTTTCGCCTGGCATCTGGCTGCGTCCACAGTGAACAACAGTGTATTTGTGTGCAGTGCAGTTTGTGAATGATATATGCACATCACATCACCAGTGTGACATGTTTCATCAGGTTTTAACATGCTTGGGTTATCAAGTGCCAAAAAAAAAAAAAAAAGGAGAGAAAATCTACTTTTTCTGTGTAGGAAAGTAGGACTGGGCAATGTCTGTTGAGTCAAATGGCTGGAATTGTTTCTCCAGTGTTTTCTTTGCAAGAGACACTTGTTCATTTTGTCACTCATTTCCAGCCCTGTGTACAATTTAATTAGTTTAAAAATGTTCAGAATGAAGCATAACTGCAGTAGGAAATGAGTGAGGGGAAAAAGAAGGAACAAAAGATGTGAGATTTGAAATGGACTTCCTCTTTTCTTAGTGTATGGATCACATAATTATTTTATACATTTTGGTAGCTGTTGTTGTGGTTGTTGAGTCTTTCCAAGGCCCCCATCCCACAGAAAAAGGAGGATAAACAAGGAATGAGATAAAACAGACAACAGCAAGAGAGAAAAAAAAGAGACAAAAAAGGGAAAAGAGGAAGGCACCCCCCCCCCCACCTACCCCCCAACCCCCACCACCACCCGAAAAAAATGTGTGGATTGTGTGTGACTATGAATGAGATATTCTATGCACAGAAAATTAATCAGTAAGAATTTATCTGTAGCAGCAAGAAGACGGTAGTGTTTGGTGTGATGTGATATAGTCCTGGCAGTTACGTGCCCCTGTTTAGCTGAATATTCAGGTGTGCAGTGCAGTGCATTGCTGAAATAGCATGCGCACAATGAGCACATCGCCCTCACTTTCCCAGCGTGTTTGTACCATGGATAAGTTGTGTTTGTGTGGCAGGTGGTATTTTGCTTAGGGAGCTTGCTTAGAAGGATTCATTTGACAACTGTTTTTGTGAGTACTTAACTGCGGTGAAAATTTGATGAGGGGCATATGCTGTATGTACAGAAGTTGAGCACCACCCCAGTAAACATGCCACATCCGATTTATGTCTGATCCGGATTGGCTCAGAAGCTTTGACTAGAAGCGGACTCAGTGATTCTTGCACACAGACTTGTTTCTGGACCAGATCTGTTTAACCCAGACCTGACAGTCAGCCACAACCAAATCAGACCGAGGCTGTTTTGCACAATATGATCAAGGCTGTCTGTCTGTGGAAGGATGCAACGGAGTCTGAAAGCGGGAAACTGGTAACGGGCCCTTTGGGTTCTATCAGAACCAGGCAGAATGATACTTGCACACTGGTTTGCTTCTGGACCAGATGCAGTTGGCCAAAACCTGACCAGGTCATCCCAATCAGATCCGGGCCTTCTTTGGAAGAATGGAACCGAATCAGATGTGGGAAGTCAGATCTGGCATCTATGCGAACTGGCCCAATCCTGGCTGCATGCTGGCTGTAACCAGAACGCTTCCAAATTGGATCCAGCATGTTTACTTGGACAATATGAAGAGCTTGTGTAGGTCACTTTAGTTGACTGCTGTCTGTGGAGTGTTTGATGGTAAGACTGAATGCTTGTGGTATTCTGCTGTGTTTAACTGAATCTGTGTAAGGTGTGATAACTAGTTCTGAAATAAGAGTCAGCATAAAAAGTTGACCATGGAGAAGAAAATTCTCCTACCGCTTCTGCGGAGAGTCAAACCCATGACCTTTCAAACACGAGTCTGGTACTCAACCACTGAGCCATCCCCGGCCGAAAAAGCATGAGGGAAGCAGTGTAGTGTCAAATGACCAAGTCAACAAAATTACAGTCTATGTACAGCATGTAGTGTAATTCCATGTACAGCATAAATGAAATTGTAACATGTAAAGCTGTCCATTTTGCAGTGATCATTAGTATTTTATTTTACTGTTGCTTGCAAATAAGTAAATTTGAAGCACAGATGTAGAACCGATTTATTATACACTGCACAATGTGTGCTGAATTTCTTCATGTTTAAATTATAGAATAATTCATTTGTTGAATGATGCAATATTCATCTGTTTACCAGTTTTTTTTTACTGTTGTTGATCTTCTTTTTTTTCTCTCTTTTTTCTTTTCTTTTTGTTGTTGTTGTGGACAGTTATGTTTTAGCTTTTGTTTTCTTCACGGGCTGGTGGTTTTATGATTTGAATCTTTGGCCTCTTCAGTTTTTGTTGTTGTTTTTGTCACTGTCAGTTTTTGTTTATTGTTTTAGTTTTTTGTGTTTATTAGTTTTCTTTTTGGGGTGGGAAGAGGGGGACTCGTTCTGTTGTATTTATTGTTTAAAAAAAGAAGAAAAAGAATGAAGAGCAGTTTGATGTTTTTGTTACAGCTACTCATGCTCTGAGCAAAACAGTCTCCAATAAGGCGTGTAAACACAGTAGCCCAAATTTGGCATGGTACCAAGAAGAGGGGAAGTAGTCTTTTTGTACCCTCAGAACAGGAATGTTTGTTCCCCCCCCTCCCCCCCCCCAAAAAAAAACAAAAAACAACAACAACAAAAACGAAGAAAAAGAATATAGACCAATTAAAATCACAGGGCAAGCTTTTGAGAGAGTTCTGAAGAAAGAACATGTGTAATTGTGTATTTGTTCCTTGGCTTCGTTGGCTATGTTGACATGGTTGAAGAGTCACTGTTTTAATTGGCTGGCCTTTAGCACCTTAGGTTTCAGATGCTGCTCCCCTCCCCCCACCCCCCAATGACACAAAAAAAGGTTATGAAAGTGTGCTCTCGTTCAGGTAAGAGCAGCCACCCGTCACATACTGAAAGACAAAGAGATTGTGCACGTGAATGTGTTGGTACAGACCACGGTCATTTGACACACTGAGTCTGCTTGAAATATTCCCAATGTATGACATGGTAATCATGATGCTTATTGCTTTTGATTTAAGACAAAATGTTTACAGTCACTCTTGCTGTGTATTATTCCAAACTAAACTGAAAATGATATAGCAGTATTCTGGTGCAAGCACTAAATGTTGATTTTTTTCCCTGGATTTTTCCCACAGACCCTAACGCTGTTTCAACGTGTCATTTGCACACTCATATGCATAAGTATGTAAATTTATTAAAAAAAACACATATACATAATCAGACCTCATTTCTGCCACATCATTGTGGCTGCTCAACACAGCAATCGGTGTTGGGGCAGTTGCAGCGGTAAGTGTGTATCTGTTCACAATGTTTTTTGCCTGCCATGTCTCGCTGCAGAGACACTGCCATGCTTGGCCTTGGTTGAGTGAGTTAAGCAGTGTTGTACAGAGTCTCTTTACACTTTCTCTTTCGACAAGTTTTCACGGTTGCATCACTCGTAAAACCGGAAGACTCGTTCAACCCATCGTTCAAGGCGATTCTTTATTCAGTGTCATGGGTCTGGAAAGTTGTGAATGGCCAAAGAGCTAGTTTACTTAGCTTTGTTCCAACCCTGATGGTGCAGCACTTCATATGTATGTGATACACCTTTTTCGCTTTTGTTTGATTGTGAGTAGAACAAGCATGAGTCTTTTTTTCTTTTTTTTCAATGTTTCTTTTGGGCTGTGATGGATGTTATGCTGCCTGAATGTGCATAGTTGACAGAGGCGTTTGGTTGCATCCATGTATGTACAGAATTTACATGTTTATATAGAAGTAACCAAGAGAATGCTTGTTGTGACAACTCTGATGCACATTTTTATCCTTATCACAGGTGAGATGTATTTTCCCTCAGTACATAAGCGTTATGGTTTGAGTGTTAAAGGTTGTGTAGTTCAGTGCATGATTCCGTCTTCATTTGGATTTAACGTTTGCAATGTGTTGATTAATTAAAGTTGCCGCCTGAGAATAAATCATGCATGGTTGGTGTTCTTGAGAACATGAAACTCCGCAAGCTGACAACTTTACGCTGGCAGTTGATTGTGGTCAGTCATGCCGACAATTTTTACTTCACACCAGCAGTTCATTGTGATTGGTCATGCGTTATGCAAGACAACTTTCCACCAGCAGTTCATTGCGGTCTGTCATGCGTTATGCAAGATGACAACTTCACCCCAGCAATTCATTGCAGTCAATTATGTGTTACGCAAGCTGACTACACCAGCAGTTTATTGTGGTCAGTCATGTGTTATGCAAGCTGACAACTTTACACCACTAGTTTATTGCAGTTAGACACGTGTAACGTAAGCTGACAACTTACACACATACATAAATACACACGCACATACACACATGGACAAGCAGGTGTACACACACACACACACACGCACTCACAGACACAACCTACAAGCACACTCCCACAAATGCATGCACCCAACCACACAAACAAGAACACACAGTCAGAGCATTCTGCACTACTTTATTCACCCGCAAGTTATACATGTGGCAACAAAACCTTGCTGTAGATGAACGCTCCCTCGACCACAGGAACACGCTTCACCAAGCAGGTGACGAGACGGTCTTCAAACAGCCACCATACAAGCACATGACTATGGTCTCAGACTCATGGCTGACAATACCTCTTCCTGTGGTCAAGACATTATTGGCATCACTACATGCACCATAAAGGCTGATATAATTCACACTGGTTTACTTCTACAATGAATTGGAACAAAGTCCACTACTAATGGCAAAGGCAACTACCGTAGTAGACGTAGTCGTAAAATGTAAGCACCCAGCTACTGCACATCCTATAATTATTTTAACAGCGTTTTTGTTTTTTTGGGGTACCACTAACATCACTAATAAATTGTGAACCGGTAAAAGAAGTCAGTGAAACAAATACCCAGCATCACATCTAATGCTTGATGCTGTTTAAAATGCAGGTTATGGTACACACTGTAAACATTCCTGCAACAGAAAAGTGATCCAACTTGTAAACTTTACAAAAACAAACAAACTCCAGGTGTCAAAATGGAATGTACATCAATGACAATTCAGGTTAACAAAACAACAGAAATATGGACAAACTTACCTTGGCAAAGGAGGTCTACCATGATTGTATTTTTGTTTTCCGCAGTTAAGAGAGGAAAGAGATTACAGGAGTTATCCAGAGCCCCAGCACTTGCATCTTCTCGTGACCAAAGCCACGCTAGTAACAGTGACGTTCCTGCACTTTTGCTTTCAGGCGAATGCATTCCTCTCAGAACTGCGGGAGATAAAACTGCAGTAAGCGGTGCAGCTGAAAGCTACCAAGGTCAAAATGGAATGAACAGTTAAATGCCAAATCTTAGCGGCAGTTAGTGACGCAACCTGTGGTCTCAAAGGTCTGGAAGGTCAAATGGAATGCACATTGGTGCCATTTTTGCTTGAAAACAAACTGCTGTTAGTGAAATGTTTCAATGCTAAATTTTCAAAGATAGAAATAAAGCTGGAATGTACACTGATGCAAAGTCTGCCAAACACATTTAGTTCATTCAGAGCAGGCAACAGTTCTGTATGTGTGCTTTCTGTGCGAAAGTGTCTTTTCTATGCTAAATTTTCAAAGTCCACCCACACAGCTGGTGGGATGGGTGGGGGTTCGGTGTGTGCAACATTTCTTTCCTGCCCACCCACGAATACATACCTTTGCAGTGTTCAGTGACTTCAAGGCTATTCAGGGTGTAACAAAGGTGAACTGTGTAATGATCAATGCAGCTGTAGGGGCTACAGTACCATGACTATGATGTCATCATTCATACAAAACCTTTTTCTTCTTTTTTGCACATTCTCAGGACTTTCCCCCCTCAACCAGACAGAAGCTTTTTCTACCTTTTTCTAATAATATGGAGTATAGTATGTACATTATTGTGGCATTGAAGTTTAAAAATAAAATAATAGTATTTTCACTGCTAAAAGAATCTCTGAAATAACTGTCTTTGAACATAAATGTGTGGGGGGGGGGGGGGGAGACACTTTACTCAGGAAGCACAGCCCTAGCTCTTGTTGAATGGTTGCATGGTTACTCTACATCTGCACTGCCCCAGAGGAAAGTTAACCCGTTTACTGCTGTAGTTAACAGCAATTGTTTGGCCAGTGTTTCAGAGGTAGTGACGGCACGCCTCTTGCCTACAGTGGACTGGTACAAGCACCACCCACAAAGATGACTTGTTTCAGAGGCTGTGGTGCACAGAATCTGTTGCCTGTGATCCCGCCAAGTGCAAGCCTATCAGCAAAATATGTCTGAACGGCAGCTATAAGAAATAAACAGAAACAAGATGGAAAACAAAGTGTGTTTAATTCACATTATTTTGGCTGTTCTGACTTTTTGTCAGTGAAGATGTGTCTCTATGGCTGATCTTTGTCAAAGAAGACATGTCTTTATAGCCAGCCTTTGTCAAAGAAGATGTGTCTCTATGGCTGATCTTTGTCAAAGAAGACATGTCTCTATTGCTGATCTTTGTCAGAGAAAACATGTCTTTATTGCTGATCTTTGTCAAAGAAGATGTGTCTTTATGGCTGATCTTTGTCAAAGAAGATGTGTCTTTACTGCTGATCTTTGTCAAAGAAGATGTGTCTTTACTGCTGATCTTTGTCGCATCTTTGACAAAGGTCTTCACTATGGCCCCTTTATACTGAGCTTCAGCTATTTGGAAGAAAGATTCCAGACAGAAAGAGTTAACAGAGAGAGACAGAGGCAGAGACAGAGAGACTGAATGAGAGACTGAATAGACTTTATTTTACAAGGGTAGCAGAGAAGACTCGAGGTCTTTTTACATCCAGCCCTCGCCCATGAGGGAAACTGCTATTAACTAAGGATGCAATGATATACAATATGTTGAGAACAAGTTGAGGGGGGGGGGGGAGAGTGTATGTAATATATCAGAGCTTTCTGAGGTTCTGTTCCATTTCAAGACCATCTCATGCCAAGCTATGAGAACCTGATGACAAACGGAAGGGGAGAATAGTCGCAAGCTGATAATGCATGTTCTTGGCAGCACTCATACAGGTAACTCTGCTATTCAGGAGGAAAATGCAACCCACCTCTCAAAGGTGATGCAGGGAGAAGCAATAAAAATTATGCATTACTATATATATATATATCAACGTCTATTTACACACAGAACCAAATGCTCATTACTATATAAACGTCTATTTACGCAGAGAACCAAATGCTAACATCAGGACAACCAAGAAGGATTAAGAGACCAGAGAAATCATGATCACGTTAAATCATGTAGGAGGTGTTAGACTGTGCTTCCCACTACAAGCTGGACAGTGAGCAGTGCAGTTATGCTCCTTTTCACATTGTCTGCAACACAAAACGATTTATACACATACATCATCAGCATGAGTATTTTGTCACTACCCAAACTGTCGCAGTTGAATTACTTTTATCAGGTTAAGCCTCAGGGTGAACGGAAGAAGCTGATGATTTTCACACGTTATTTACATGTATATCAGTATATCATTTAAACTGCAATCTTTTTTTTCTTTTCATGAGATATAAAACTTGTATTTCGGATAAGATCAGGAGCTGAAAATGGTCAACTGAAACAATATCACACCCTGCAAGACTTTACTATCCACACGTACAACCTCAGTGTCCGTGTCCCCAAGAGCTGAGGCACAAAAAAAGTACAATCTCAATGTCCATGTCCCAAAGCACTGAGGCAAAAAACAAGTCCACTGCATCAACAAAGAAAAACAAATATTCAGAAAAAGATTGTAAAAATTAAGCATGGCCTTTGAGAAAAAACAAGGATATTAATCCTGCTCTAAAGTTGGAAGTGCATGTGTAAACACAGCATAAAAACATCTTCAATCCTTTAACAAACAAACAAGCAAGCAAACAAACAAACAAAAAAACCAACAACAAAAATGTGGCTGGTAGGTGCCAAAAAAAATCTTGTGGAATGACCATTACTGAACTGGCACCTTTCAACTCTCAGAGAGAGAGAGAGACAGACAGACAGAGACAGAGTGGGAGAGAGAGAGAGAGAGAGAGAGAAGGAAAAAATGACAAAGGAGTAATGCCTATGGCTGGTATCTAAAAAAAATGAAGCAGAATGAGATGATCTATTCCCACACATGGTTTTCTTCCTGACCATACTGCAGTGTAGGTACACACGCAAGTGTTCCAAGCTATATACAAGCAGCAAAATCAATGCGGTTAGAATACATTTAAAACAGCAAATGCCATAGAGGAGAGTGAATCAGAGTCACAAAACAACCAACATGGCACTGTATCATTTAAACCCCTGCCAGTTACTGAATGTGACCTGACTGATCACATATTTTATCATGTGTGTGTGTGTGTGTGTGTGTGTGTGTGTGTGTGTGTGTGTGTGTGTGTGTGTGTGTGTGTGTGTGTGTGTGCATAAATGTGAGTGTGCATGTGTCTGGTGGGAGTGGGGTCTGGTCGGGGTGGTGCA
This sequence comes from Alviniconcha strummeri, assembly GCA_963584105.1. NCBI lineage: Eukaryota > Metazoa > Mollusca > Gastropoda > Provannidae > Alviniconcha > Alviniconcha strummeri. The sequence continues at coordinate 5,779,797 of OY757546.1, forward strand.
TGCATGTGTGTGTGTACATGTGTGCATGCATGTGTGTGTGTGCGTGTGTGTGTTTGCATATGTGTGCGTGTGTGTGTGTGTATTTGCATATGTGTGTGCATGCGGGCATGTGTACATGTGTGCATGCATGCATGCATGCGTGTGTGTGTGTGTGTGTGTGTGTGTGTGTGTGTGTGTGTGTGTGTGTGTGTGTGTGTGTGTGTGTGTGTGTGTGTATGCATGCATGTGATACCGTCTCCTCAAAAAAATCTCAGCTGCATCACAGAGTGCACACATAATAAACCCCACAATACCGCAAGTCTGTTCAAAAATACATATGTCAAATGTTTGGATAGGACAGGCATGTGCATGTTTTGCACCACTGAGTTGGAGACAATTCCAGCTGGATTAAGGATTTAAAAACATACAATCAGTATAATTATGCTGATGATGAAACTGTAACTGCTTCCAAAAAGATGAATGTCTTATTGCACAAATATGACAGCTGAAAACATTTACCACTGAACTGACGGGCAAATCGTCACACCCTTGTGCCAGCTTCACAGTATTTACTGTGGAGTCTATCTTTAACCTGATTCCTTTTATAAAGTAAATGAAATCACAGTTTTGCTGAGTTAAAGCAGCCTTGAGCAAAACAGACTTGTTGAAACAATCATAACAATGAGACCCCAGTTTTGAAACACCACCTAAAGACAGGTAATGTGAACACAAATGCAAATGCACACATGGGAAAGTAATTTCCTCATTGTAAATTTGGTTAGACAAAGACAACAGCATATTTTTGGCCTGCTATTTAGGTAAATTACAGTCAACTGGCGCATAAAAAGTGAAAAAGAAAACATTGTTTATTGCACATGCACTTCTTTTGACATATGTTAGGACTTAAACAGTGAAGAGGTCCACGCAAGTGAACCCTGTTGTAATGCAATGAATGAGAATGGTGACCAGTTTAGGGAGAATATCAGCTAAACAACAAGTGTATAAACAAACACGATCTAGATAGTTCATCACACAACAAAATGAAAGACCAAAGTCTTGCTAAAATGAGTCATGTTGAAAAGCCGCATCAATAAATGCACAAATATTCTGATTTGGGGAAAACAACTGACCGAATCAGATCTAGGCAAATCTACAATCACACATTATCAAGATTCAGTGTCCTCCTCTTGAAATGTACATGCATGACTCAAATCACTAAGAGACGGCCCAATGCATCCATCGACTGCAACAACAAGAATTGCACCGCAAGACTCTACTTGTCTCTTTCTACTCTCAGGCAAAAACAAACTCGATCATTATCACATTAGATTTAGACATCTTCATCATCACAACATGAACGCATTGTCCAGGAATGTATATACACCAGTGTCTTACTGTGCTCTGCTGACAGTACATTCATGTGATTATATTTAGAAGCATGTGCCTGTACATGTTAGAAGAATAGGCCCAGACAGGAGGGCTGGGCCTAACGTTTTATAACACCCACAACAGCAACCAGCACTAACTGAACTACCTCACAAAGCAAGCTACACCTACTTCTGATGCCAGGTTATGGAACCTGACTAGATACTTGCACTTACGCAGCAAGACGCTTGCACTTAAAGCGCCAGGTGACTTTGGGTTGTTCGGTTCTGGATGCGAGAGAATGCAGTGCAAATGCACATCTCATTTGCAACAAAGTATACTAGACTTGGGTGGTTCCGGTTCTGGACGCAATGGAATGCAGCGCAAACTTACATCTCATTCGCAACAAAGTACACTAGACTTGGGTGGTTCGGTTCTGGACTTGAGAGAATGCAGTGCAAACTCACATCTCATTCGCACTAAGTATACTAGATGTACATCTACGTCTTCTTTTTCTCCTTAGTTCATCGTTTCAGAGCTTTCTCTGATTCGGCCCCCAAGCTCTGGGATGCCACATTACCACTAACAATTGGGGAACTAGATTTGCCACTGCCCTCCTGCAGACTTCGGAAAACTCACCCATTCCCTGAATGGCTTTTGTTTTTGTTTTTTTGTTCTGAGTGTCTATTGGACTCGTGGTGTGCCATATATACAGAGCTTTTCCATGTGTAATTAGCATGACTTTCTCTATTTACTGATTGCTGGTTCAACGCCACGTCACTCTAAAAATGACCTATCGAAAGCTTTGTTCGCAGACTGTATTCTGCTGATTGTGCTATCATGGAGAATGCTGTTCTATTGCAGATTGCCTGACATTTTTTTTAATTTATTTTTTTAATGGTAAAGAGATTGTTTAATTTATACCTTCCTTCCCCCCACCCCCTCTTCAAATTTGGGGTTGGTCTTCATGTTTTGCATTCCACACACACACTCACTCACACACAAGCACAACCTTCAGGTAGTGAGTAATTGGATCTTGACATCCTGTCAACCACACAGGGTCACCTCAGGACAAAGCACAGCCATTAGTTTTAGCACATGTAAATGAATTGTGATAGTGATGCAGCCCAGTTGAATTAGAAATGAGCAAACCCACACTATGGCCGATTCCACTACAACGCCAAACAAAGCAACAGTATACTAACAACAACAACAACAACAAAAATCTAAACAAAATAAATCAACAGAAAAATTAGAACAAGATCAGCTAAAGTGCAGGAGTTCCTAATTACCACTGTTGATATGAAAAGCTGGTCCAACAGAGCTTGAGACGCTCACTCCTAAACTATGCCAAAACTGACATGAAAGAGTTCATGAACTAACTACGCTGGAACTGACATGAAACAGTTCATGAACTAACTACATCGGATCAGACATAAAAGAGTATGTGAACTAACTATGCTGGAACTGACACGAAAGAGTTCATGAACTCACTATGCCGGAAGTGACATGAAAGAGTTCATGAACTAACTATGCTGGAACTGACATGAAAGAGTTCATGAACTAACTACACCGGACCTGACATGAAAGAGGTCATGAACTAACTACGCCGGAACTGACATGAAAGAGTTCATGAACTCACTACGCCGGAAAGGGACATGAAATAGTTCATGAGCTATGCCGGAACTGACATGAAAGAGTTCATGAACTATCAGTCAGGACGCTGGTTCCTCATAACTAGGCTTACATCTAGCTTCCCCACTCACAGACAGACACACCAGAGTCAGAGTCAGCAGCAGCAGCATCAGCAACCGGTGATTACATCGATACAGAGACTGGCGGCGTTGCTTCGCTGTGACTGCACAGCTAGTCCTTCATCTTCTCCACGTTGTCACGCAACAGCTTCACTTGTTCTGCACACACACACACACACACACACACACACACACACACACACACACACACACACACACACACACACACACACACACAAAGATATAAGAAACATGGTAGTGTTTCTTACCGTTCAGTTATGAAAACAGCTAATCTATGCCGTTTGCAGCAGATACATATATATATTATATATATATAATTATCAGGGCAGGGAAAATGAGACAGGCAACTGACTGATTTGGAATAGCAGATGCACATACGGTTGTGTGCGTGCGTGCGTGCGTGCGTGCGTGTGTGTGTGCGTGTGTGTGTGTGTGATAAGTAAATATGTCATCATAAGAAGCACGTTCAAAAATGTACAGTGCAGTGTAAATGTGCAGAATGTTCATGTTCTTTGTGAAAGAGGCTAAGGGCTAAAAACAAATAAACTTTCCTGTTCTTGTTCACAGACACACAAGCATGGAACGACTGATCAGCAAAGGCGATCAGGTTTATGTAGTTTCTGACTACGCGACTCGGGTCTTTGTTGTTGTACTTTTCTTACATTGTTTGAGTGCCAATTAATTAACTCCCCGTGTGACGTGTTTCGAGTGCTAGTTACCTCCCTTGTGTGTTGATTCTCGTTTTGTGTGAAACGCTGCCACGACGTAGACATTTATTTTCTTCACGATCACAATGTAATTTTACAATATGCGCGTATGATGCAAATTTGCAACAGTCACTCAAACTGAATAACAATTAACACCAAGCCACAGCATGTACTGAACAAGTGGGTATTATATACATCAACATTTTAGTGATCAGTATATCGGCATGCTCATGGAAGTCAAGCTAGACTGAAAACGGAAAATGTGCCTATGTGCGCATGCACGTGCGTGCGTGCGTGCGCGCGCGCACACTCTCTCTCTCTCTCTCTCTCTCTCTCTCTCTCTCTCTCTCTCACACACACACACACACACACACACACACACACACACACACACACACACACACACACACACACACACACACATACACACACATTCATTCATTTATTCGTGCAATATCAAACACTCATACACACACACACATACACACACACACACACACACACACACACACACACACACACACACACACACACACACACATTTATTCATTCATTCATGCAATATCAAACACACACACACACACACACACACACACACACACACACACACACACACACACACACACACATTTATTCATTCATTTATGCAATATCAAACACACACATACACACACATTCAATCATTCATTCAGTCGTGCAATATCAAACACACACACACACACACACACACACACACACACACACACACACACACACACACACACACACACACACACACACTCATTCATTCATTCATGCAATATCACACACATACACACACATTCAATCATTCATTCAGTCATTCAGTATCACACACACACACACACACACACACACACACACACACACACACACACACACACACACACAAACAAACAAACAACATATATATATATATAGGTCCGTGCATGGAACTAGTCGCCAGGGTTCCAGGCGAGATCAAGAGGAGGGAGGTGGAGCTGGACCCTCAAGTTAGCCCAGAAGAGAACATGAGCAGGGAGGTGGAGCCGGGCTGGGAAAGTTGGACTTCTTTCGCTTCGAGTTGTTCCTCAACAGCAGTGCAACGGACATTGTCCTTGTGACTCAGCGCCCAGCACGGCAGTTGAAACAGCAATTGCGCGGTGCACTGGTAGCTGCGCAATGGCGAGGGGACACCGCCCTAATACTTCCGTTGTTCTGGCGGCGGTCCACGGTCTCTCCGGTCCTTTTTCGGGCGGTATCCCCGGTCGATCCTTCACTCTCTCGTCCTCCCCCCCCTCCCCCCCCCCCCCCCACGTCCCGTCCCTAATAAGCCACCTCGCTTCTGTGGGCGTAAAGCAACATGATCAAGGAACTATTCGCATAACCGCACATGTACACCATGCAACCTGTAAGGTCTACATACACAACTTCCCGTCAAAAACACACCCGTAAGGACTCGCAGTCTGGGATCATGGAACTGTTCGTATCTACAGTAACCGCCCTTTTCGTAAAACTGCCCTAACCGCCCTTTTCGTATAACTGCCCCAACCGCCCTTTTTGTATAACCGCCCTAACCGCCCTTTTTGCCTTAACCGCCCTTTTTGTATAACCGCCCTTTCCGTGTAACCGCCCCAAACGCCCTTTTTGTATAGCCACCCCTTTCATATAACGGCCCTAACTGCCCCAAAGTATAACTGCCCATTTCATATAACCGCCCTAACCACCCTTTTCATATAACTGCCAGTTTCATCTAACTGCCCTTTTCGTATAATTCCCCTTTTTGTATAACCGCCCTCACCACCCTTTCGTATAACTGCCCTTTTGATATATCCACCCTATCCACGCTTTTGTATAACCGCCCTTTTCATATAACCGCCCTTTTTGTATACTCCCCCCTCCCCCACCCCGTGGCGTATAACCGCCCATTTCATACAACCGCCCTTTTTGTGTACACCCCGTAATCCCCGCTGTGTATAACTGCCCATTTCGTATAACCGTCCTTTTCGCATAACCGCCCCTTTCATATAACCTCCCTTTTAGCATAACCGCCTGTTGCATAGAAAGGCCCTTTTCGAATAACCGCTTTTCTCTTTGTCTCCTAGCCCCGCAAAACGCAAAAGCAATGGAATCACTCTTTTCTTGCCAGCTAAGATCAACCAACAAAGGAGTTAATCAGCGTTCGAAAGACATCACACAAACACAGCAACAAAACTAGTGGAGTTTATTATGCGCCTTGTATTTACTCGCACGCCAGGTCAGTGTCACCGTGGGCGACTCAGGTCTTTGTTGTCGTGTCCGTGGGACGGTTTCCCAGCGTTCTGTAATGAACTCCTTCGTTCGTCGATTCTGCGCAGGCGCTCTGGGCCTCCTTCAGTTTCAGGCTGCTGCAGGCTAATAAAGACTACTCACCGCTTGCGTTGTTTCGTTCCGTGTGCACCAGCCTCTTGATCCTCAATCCAGACGGATAGTCTGAACTGCAGAGGCATTCTCTCTTCCCCCCCCCCCCACCCCATTACCCCACCCCTTTCTTTCAGTTGGGGGGTGGGCGGGCGGGGGAGGTAGTGAGGTCCAACTGGGGGTAAGTAAAGGGTTGGTTGGTTGGGGGGGGGGGGGGGTTGAGCTTGTTACAATAATTTTCAAGCATCATCAATTTCATCAATCAATCATAATTATCAAGCATCATTATTGTCATCAGTCAGTCAGTCACCACCTGCTGAAAACAGCCGCAAGGACCAGAAGATGTACAAATAACTAAAAAAGGAGGGGGAATGGGGGGGCGGGTGGGGGTGGGGGGGTGAAGGCGAGAGACAAGAGGACGAAGGCTGACAACAATGTTGACCGGCCTTACCCTAATTGCCCGAAGGTGATGTTTTCCTGGAAGTTGCGATCATCCGTCATCGTGTCATTGGCCGCTGAACTGGAACAGCCGAAAGACAGCATCTGCTACATAATCGTTTCTCACTGGTCGACATTTAGTTTTTCCTGAAAATACACACTCTCTCTCTCTCTCTCTCTCTCTCTCTCTCTCTCTCTCTCTCTCTCTCTCTCTCTCTGCCTGCCTGCCTGCCTGTCTGTCTGTCTGTCTGTCTGTCTGTCTGTCTGTCTGTCTGTCTGTCTCTCTGACACTCCACATCCACCCATGCACACAGGCATTGCACCCCCCCCCCCCACCACACCCACACACACACACACACACACACACACTCTCACACTCTCTCTCTCTCTCTCTCTCTCTCTCTCTCACACACACACACACACACACACACACACACACACACACACACACACACACACACACACGTGTCATCTCACCCACAAATGGGTAATCGTGAACTTAGATGGGGAACGCAAACAAACAACACAGTCACTTCATCAACCAACGGGCGAAGCTAGACGAGGAACACTAACACAGACACAGTCATCTCACCCAATAGTGGGTTGCATCAGTCGTGTAGTAGGTGAGAACCAGCAAACAACACTACACACCACCTTCTCACCCAGCGTGTTCAATGAGAACCAGCAAACAACACTACACGCCACCTTCTCACCCAGTGTGTTTAGTTGAGAACCAGCAAACAACACTACACGCCACCTTCTAACCCAGTGTGTTTAGGTGAGAACCAGCAAACAACACTACACGCCACCTTCTCACCCAGTGTGTTTAGGTGAGAACAAGCAAACAACAACACTACACGCCACCTTCTCACCCAGTGTGTTTAGGTGAGAACCAGCAAACAACAACACTACACGCCACCTTCTCACCCAGTGTGTTTAGGTGAGAACCAGCGAACAACACTACACGCCACCTTCTCACCCAGTGTGTTTAGGTGAGAACCAGCAAACAACAACACTACACGCCACCTTCTCACCCAGTGTGTTTAGGTGAGAACCAGCAAACAACACTACACGCCACCTTCTCACCCAGTGTGTTTAGGTGAGAACCAGCAAACAACAACACTATACACCACCTTCTCACTTTCGCTGGGTGAATTTCGATTTTAACTCTTTTTTTCTTTTTTTTTTTTCTGGCAAGGCCGAACGCCAACAAAACAAACCTGACTATGCCCAACCTCCACGCCGTGAGCCGGCTTAAAGA
>OY757546.1:5787918-5827918 GCA_963584105.1 Alviniconcha strummeri
CAGACTTTAGATTTACAAAGTGTCCACAGCTCAGGGGCTGTGTGAAAGTCGAGGTGGTCGTCCTGGGTACCCGTCCCTAATCGTCCTTACGGTCTCTGTGGACGTAAAGCAACACTGAACTTACACAGCGTGTTTTGAATACCGTACACACGCACGTACACTGACACAACAACAACAACAACAACTGTTGCTGATTTCGAGCGGCTGTTTCTGCTGTTTCCCTTTGTCAGCTATAGTAAACCAGAGACACACTACACTATAGGCTTTTGAGTAAAAAAACCTCTGCGCTATAATACTAAACAAGCTTCCGTCACTCACATTTTTTCTCATTCGGATTTTCACACTGAGGTGGACATCCTCCTTTTTGCTGATCTCCTGCGGTAATTTGCATGAGCCCCCCCCCCCCCCCCCCCCCCCCCCCAAAAAAAAAAAAAAAAAAAAAACCGAAGGGAAGGAATAGGTCGTGTCAACTCTATCCGGGCAAACACGGCACTTTATGTAAAGTCCAAACAACATTAGTCAGTGTTCTCAGACTTCGATATCATTCCGGCCCCAGGAGGCAGAAAGGGGCGGAGTGGGGGGTAGGCGGAGGTTTTGTGGGGGAAGAGTGGGAGAGGAGGCGCCAGGCCGGTATGAACGCAATCGGCTTTGATTTCTCCCCCCCCCCCCCCCCCCGCATCCACACACATCCACACACTTCCTCCAGCACTACCACCCCCCATTCCACACACACTTCCTGCCCCCCACCCCCTTCCACACACACTTCCTCCTCCCCCCCTTTTCACACACATCCACACATACTACCTCCCCCCACCCCCTTCCACACACACTTCCTCCTCCCCCCCTTTTCACACACATCCACACATACTACCTCCCCCCTCCCCTTTCCACACACACTTCCTCCCCCCCCTTCCACACACATTTCCTGCCCCCCCCACCCCCCTTCAACACACATTTTCTGCCCCCCACCCTTCCACATACATCCTCTCCCCACCCCTCTTCCACACACACTTCCTCTCCCTTCATACACACCTTCTTCCCCCTTCCACACACACTTCCTCCCCCCTTCCACACATATCCACACACACTCCCCCCCTTCCTGCCCCCTTTCACACACATCCACACACACTTCCTCCCCCCCTTCCACACACACTTCCTGCCCCCTTCCACGCATATCCACACACACTTCCTCCCCCCCTTCCACACACATCCACACACTTCCCCCCTTCCACACACACTTCCTGCCCCCTTCCACACACACTTCCTCCCCCTTCCACACACACTTCCTGCCCCCTTCCACACACATCCACACACTCCCCCCTTCCACACACACTTCCTCCCCCTTCCACACACACTTCCTCCCCCTTCCACACACACTTCCTGCCCCCTTCCACACACACACACTTCCTGCCCCCTTCCACACACACTTCCTGCCCCCCTTCCACACACATTCCCTCCCCCTTCCACATACACTTCCTGCCTCCCTTCCACACACACTTCCTGCCCCCCTTCCACACACACTTCCTCCCCCTTCCACACACACGTCCTGCCCCCTTCCACACACATCTCCTGCCCCCCTTCCACACACACTTCCTGCCCCTTCCACACACACTTCCTGCCCCTTCCACACACACTTCCTGCCCCCTTCCACACACACTTCCTGCCCCCTTCCACACACACTTCCTCCCCCTTCCACACACACTTCCTCCCCCTTCCACACACACTTCCTCCCCCTTCCACACACACTTCCTGCCCCCTTCCACACACATCCACACACACTTCCTCCCCCTCCGGCCCCCTTTCACACATATCCACACACACTTCCCCCTCGCCTTTTTTCCTTCCATCTTTCTCAGTCTTCAGTCGTAGCGGATTAGTACTGGCCGAGGTAAACTTCCAACCGGTCTCTCCTTTCCCCAAGGACATTACGGAGGCCTCAGAGACAGGCTTTTCTCCAGAAAGGTAATCTGGTTTGCCGCAAGGACAAAAAGACGGCGCGGATTTGCAAAATCGATGCCGAAAATAAGTTAAAATCCCCGCCAACACTAGCATAGCTCCGCCGCATCAGGTCGGTGGATGACCCGGATGCTGGAAGAGGGGCCACGTGACCCCATAGCGTCCTAAACTACACACACACACACACACACAAAGCACACACACCAAACAAACATGCCTCAGAACTGACATGACAGGTTAAGTACTGATATTTTAAAGTATATTTTTTGACTATGTTTTGGTTCTTTCACTTTGTAAGTAATGTGCTATGCGCTCCAATTTGGAGGCACAGTACATTATTATTAAACCTGCTGGTTCGCAGTGCACCTCGTTGTTAATTAGGAGCAGCAAACTAGCTTCGGGCGCTAGCAAGCCGCCATACGGTCCCGCTCAGTTCAGGTCAAGATGGCCGTACCAGGGTCAGCTGCCCTCCCGCCTTGCCCAGACTAACTGGGCGGATGAGCTTTGACCTGTCGGCAACGCCTGCGAACAAACACATCTCGTTAGACAAGCCCGCGGGCTGTTCAAAATACCACTGTAATGACGGTAAACAAAGCGCGTTGCCCGTGCTGTTTTGAAAAACAAACTGCCTTGCCGCTGGGCTCCGTCCGTGCATTTCGGAGCGTGGGTTCGAACACACCCGCGGCTGTTGCTTTACTGCGCTTGTCTAAGTGCCGGGCGGGGTTACGCACAGATGTGGCTAAAAGTGGCTAAAAGTGCGACGTCAGTTTACGCCAGAGGGCAAGAGCTGTGTGAAAGTCGAGGTGGCCGTCCCGGGCCTGGGCTCCCCGTCCCTAATGGTCCGTATGGTCTCTCAGTGTGGACGTACAGCAACATTGAACTGAACTGAAAATTCAACGTGTCGTCAGGAGAGTGAACGCGCCACTCACGAACTTGCTGACGTAAGCTCCGACAAAAGTAAAGTGACGTGACGTGGCGGCGCCCACTGGCTTGTCACGTTTGAAAGATGGATCGTCCTGCGGACAGTTTTTCCTTCTCACTCACTCACGTGCGGCGATCAACCTCGTATCTCCAGAGAGCAGCGAGAATTCATCGAAAGGAAATACTCACTGATCGAAATGTAGGCGAAAACAAGCGTGTAATTTGTAATTGATTGTGAAGGCATTAGATTTAGATCTGCCGGAAGACCTTATACAGAGTAAATCCGAAGAGAGTGTGTGAGAGAGAGAGAGAGAGAGAGAGAGAGAGAGAGAGAGAGAGAGAGAGAGAGAGAGAGAGAGAAGAAACCGAAGCATGGAGATGAGAGAGAGAGAGAGAGAGGAGAGAGAGAGAGAGAGGGGGGGGGGGAAGAAGAAGAGACGCATGGAGACTGGGTTCCAACCTCAGTTGAGGCAGAGTGAATGGCCTTTTTTCTTCTCCAGCTCGTTGGGTTCAGCGTTTGTTGTGCTGACTTAGCAGTGTCTGTCTACTCTGTCTCATCTTCATGTGCCCAGTACACATTAACATTACCGGCTGAGAATGCTAACGACCAAAACTGCCTACGTTTTGATATTTGAGAGGTTCAGTTCAGCTCCAGTTCAAGATGGTAAATAGACCCATGCACTCAGAAGTGAGAAATGCGCATGCGCTCCACGGGTCTCTCAGAAATGATGTCCCCCCTCCCCGTTGTCTTTGAACCAGTTCCAGTGTTCGTGGGATTGATGATGGCTCTCTCTCGTCCTTTCAAGGAAGATCATCTAGCGCTTCCTCTTTCCACGCCTTTCTTCTCCAGGCGATCGATGGTATTGATCTGGATCTGCATTCCATAACGTTGCAGGACCCAACGTTAGGTACAGATGCGACGGGAGGGGGGCGCGCGCGTCAGTGTGAGTTAGGTGGTACTCGGGGTGGCGATCAGTCGTTTGAAGTCCTCAAGTGTGGGGGCCTTCACCTGGTCCTCACTGAGGTGGTTCCAGTCGGTAGTGGTGTGGAAGAAAAAGGGGTTCTTGTATTGTAGGCTTACTTGTCTATGATGTTCTTTGCTGTAAAGTCTTAAAATTCTGTCGACCTAATTTGTCTGGGTGGGGTTTTAAGAACCGGTTGGTCGGCATGGCCGGTACCAGAGGCGTTAGTGTAATAAGACTCAGGAGAAGGCCCAGTGGAAACACAGACGCAGTGTAAAACTAAGCAGTGTTCGTTGGGGGTGGTCTTTCAACAGCGGTTCCACTGCATCTTTAAATGACCCTCTTTGCAGGGAACAAGGGGTCATGACCACTGACCTTTGCACTATGCCTGCCTGCCTCTCCACTGGCTTCAGTTGTTTTGTTCTCATGGTACCTGAACTAACTGCAGCTGCAAGGTGAGAGGTGGAATGAATTCAGTTGGGAATCCATCTTCAGAATTTGGTGAACCAAAGTGGGATTTGGGAAACTTACAGGCCTCTTAGTTTTGATGAATTTATAATTGGAAGAAATCTTCTGCACATTACATTATCTATATGACCACTCCCTCCCACCCTTCCCCTGGTCTAACACACACACACACACTGACACACACACACACACACACACACACACACACACACACACACACACACACACACACACAGAGAAAAATCACCCACAGTGTTTTCCAAGACACAGCCATCAATGTAAGCATCGCATTAGCTTCTCAGTCTTCTATTACAGTTTATATGCTCAAAAGTCTATGGGAATATCAATACTAGTGTTTGTGGCGGTTGCTCAGAGAGAGAGAGAGAGAGAGAGAGAGAGAGAGAGAGAGAGAGAGAGAGAGAGAGAGCGAGAGAGAGAGAGAGAGAGGGGGGGAGTGAGAGAGAGAGTGAGAGAGAGAGAGCGAGAGAGAGAGAGAGAGAGAGAGAGAGAGCGAGAGAGAGAGAGAGAGGGGGGAGAGAGAGAGAGCATCTGGAGGATGATGTACTAGATTTTCTTTTTACAACAACAACAACAAAAATGCGCATAAAAACTACTGGCTGAAAATGTTTGTGACCCAATGTACATGTTTTGATATAATAAGGCCTGGTGGAAACAAATAATATAGGCAACTCACCCTAGAAATAGTGAACCTGTTGCCACTGCATGCTAAACTGCTATTTCTGCTAACAATGCTTCTTTCCACACACACAACATTTGCCCTGTAATTTGCATTCCACACAAACACACATGAATGTCTGCGTTTCATGCATGCATACCAAAATGTTGACTCCACAATCTATAGCAGTTTAGGACTGATTACATTTGACTGCTTCACATCAATTTAGATGAATGATCCCATTTTTTTAAATTAACAGCAATGATTGGAAGTTGGAAGGTCAAAATAAATTCACACACACACACACACACACACACACACACACACACACACACACACACACACACATACACACACACACACACACACACATATCTGAAAATCTGGGACCTTTTATGCCAACTTGTTGTTTTTCTTTGATTTTTATCAGTTTTATATAATATATAATGTATTTTCCTGCATGCCCATCAAAGCAAGGTTACTAAACATAATGACAGAACAATATGTTTGACCAAACAGAACATTCAAAACCAAGTAAATGACCCCTCTCAAAACATAAAAACAGAAGGGGGAAGGAGTAGCCGAAAGAAAGCAGAAAACCGGCACCTCAGTTCTGATCCGTCCCAATTTTGAAACCAAAAAATATCACGAAGAACTTGGCGTTGACTTATCAGGGTGATCAGCGTGACAGCTGAAGCCGGCTTACCATGAGACCAGAATTACACGCACACACACACACGCACGCACGAAAGCACGCGCGCGCACGCACTCACGCACGCACAGTGACGCACACATCAAACGAAAACAAACGACGGTTACCTCCCCTCGTGGTTGGGTAAACAGCTCACACCAAGCACTGTGCACCAAACAGTCTCTAATTGCTGGTAGGAAGCGCACAGAACAAAATTAAGCGCACACTCTGCTTTGATTTGCTGAAACTAATCAATGCGCTTGTCATAATACCAAGTTCACAAAATCTGCACTCACAAAAAGACGAATTTCCAAGGCTACATGTCTGGTTTTGTCACGCAGCAGACAACGTTCACACTTGTCGTAAACAATCTTGAGTTGGTGAAATTCTTATTTTGCACGCTTGACAGTTTTGGTTATCACCAAAACACACCAATCCCGTTGCTGGCACATACACACACACACACACACGCACACGCACACGCACACATAAGCAAAGACAGTGCATATCCTTTGTTTCGTATTGTTATTCAGGTTGTGGTTTAGCAATAAAGAAGCCAGCTCAAATGCACATTATTCAGTCGTATGAAATTAAGTTTAGCGTTTGAACCTCCGGGACAAGAAGGACCAATGTTGTTTTTTGTATCGAAAGAGTTACTCAAACATGTCGCCGAAAATAGTGACGGCGTCACACAATTTCGCGGAAGGTGAAGATGTTATTTTGATCAGATGGCTACCACAACCAGCGTGGACGACGGGAAAACGTGTATCCAGCTGTACGTCACAAAATGGGGTGTGATTTGTCCCGGTTTTCCTTTGGATTTTGGCGTTCGAAACCTGGCAGACAACGGTTGCCGTCTGGAGGCTCCGAGTTCAAACAGGATGCTGACTGGGTAGATACTGTTACGAAATCAGACGACATGTTTGCTAACGATCTTCGTCGCGAAGAGCCCGTCAGTCTTCTGAGAAAGATGTTTTCAAGGGGGAAACCTAAAACCCAGGAAAATCCTAGAAAACTGCCTACACAGTCCGAGTGTTCTGCGCTGTCAACAAGCTTGGAAGAAGCAGCAGAAAATGCGGTGAGAACAAGAAACATTGAGCTACTTCTGAAACTGATGCACCAGGGTGGTGATGGGTTTGTTCTTCTTCCATCCACCATTGTGCCAAAAAAATATAGCCCAGTGGAACTGGCCTGTTCTCTGGGATACTTTGACATTGTTGAAGTGTTCTTGCAAAATGGATGCAGTCCAAATCTTCCAACATCAGCTGGAAAGCTGTTGCACTCAGTCCTAGAATCATTGTCGTCTCACCAAGAAAGTATACAGTCCGGAAGGAGAGTGGTAGAAATGTTGATCAAAAATGGCTGTGATTTGGACATCAAGGACCGCCGTGGTATAACACCTCTATTGCACTGTGCTCAGATCGGAGACAGTAACATTATGCAGGCAGTGTTAGACAGGTGTTCCAACAAGCAGCTGACCTGCCGATGCTCAGGCAGTCTGTACACTCCTTTACACATGTCGTCCATGCGTGGAGATTTTGAGTGTGTGAAGCTGCTCCTTTCACACTCACCACACACGCATGTCAACCTAAAGGATAACCATGGCAACACAGCGCTGCATCTTGCACTCAAGTCCATGCTTCACAACATACCCTACCTGAATGCAGCAAGAGAAAGCCTGGTGTCCTGCACAGGTGCGCAAAGCGCGCAGAGGGCATTGACATGTCAGCAGCTGATGAGGTTTCAACAGAAGGCAATAGCTATAGTCGAGGCCCTGGTAATGGCCGGGGCCCATGTCCACGCCACCTGCTCTGCACCGCCCAGGGAGGCTGAAGATTATTACCCTTTTGTCTACGCCCTCCAGCTGTGCGCGGAGGACCAAACTCAGGGCTTCGAGCTGGACCACAGCCAGTTCTCCAGCACCCTCAACCTGGTCTCCAGGCAGACAATTCAGTCCTTGGAGGAGCTTGGCAAGGCGGCCCCAGGAACTCCAGCCTGCGAAGAGGAACTGTACAGGTTCTCCCCTTATGCTGGCGTCGTGCGGCTGCTGGTCCTGGCAGGCACTGAAGTGTCCCCGAACATGTTGGACAAGTTGTACAGAAGGTTTAGCAGAGTCATCCAGCCTCTGCTGGAGGAGGTTAGTGCATTCTGGGACAAGTATCAGGTGACCAAGCCACCGAAACTAGTTCACCTGTCGAAGCTGAGGATCCGGTCACACATGGCTGATATTCACCAGCTTCATGAGATCAACCGTCTGCCTTTACCGCCTCGCATGAAGGAGTATGTGAAACTAAATTACCTCTGAGTGGTACTTTGATTCAGCTGTCCTGTGACTGACTCGGTGACTGACAATCATGAATTGTGCAGTACTGTTTTGGTTTTAGTTTTGTCGATCTGATATTTTGTCAGTGATATTAAAATTATTACTGTATTTCAGATTTATGCTTAAATAGTATTATAGGCTTCACCAGACTCCATCCCAAGCCACCAATTTTATTGTGACTGTGCACCTGTATGTATACATGTGTTTATAAATGTGTGTGTGCGCATGTGTGTGTTTGTGTGTGCGTGCGTGTGTGTGTGTGTGCGTGCGTGCATGCATGTGTTTTACTAAATAACTTCATATTCTTCATAATTTCTTGATTGGATTACAAAAATAATAATACTATTAATAGTTTAATTAATAATACTGTTGGTGTTGTGCCTGTTGTGTAAACTGTAATGTAATCTTTAAACATTGTGTTGTAAACGCAAACAGTATAAACTTTTAAAGTATTTCAAAAGAGATCTAAATGAGTAAACTAGTCTACCCAGACTTGTAAGAGTTGTAATTATTATTATATAAATAGTTTATTACTGCAGTACTGGTATTTGTAGTAACTGGAGAACATTGATATAATACTAGTTAACAATAATGATATTATATATATATATAATGCAGTCTGATGGCTGACTTCAAGTTGGTCTGGATTTTCACACACACACAGTGACAGTCTGACACACACAAACATGCACACACGCACACACACACACACACACACACACACACACACACACACACACACACACACACACACCACTCAGGGCAGTGGGACTGAAGACTGTTTACCCATGTTGATGCAATGGGGATTATGCTTTTAAAGGTCTGTTAAGCGGTGCTACCTAGTCCTACCACCATGTGCTTGGTGTTAAATTGTCTTGACCTGTAACGATGCAATGCCAGTGGGGATTTTAATTTTTGTTTTAAATTTTTTATTATCAGGTTTGTTCGGCAGCAGAGGAGACCTACCTTACTCTGGAGTTCCAACTCCTTAGGACATATATATATATCTTCTTACTTCAACTTTGTTCAAGTAGAAAATCTGAAACAGAACGAGGCTCATGCAGAATCAACACACAAGGGAGTTCATTAGCACTTGAAATACGTAACACAAGTACAACAACAAAGACCTGAGGCACCTATGGTAACTCACCTGGCATGCGTGTAAATTTATACAAGGTACATGTATAAACTCAACCAGAGGTACATCCTGGTGGTGGAGTTTATGTACCTTGTATTTACATGCATGCCAAGTGAAACTGAAAATTACCGTGCGCGTAGGCGATTCAGGTCTTTGTTGTACTTGTGTTACGTATTTTGCATGCTAATTAACTCACCATGTATGTTGATTTTGTTCAAGTAGTTTTTGTACCATGTGACTAGAAGCACAAGGTCAAGGGTGTCAAGTCTTGAAAGAAGTCAGTATTATAATATAATACTGACACAATTTTACTGAAGTACCACTCAGAGGTAATATAAACACAATTTTACAGATAATCACTAAATCAGTGAATTACCTGCCTGGCAGGTTTCTTTTGGTACTGGTACCAGTGGTAGAGAGTATGCAGAAAGTATATTGTATATATAAATTCACTAAATCAGTGAATTACCTGCCTGGCAGGTTTCTTTTGGTACTGGTACCAGTGGTAGAGAGTATGCAGAAAGTATATTGTATATATAATTTATATATACAATATACTTTCTGCATACTCTCTACCACTGGTACCAGTACCAAAAGAAACCTGCCAGGCAGGTAATTCACTGATTTAGTGATTATCTGTAAAATTGTGTTTATAAATGGCTAGGATTAGGAAGTGTGATTTTTCTGGCATGCTACTTCGTAATGAATGGTGTACTTGTTACTTACGTTAGATTTGAGCCAGAAATGCCCGACTCAAGTTCAGTTGGGGCATCACAGGATTTATAATCATGTCCAGATATTAGATGTTTAATTTTCACTGTAGCATACTTGTTTTTTGTTTCCTGAGTTTTAATCATGTAATCAGTTATACTATAGTAATTACAAATTAGTATTCTGCCATTTGATGATCATGCTGACGCTAATGGACAACAATTTATCCAGCTGTAGAACTTCTGTTTATGCCGTATCACTTTTTATCAGTGTTAGAAGACCTGCATTTAACCGAGCCATTGATGGGCATTGTCATGCTTTTATTAGTTTTAAAGTTTTATACATTATGTACATTGTCTTGCTTGTTATTCACTAAATTTCAGTGTAAGGCACCCACATTTTCCTTCCAATGGAATAAAGAACGACTCATCTCAGTGCTGGAAAATGTGATGCAGGATGCTCATTTTTTTGCATTTGCCCGCCACTTTCATCTAGACCTCTGGAGTGTGTTTTATATTTCACCCTCATCTGTGGGATTGGACACTCAGTCCAGTATTCCCACCAGACTATGATAGCCCCGTCACTGAACATTGCTATCTGATGAATCCTACTCCTAGAACCAAACATGCAAGAGGTTAAGAAAAACATTGATTTTAAAGGGAGAACACAAAACATGTGCAGAGAATTTTCAGGACACCCCCCCCCCCCTTTTTTTTTTAAGCAATGGACTGACACTAGTGACAGCTAAAAAATGAAAACTGCTTACTTTTCGTGTTTGGATTGTTGGCGCTGGATGTGTTGGAGAAGGGTAGCACGAGGATATTATGTAATTTACAATCCATTCTTCAGTGCTTTTAGACACGCCAGCACCAAGAACTAAAACAGAACAAGCAGACAGTTTTAATTTTTCATCGTTTACCTGTCAGTTATTTGCTCTGATTGGAAAAAAAGGGGGTTTCCCTGATAATTTGCGCACGTTTTGTGTTGTCCTATTAAACGAAACCAGCGTTCTCTTTTTACGTTTTATTTTAGTGTTTGGATCACAATTCAAATCAGGATGCTACAATTCGCTAGTAGTACTACAGTAGTAGTAGTAGTAAACTTTGTTTCAGATTTTATGTGGACAGGTTGAAAAACCCTCAGCTGCTATGCCTCCAACCAATGATTGTGCAATGTTAAAAGAGGAACGCTGTGAAGGCCAATCGAGTGTATACAATATAGTGATGAATGAAGCTGTGGTTGATCTTCCTTGACAATGGCAATGCCCTTGTGCGTCGACCAGCCTTGTGGTGAACAAATCCATTTTGATATTTTGTACAATATATGCAAGTGTACAGCATTGTAATTTGTACTCCTTATTCTTTGAGTCTTCCTTTGTGAACCCAGTGTTGTTGTTGGCCAAAAGGACTTGCTTCTGTCATTAAAAATGCTATCGAATGCATACATGTCATGTGTAAAGACTTTCCCTGATCAGAATATTGATTTTTCTGTACTGTATTTTTTAGTTTGATACACAAAATGACAAATTCAAGCAATTTTTTTATAAATGAGCAGATGCAAAATGAGTAACAATCTGAAACAGAACAAGGCCCCGAGTGCCTGTACAGAATAGACAAACATGGGAGTTAATTAGTGCTTGAAAGCCGTTATGCAAACACAGTAAAGACCCGAGTTGCTTATGGTAACTTTCACTTGGCATGTGGCTTGTGAGTAAATTTATACCTCAGCAGATACATGTGCCTCTGTTGGCGTGTACATACCTTGTATTTCCTCGCATGCCAGATAAGAGTTACAGCAGGCGATTCAGGTCTTTGGTTTTGTGTGATGAATAAAGAGTAAGAAACAAAAATGTTTATTGAAGAAGCTGTCAAGTTGAGGGATGTGCCTCTGGTTGAGAACTATTTTACGTTTATTCTGCAGTTTCGAGTTACGCATTACATTCGTACATCATCTTCTTGTGAACCATCTCACCAATGCAAATTGTGAATTTGATTCTGAATGCACAATGAGAATTTTGAGATGTACTGGTTTGTGTCAGCTATTTTCAGTTTACCAATCCAAACTGCAAATCAGAATGTACAACAAGAATTTTGGGACCACTTTCTCTAAATTATTCCATCAATCCTAACTGCAAATGAGCCCAAATCTGGACTTCGACAGGAACCACCGCCTGTGAACTATTTCATGAACCAAATTGCAAATCTGAATATGTATATATATATATCATAATAGATAATAATATGAATCATACAACAGGAATTCTGAGATTACTGCTTCCTGTGAACTATTCCCTCAGTCCAATTCCAAACTGCAAATCTGAATGTACAACATGAATTTGGATTGTACTAAACTTGTACTTCCATTGAAATATTTCACTGCAAATTTTAATGTTCAACATATTGCATGAATATTAGAGGGAGAAAAAAAATTGCTTGAATTTCTAAACAGTAACACACACACACACACACACACACACACACACACATCAAACAAACATGCCTCAAAACTGACATGACAACCATTCATTAACAACACATACTCTCTGCTTCACCCATTCCATTGTGTTCCACACCAGAGTACATAATGTGAAACAAAGGCAAAACATGACCAGCTCTTTAATGCACTCATAATGTTATGTACAATTATACATTCTGACAGGCATTTACATCCATGACTTGAGTGAAGTGGCAATTGACTGTACTATCGACAAGAGTGCTGACCCAAATATTGCAGCAAAACAGCTGGCTGTATGACTATGAGATTAATGAAACACTTTGATGCTTTGTAGCATATACTGAGTGATCGTTTTTATATCGTGCCATTCTCTGCTTCTTAGCAGACTCACTGCACTCTAGTTGCATGCAACTCTGAGTGACTGTAGCTTTACACAAGGCATTTTGAACATACAGCAAAGTGGTATGCTAACAGCGTTGTTTGGTCATGACATGGCTGGTGCCTTGTGAAACTGCTGTGGTGCACATTCTGTGTACACCATACAAGCTACCACCATGCACCAGTTTTCAAAGCCACATGCATAGTGTGCATGTGTGTTTAGCTGTAACCTGCACTCTGTCCTGGCAGAATGAACAGAATATTTTATGAGCTGCTGCAGTAATACCGGGCCTGGAACAGATACCCAAATGAGAATCGCCACAGAAAGGTGACTCATGAGAAGAAAACTCTCGTGCCAGGAATCAAACCTGAGACCGTCCAATCATGAGACTGGCACTCTGCCACTGAGCTGTTTCTGCCCCCTGTGGAATGATGCAGTTCACTACACAGGTTAAAGGGGATCCCGAGTGAAGCAACACCACAGGCCCTATTGACACAAATGGAATAAAAAGTACACTCGCAGCAGTTTTTCCAGTCAACTTACGGTTTTGGTTTGTTACAAACCTCTGCTGTGGGGTACTGTGGATGCAGAAATTTCTACATGTGGTTGTTTTGCAGTGAAGTTTGGGTCAGCTAGAAAGCCACTGAGCAGCAATGAAGTATGACTGGTAATGCGAAAATGCATGTCCTCTTTTTATGTACACAGACTTCATGATCAGTATTGAGGTTATTGCCAACGCATGTACACAAGAACCGTTGTGAGATTAAATTAAAGCAGTGAAGTGCAGGAAATGGATGACTGGGACCCAAACTCCTAGGCCCTCCTTCCTCCCACAGAAGAAGAAAGTGGGGGGGGGGGGGGGCACCAAAGGGACCAATGAAATGCAACTCCCAGATGCAGATGTAGAGAAAAGTTCAGGATGAGTAAAAATAGAAGTCAATTTATCATTACAGTTCCTGCAATTTTTGTGTGTATGTAGGGGTGTGTGTGTTTCAAGAGTTAAAAACATGTAGGCATTATCTCTCAGGCAATTTCAAGAGTAATGATCAAACCATAAAAGAAAATGGACACTTTTCACTCAGGAAAGGACAAAATCAAAGGTTTTACCTGTTACACCAAAACTAAACAAATTTGACGTCTACCATCCTGCCACTCAAACAGATGAGAAGAGACTGTTCTAACTTGACTCAGTGACTGCATATTGTTCATTTATATCTGACTGCCTCCTTTTTATTAAAAGTAGAGGAAGGCCCTGTGTGTATTCCCAATGATGAGTTTCCCACATCAGAACATATTTTATTTATCACACTGTGTGGACTCAGCAGAGATCAGAAAAATATGTTTTCTGATCTTCTCTGGAAATTTTCTTCAAGGATACCTGTGTGGATTTTTTTTTAGACAAATGTCTTTCACCAGTTGTAAAAGACCAGACAGTATATATATTTAGACTGTGTTGTGTCTGGAACTGGGAGCCAGTCTTCTTACTTGTGATTTGATGATCCTTGTTCGCCCAGACAGAGTTTCTCAGTGTGTGATTTAAAGTAATGTTGGTTCATCCTGAGAAGACCCTGAGCGGTTGATGGGACGTTAAAATACCCAAACGAACTAACCAACCATTTGCCTGTTTTCATCTTTTCTTTCAGACTGCTGGAAATCGGCTTTCTGTATTTCTAATTATTCAAGAACAACGACTGCACCATGCACCTAACAGAAGCTAAATAACATGAATATGTTTGTGTGAAAACTTGTGTAACGTTGCTGTGAATTTCTAAGTAAGTTACTAATTCGTCAGTGAGCAGGAAAGAAGTAGGATCACAATGGCACAAGCATGGGAAGTGGGGGATGGGGGGAAGATATATACCTCTGTGTGTACAAGTACTGTGAACAGTGAAAAAAAGCAAGACTGTACACATGGCTGGAGGCCACCTGTTCAATCACTCACGCAACTCGCAATGTGATGCTTTGTGAAAGGAAATGCCCAGACAGCACCCAATCCACACTTTGTGAAAGGAAAAGCCCAGACATCACCCAGTTAATAAAATAAATATCCCATTTCTGTATCATGTACTCATACTACCCTCTTGGCAACAGTAAGTTGCTTAAAATTGTATTTCCGCTGGCATACCATCCAAATCGTCTCTAGTCTTTACTGTTACACATGGCATATCTGTACAAGTACTACACTGTCATTTTCCATGCAAAGATAAAAGATGTTGCTGTACACCTGAAGATAAAAAGAGTTAAAACAACCCAACGAACCACTACCATCATACAAGTCTGAATCAGAGTATTTGTCAAGGCAAAGAACATGATGGAAACATGGAGTTTTGCTTTTGCATAAATAAACAGCACACATCCCACAAACATTCAGAAATAGTGGCAAAAACATCTCAATATTCAAACCACACTTGCATCAAAACCATACTCACACCAACCTTATTTACAATTACAGTCAAATGTGCAAAACTCCATAGGCAAAAATGTGTGGTTTGCAAACACGGCTGTAACAGGGACTAGACAACTATTCAAACCAACCAGGAACGACAAAAGAAGAAGAGAAACACGGAGGGTTGGAATAGCTCAGCTGGTTGAAAAATCCAACCTGTTAATTATCAACTGTGCTTTCAGAATAAAGCACTGCTTGAAACTCGCCCTGATACAACCACCCTGGTTGACTGGGTTTGTTAAAAAACACTTTACTTACTCACACTTCAGCCAACAGTTTGTTACCACTGTTGCTTTTCACATGTGTCTTGTTGACTTGCCTTCAAAACTGACCATGGATGAGCAGAGTGCACGAAGTCTAAACACCAGAACAGAATGCATTCATGCATTGTGTAAAATATTAAAAGACAGTGCATGATCTGGTAGCCATCACACTGCCCATTCGAAACTCCTTGATGTAGGAGCCCAAGAAATGGATTCCACACAAGGGTTTAATGAAGTGTTCAACAGAAATAAATAAATGGATAAAATGATCATTTCAAAGCTCTAGCATGTATGAAGTTCATCCGTAAGAAAATACCATTCAATTAAAAAAATACAATTTGCAGTCAACAACAGGCATAGTGTGACAGTAACTCGCAGACATCACTGGAGAAAATGCCTGTGTCAGATTTGCTTACGATCGACTGCCTGCCAACTGATGAAGACAGCTTGCTGGTCAAGCAAACAGTATGCGAGATATGAATCCTTTTCACACAGATTGCACATTTACATTACCCTTCACACTCGGACCTAACACAAGCGTACAAGACATGCTAAAATTGGCCATCTAACTAGGTACTTATGTGTCCAGGATGATTTTCGCTTGGACTAATGCCCAAACTGTTGTTTTGAATGTAACGACTTAGAAATCAAAGGGGGATGAGTTTAAGTCAGTAACCTGGTTTTCAAAAATTATAATAATAGATCATTTATGGCACCTCATCTCGTAAGTGCCCCAGGTGCTTACAAAATCCTACAGATGCATGCTTTTCATCATTCACACACATGCATGCACGTACTTGCATGTATTCAAGCTCCAGCTCTCTCTCACACACACACACTACAAATACATGCATTACTGCTAATCAGTTGGTGGAAAAGATAATTAAGTCAGTATCTTGGTATTATATGCCCAGTTACATCAGGGCAAGGAAAAGAGAAGACGGAAACAACAAATCAGCATGCAGATGAGAAGAGGTGGGTTTTCATTTTGACTCGATGGCAAATATTTCTCAATTACTGATGTGTCCAGAATGATTTTCATGTGAGCTAGTCAACATTGCCAGTCAGACACCCCGCTGCCCCCCCTGCCTCCCCCCCGGCCAAACTGCAACCATCATCTCACATAAACCACATAACATTAATCACAACTGCTGTCTCATACAAACCAAGCAAATACCCATGGACATGCAAAATAATGTTCACATGAGTGAAATGCAATACACGGAAAGATCTCTGAGTTTGTCATCATTCATCCAGTTGTCAAAGAAACCTGATGTGATTATCTGCTGCAAAACATTGCATTTGAGACTCTCTCTCTCACACACACACACACACGCCCCCTCCACACATGCACTATTAACAATACACTTCCACTGTTCCAGTGTCATATTCAATTAAAAGACAAATTAAAAAAATGGTGTCATAACCATACTTTATACTTTGAGACAATGCAGCAACTGTGAACACAATGAAGATGCAAAACTACAGACAATTCATGACACAAACCCAGAGGAATTCCGTAACACAAACTGCATCCGCAATTTCAAGCATAATGCATCAATGTATATACACTGTGATTTCTTCTCACCACCCCATAAATGATAGATATGATGAAAAAAGGGACAAATCTAAACTCTCTCATTTGATATTTTGAACAAACAAGCAGTGCATGGTTCTGATATATAATATCGGAAGTGGTACAGAAGATCACACTTAAGCAGCAACCTTAATAAAGGCCTTGGTGTGCGTGTCTCTGCCACAGTGCATAAAATCAACAGACGTATTGGACACTGTGTGTGCAGTGTCAAAATGCTGCACTTTTGTTGCGGACCTTTCACAGTCCCAGAGCATGAAACATTTTGTGTACATGTTGAGAATGCCTACGACCGTTCAGACAAGTGTCAGAATCATTGGAACAGAGGACTGCTCAAGTCTTGTGTGCTCAAAATGCTACACGTTTGTAGAAGTGCATCAGACATTTTGCATACATGTACAGAATGCCTATGACAGCTCAGATGAGTGTCAGAATCATTGGAACTGAGGACTGCTCAAATCTTGTGCACTCAAAATGCTACACGGTTGTAGAAGTGAATCAGACATTTTGTGTACATGTTCAGAATGTCTACGACAGCTCAGATGAATGTCGGGGAATCACTGGAACTGAGGACTGCTCAAATCTTGTGTGTTCAAAATGCTGCATGACTGCAGAAGTGCATGAAACATTTTGTGTACAGCACAGGTTCAGAATACCTTCGACAGCTCAGAAAAGTGTCAGTGTCATTTGAATTACTGATGTCTCTGCTTAATTTGAATTACTACTGTCTTTCTGCTTACCAGCCTAGCCACTTCACTGCTATACCCAACCACCTCACAACGTCATTTGGAGAAAGTTGGAATCCACAAACTAACACTATACTTACTGCAAGGACAGCACAGAGCACAGAATTAGTGAAGAGAACATGTCAGGCATGTGTGCGGTGAAAGTGTACACATCCACTTACAATAGAATTCTGTTGGCATTTGACAACTGTGGCGTGAATTATACTGGGTGCTTTCCTGTCATCATACATCATGAGGTCGTGGACTGTGGCAGAGACAAAAGGATGGTTGCTGGCCAAGGCTGCTGCTCAGCGTGCCAACGATGGATGACACACACATGTCCCCCTTCCTTTTGATTGTCGTAAAGTTTGGTGAATTGGCAGCTGTGAGAAATGAAACAGTGCAAGTTTGTGTGGGGGCAATGTGACCCTATGTATTCCCAACACTGCCTCTCCTGCAGGGTTTAACAGAATGAAAGCAACAAACTTCCATTTCCCTGTGGATCTGAGCTTGATTCAATGACTGCCTATTATGCTAGCCCAAGACCTGACCGACTCCCTGTTAACCCAAGACCTGTCCCACTCCCTGTTAGCCCAAGACCTGTCCGACTCCCTTAACCCAGGACCTGTCCCACTCCCTCTTAACCCAGGACTTGTCCCACTCCCTCTTAACCCAGGACCTGTCCCACTCCCTGTTAGCCCAAGACCTGTCCCACTCCCTTAACCCAGGACCTGTCCCACTCCCTCTTAACCCAGGACTTGTCCCACTCCCTTTTAACCCAGGACTTGTCCCACTCCCTCTTAACCCAGGACCTGTCCCACTCCCTGTTAGCCTAAGACCTGTCCCACTCCCTCTTAACCCACAACCTGTACCACTCCCTCTTAACCCACAACCTGTCCCATTCCCCATTAGCCCAAAACCTGTCCCACTGTTAGCCCAAGCTTGACCTCTCCCACTCCCCATTAGACAAGGACCTGTCCCACTCCATGTTATCTAGGACATGTCCTACTCCTTGTTAGCCCAAGAACTGTCCCATCACCTGCTAGCCCAAGACCTGTCCCACTCCCCATTAGCTCAGGACCTGTCCCACTCTCTCTTGACACACAACCTGTCCCACTCTTTCACTATGAAAGAATCAATATTTTATGTCTGTTCAAGGTGACAGACAAAAAAAAGACCAACATTTTTTTAAACTAATTTACCCACAGGACTATGAACAATCCATTTGACAATATGACTGATAACATCAGTATTATACAAAATATCTGTTACACTGTTGCAAGCAGTTAAGTCATATCCATTTTTCTGAAATAACTCTGTGGTAATAGGACATTCAAGCAGTATGTGTCTAACAGATAAGACATTTTTACAAATGCATGTCACATTCTGTGGATATTTAGTGTTCCTTGAATTTAGACATATCTTGTATATTACTCTTGCTAAATATAATATGAAAGGATCCAGACCAGCAAGAGCCTGCCCTCGGGATGTGATGCAAATGGGTTTTAATGTCCTCAGCTGTTGGGCTGACATAGTGGGGACAATGCCATGCCCATGGGGATTATGTCCTCAGCTGTCGGGCTGACATAGTGGGGACAATGCCATGCCCATGGGGATTATGTCCTCAGCTGTCGGGCTGACATAGTGGGGACAATGCCATGCCCCTGGGGATTAACGTCCTCAGCTGTTGGGCTGACATAGTGGGGACAATGCCATGTCCATGGGGATTATGTCCTCAGCTGTTGGGCTGACATAGTGGGGACAATGCCATGTCCATGGGGATTATGTCCTCAGCTGTCGGGCTGACATAGTGGGGACAATGCCATGCCCATGGGGATTATGTCCTCAGCTGTCGGGCTGACATAGTGGGGACAATGCCATGCCCATGGGGATTAACGTCCTCAGCTGTTGGGCTGACATAGTGGGGACAATGCCATGTCCATGGGGATTATGTCCTCAGCTGTCAGGCTGACATAGTGGGGACAATGCCATGCCCATGGGGATTATGTCCTCAGCTGTCGGGCTGACATACTGGGGACAATGCCATGCCCATGGGGATTATGTCCTCAGCTGTCGGGCTGACATAGTGGGGACAAAGAGAGGAACAGTGGAAGTATGTCCTCTGCTTTTGTCCCTTTTTTCCCCCAGCCTAGTCGTTTCTTATTCTCATTTTCTGAACAGCCATCCAAAGTCTGTCTGCCTTCTGCTCATACTGATTAACTCCACCCCTTACAAGGAACAAAAGACCCCCCCCCCCCCCCGCCCCCCCACATAAATGAACACATGTGCTGGGGAAAATATAGCACAGAATACACATTATTCCACTGGGCAAAAAATTCACAATATCTTCATAGTTACACAGTTATACATCATGTACATGACACTCGCAGTCGTAACAAATTCCATCAAACTATCACAAATTTGTGGAAGTGGCACCAAAAAAAGAGTGCAAATGCTGCAGCTTCCCTTGGATAAAACCAGCATCACAAGCTGAGTGCTCTCTATAAATAACCTCATGTACATCTGTATCTGTAATGTGCATGCTCTTATGTACACACATAATAATACTAAGAAAAAGATTTGTACGACACAAAATCTTGCCCAGCAGGACCATTCTAAGTCTCACACACACACACACCACATGCCAAGTCTATATCCACATCATTGTCAGACCCATGGGACCTTGAGCCTAAAGCCTCCCACTGGCTGGGTGTGATGTATGTACACACACACACATCTCTCTCACACACACACACAGACACCACAAGCCTATCTCCACATCATCATCAGACCCCAGGGATCTTGAGCCCAAAGCCTCTGATCTGCTGGGTGTGATGTACACACATACACAACACACACACACACACACCCTCACACACAACACACACCCCTCACACACACACACACACAACACCGCAAGCCTATCTCCACATCATCATCAGACCCCTGGGATCTTGAGCCCGAAACCCCCCATTGGCTGGGCCCGGCGGGGCTTGGCTGCCTGCCTGGGACGCTTCCTCTTGGGGCGGGAGCGCCGGCGGTAGTACTGGTTGATGAGGAAGAGCACCACCAGCCCCGTGCTCAGGAAGGCCAGCATGGACAGGAAGGTGGGGTGGTCTGACATGATGCTGCCGCTACTGCTGCTCAGCTGCATGTCTGGGAAGCCTGGCTTGTCCTGGATGCCGTTGATGGGCAGGTTGAGGGGGTTGTCGCGCTTGTTGACCGGCATCAGGGCCGGGGGGTCCAGGTCGATGGACATCAGCTTCTGAGGCTGGTACAGGTTGCTGGAGAGGGAGGGGAGACAACCATGCTTAGTGACAGGTGGAGACAACCCAGGAGACAGCAAGTCCCCACCAACCCAAAATAACAGGTCTTGACTAACTAACTGAAATGGCAAATCCTTACAAGTTCAAAACTTCAGACAGCAAATCTTTATTGACTAAAATTTACAAATCCTTACAGACTGAATTAACTGAAATGGTGAATCCTTACAGGTTGAAAACATCAGACAGCAAATCCTTTCTGACTAAAATGAACAAATCCTTACAGATTGAATTTAGTGAAATGGCAAATCCTTACAGGTTGAAAACTTCAGACAGTAAAATCCTTAATGATTAAAATTAACAAATCCTTACATACTGAATTAACTGAAATGGCAAATCCTCACATAGCCACAGGTTGAAAACTTCAGACAGTAAATCCTTATTGACTAAAATTAACAAATCCTTATATAGACTGCATTAACTGAAGTGGCAAATCCTTACAGGTTGAAAACGTCAGGCAGTAAATCCATATCGATTAAAATTAACAAATCCTTACAGACTGAATTAACTGAAACAGCAAATCCTTGTGGCCTAAATTACCAGAAGTGGCAAATCCTTACAATTGTAAACTTGAAAAAAAAAATTCTTTCAGATTAAATTAACTGAAATGGCAAATTGTTGCAGGTTGAAAACTACAAACAGCAAACCCTTGTAACAGTAATAACTGAAGCATATACAAAGCACAAAATCTTGTCCACAGAGACTATTCTAAGTGCATACACACCCAGAAAGGCACCTGCACACATGATAATAGATACTGACCATACAATGCTTAATTTACACAACTTAAAAGGGGCAGCAAACAAAAATTTATTATGGACGCAGACAGCAGCACGGAACAGAAAACATGGACTTAACTAACTGAAAGCACAAACTGCTGCCAGCTAAATGATCTGAAACAGCAAACCCTTACAGACTGAACTGACTGGAACCTGGAACTCCTTACTGACTAAAAAAATACCAAAAAAAACCCCCACCCCACCTAAAATAAGCACAGCCCTACAGTTTAAATAACCGACACTGAACCAGAACATCTGACCCACTGCAATTAAGGATTCAGTGGGCACACACAACTTTGGGCAAGAGAACAAACTCCCAGTTTCCCAGCAGTCTACGCTGGGCTGCACACGCGCTCCGCCAGTGTTACCTTGGAGCTGATTTGTTAAGCGGGTGCGGCATGGCCCAGTTGTGGCTAGGGCATGGTGGCAAAGGTCGAGACCTTGACTTCCCCAGGTTGCCTTCAATGACCTTGGAGTAGCGGTGAAGGTGATTTCCTGTGGGAGAATCTTCAGAGAATTAACCTTTTAAAATGGCACTTATGTACAGCTTTTACATAATCCTGTTTCACTGATAATAGTAAAAAAAAAGAGGATTTCTAGAGCACCCGCCTACCACACAAGGTGGGAGCTAAGGCTGTTTTACAATAACACTAACTACTATAATTATAGTAATATTATAGTCATGGTGTGAAATTTACAAAAGGGCTCTTAATGACCACTAGCAAACTCTGAAACAAGGATGGCTGATGGAGAGGTCATGAAGGGGTTGGTAGGGAGGTGGGGGTGGAAGTTGAGCATATATATATATTATGCTTACCTTCCATTCTCTCCAGCAGCTCCAGCATCGGGGGCAGGGCTGGGGGTGGGGTGGGGTGCTTACCTTCCATTCTCTCCAGCATCAGGGGCAGGGCTGGGGGTGGGGTGGGGTGCTTACCTTCCATTCTCTCCAGCATCGGGGGCAGGGCTGGGGGTGGGGTGCTTACCTTCCATTCTCTCCAGCAGCTCCAGCTTCGGGGGCAGGGCTGGGGGTGGGGTGCTTACCTTCCATTCTCTCCAGCAGCTCCAGCTTCGGGGGCAGGGCTGGGGGTGGGGTGCTTACCTTCCATTCTCTCCAGCAGCTCCAGCTTCGGGGGCAGGGCTGGGGGTGGGGTGCTTACCTTCCATTCTCTCCAGCAGCTCCAGCTTCGGGGGCAGGGCTGGGGGTGGGGTGGGGTGCTTACCTTCCGTTCTCTCCAGCAGCTCCAGCATTGGGGGCAGGGTGGAATAGGGAGCAAGGCTGGGGGGTGGGGGATGGGGTGGGGGCTTACCTTCCATCCTCTCCGGCAACTCCAGCATCGGGGGCAGTTGCACAGGATCCTGCATGAAGAGGTTGGCGGACAGAACCTTGTGGGCCGTGTACTCCAAAATGGCCTTCAGCATCCAGAAACAATCTACCACCACACAAACAAACAAATAGCTGCTCATTAAACTCAAATTCAGAACAGCACACAAACAGAGATACCTCCATGGCACAAACCTGAACAAGTTCTAAGTGCGTAACAGTAACATACTAACAATGAAAACTTGAATCTGTGAACAATACGCAAACAGATACCTCCATGGCACAAACCTGAACAAGTTCTAAGTGCATAACAGTAACATACTAACAATGAAAATTTTAATCTGTGAATAATACACAAACAGATACCTCCATGGCACAAACCTGAATGAGTTCTAAGTGCATAACAGTAACATACTAACAATGAAAACTTGAATTTGTGAAGAGTACACAAACACAGATACCTCCATGGCACAAACCTGAACGAGTTCTAAGTGCATAACAGTAACATACTAACAATGAAAACTTGAATTTGTGAAGAGTACACAAACACAGATACCTCCATGGCACAAACCTGAACAAGTTCTAAGTGCATGACAGTAACATTCTAACATGGAATTTGTTTCATTAAAAACACTATTGCTCACTAAACTCAGATTCAGAAGACTATACGGATGAACAGAGATACTTTTATGGCATAAACTTAAAAAAGTTCTTGGTGCTATACAGCCAATTAACCATAACAAGAAAAAAGAAAAAAAGAAGAAGAAATGATTATTAAAAACAACAGTAACCATTAGACCAACTATTAAACACATACATTTACTGTACATAAATCTATTAAATTTTTTCCTCCTGTCAAGTAACCAAACCATTACAATCACACAGAATGACCCTTCTAAAATTAAATGTTACAGAATAATGAAAGACTAAATCTTTTCTGTAAGTGACAGTCTTCTCCATTTTCAACCTATAGAACCCTCTTTCACAAACACACACACACATGCGCACACACACACACATGCACGCACACCCATGCATGCCCTCATGCACACAACATACACACACACACACATGCGTCCACGTGCACACACACACAAACATGCACTCATACACACACACATGTATGTGCACATACACACACAAACATGCACTCATACACACATACATGTATGTGCACATACACACACACACATACATGCACACACAAACACGTGCACACATGTACACGCACAAACTCGCACAATCACGCACAATCATGCAAGCAGTACCTTTCTGCAGGTGACTGGTGTCCAGACAGTTGGAATCGCCGTACAGCACAATGCGGCCTGCACCTGGCTGGGACAAAGTCTGGTGCATGCCCAGTATGGGTACACCCTCTTTGGTCTGGGTCTCCCCTTTCAGCACTTCAAACCCTGCCACAAAACATTGATACTGCAGCATAAGACACGTCCTGTATGGGTACACCCTCTTTGGTCTGGGCCTCCCCTTTCAGCACTTCAAACATAAAGCAAAGATATTGCAGCATAAGATGTGACCTGTATGGGTACACCCTCTTTGGTCTGGGCCTCCCCTTTCAGTACTTCAAACATAAAGCAAAGATATTGCATCATAAGATGTGACCTGTATGGGTACACTCTCTTTGGTCTGGGCCTCCCCTTTCAGTACTTCAAACACAGCCACAAAACATTGATGCTACAGCGTAAGACAGGTTCCGTACGGGTACACCCTCTTTGGTGTGGGTCTCCCTTTTCAGCACTTCAAACATAAAGCAAAGATACTGCAGCATAAGACAGGTCCTGTATGGGTACACCCTCTTTGGTTTGGGTCTTGCCTTTCAGCACTTCAAACATAAAGCAAAGATACTGGCAGCAAAAGACATGTCCTATATTGGTACACCCTCTTTGGTCTGGGTCTTGCCTTTCAGCATTTCAAACACTGCCACAAAACAATACTGCAGCATAAGACAGTCATGCAAGGGTTCCCAGGCATTTTCAGGACTGCAGATTTTTTTCTTCCAGTGAAAAGCTTAAAATGCAGAAGAGTGAAAACTTGGATTGGAAAAGTGCTGCAAACTAGGATCAGAAATACGTGGATACATGCCAGCTGGTTTTTGGTTTACTAAGTACGGTCTTTCCTTTTTGCTCAAGAAGTATTCAAAAATCTGAGACCTTATCAAAACCCTGATTTCTCAGCAATGTCCACTTTTAGCCCTGTCGGTTTGTGGCCCTCAGATGGTATGAGAATGCGTGTGTGTGTGTGTGTGTGTGTGGACGGAATGAACTTGAAGTATGCACTACGTTGGCATGTCCACATATCAGTTTATTCTGTACTATGCCAGGGCTATACACAAGCACACACACACACACCCATTCTCAAACCATCTGAGGATAGCAAACTGGCGGGGCTGAAAGTGGATATTGCCGATTTCTCCTCCAAGCCCAAACAGGTCAACGAAAAACAACAACAACAAAATCTGTCAACGGTTTACCTTGATTTTTGAGTTTTTGTGTCAGCAGCATGCCATCCTGTGGAAACTTGGCAATGCTGGTTCCGGAAGCATAGTGCACTGTGAACAAGATGTTTCAGTCATTCACTACAAAACCAGGAATGGAAAGGGAATCACTACTTCTGCTTCCGATGTCAGTGCAGTTCACTGACACCAAAAAAAACAAAAAAGAGAAAAGAGAACAAAAAGGCAGATATTATTCATCCGGTATAGTGCTAAGATTGCATTATTATTTTTTAAATCACAACTCACCACTTTCAACACAGAAAAAAGTCAAGGGTATTCAATTTTTAATTTTTTTAAAAAAGGAAATGACCTCAATGAATGTCACTTTAAGAAAAAAGATCCCAAGTTTGTTCCTCCATATCTGCGAGAAAAAAAGAAGAGAAAAAACAAAACAAAAAAACAAAACAAAGTTGACTGCATGCTTCTTTGCTAGAGTTGTGAAACAAGATCCAAACACAAAAAAGGTTAAAAAGAACATGGATTTTAATAGGGCAACACAAAACGTGTGCACATTTTCCGGTTAGACCCCATTTATAATTTTTATCATTTACCTTGCTTGGAAAAAGGTTTTGTCACCCCAAATTGGCACATGTTTTGTGTTGTTCTAATAAAATCAGCATTCATTTTAAACAACCTTTAGTATGTTTGGATCTTTAAATAGGATGACAAAGAATGGTGAAGTGGCCTTGTGGAAAAACAAAACAAAAACAGGCTGAACTGGCAAACCCCAATGCATTCACCACCTCCATCCCGTTGAACAAAATCAAGCCCTGAATCACTGTGTTACTTACTGTCATGATCGCCAATGGTGAAATCTCCCTCATAGACCTCATCACTGAAAACACACAGCAAAGATGGTATGCTAAATGTCTTGTCCAAAAACAGAGCAGCCAGCTTATGGTTCCCCGTCACTAACACACACACACACACACACACACACACACACACACACACACACACACACACACACACACACACACACACACACACAAAAACACATACACACACACACACACACACACACACACTGAAAACAGAAACAAAAAAGAAAGAAGTTTCAAATCTTAAACCAAGGAGAGTATTCAGAGACCAATAACTTCAAGAAGGATCTCCACGGGTAAAGAGCTGGGACCAACCGCAGAGTAGAAAGGAAAACCTCTTTGTTTTAAACATGAACCCTATGAATAGTAAGGAACCTTTATTCCACCACTATATTCACATGGGTAAACTGATGCCAGCTGGGAGGAAAAGCAGGACTGGAAGGATAAACGGTAGGCATTCTGCATGTTTGTATGGTGTACACAGAATGTGCGACGAAACGGCAGCAGTTTGACACAGCACCAGCCACGTAACAACCAAAGAGTGCGGTAAGTACACCACTTTGGTGGATATTCAAAATCATGCAGTGTAAAGCTAGTTTCTCATTCAGAGTTGCACAGGACTCGAGTGCAGTGGGTCTGCTAGTAAACAGAGAATAGTGCTGTAATCATTGCCATTGTGAAACACTTAGGGCTCATCTCAAGATGAGGTGCTCAACAAATGTTTATATTATATAACAATAATGTGTCAAATAAACTAAAACCCTAACAACAGTAGGGATTCTTTACTCCATCACCACATCATATCACACATGAGGATTCATGCCAGTTGTGGAGGTCTTAAATTTTCAGCTACGAGTGTTGCCAAAAATCTTGCTCTTTGCTGTTGTTGGTGGTGGCGACCAGAACAGTGAGTGTTGTGAGGGACTGACCTGAAGGCCATGCTGTAGGGCAGCAGGAGGTCGTTGATGGCTGGGATGTTGGCACCGCCTGTGTCTGGCATCCACCATTGTCTGCACACACATACACACACACACACATGCATACATGCATGCACACACATACCCACACACACACATGCGTGCACATACACACATGCATATGTGCATGCACACACATGCACGCACAAAAACACACACACACACACACACACACACACACACACACACACACACACACACAGTGAACAACAACAAAAATTAGTTTACACCAAATGAATCTCATTTCTGATTTGAGGCATAAAATCTCTTGGTAGAGAGCCAAGGTATACACTGGAGCCCTTCACCAGGCTGTAAACTTTGAAAGCAAACTGCGAAACATCATGCTCTTTTTACACTAAGGTAAACATATGCAGCCTTTCATCTTGTTGTGAAACTTTAAAAGTATACTGGAAAAGGTCATGCTATATTTAGGTATACATATGCAGCCCTTCATCATGCTGTGAACTTTAAAAGTAAAATGGAAAAGGTCATGCTATCTCTAAAAACTGCAATAAGTGCACTGAATCCATACCAACAACCTTTCTCTACTTTTAGAATGATAGGATTTTGATTTCTAGTCATATCCAGTCAAGGGGATCCAAAAAGCAAATTTACACACACTTTAGGTCTGAACCTCATGCAAAACCTACCCATCCCCAAGGACCATCATCCTCAGTTTTGTTCCTGGTGATAAGCAGTTATAGTTTGAAAAACTCTCCCCCTGGTGTGATGGCGCTGGTCTATGGGTATGGTAGGAATCAGTTTTTTTCGTTCATCAAGTTTGTGTGTGATGATCTGCCAGTTATAACCGATATAACTGAATTGTTTTGTATTTTATGCTGGTCTATGGGTACAGTGGGAATCAGTTTTTGTTCATTAACTTTTGTGTGTGGTGATCTGCCAGTAATAACTGATATAACTGAGAAAAAAGAAGAAGAAAAAAAGCTGGTCTGTGGGTACAGTGGGAATAAGTTCTTGTTTATCAAGTTTGTATGCGGTGATCTGCCAGTTATAACTGAAAAAAAATAATGCTGGTCTATCGGTACAGTGAGGAATCAGTTTTTGTTCATCAAGTTTGTGTGCGGTGATCTGCCAGTTATAACTGATATAACTGCGTGAGAGAGAGAGAGGAAAAAAAAAAAAAATGCTGGTCTATGGGTTCAGTTGGAATCAGTTTCAGTTCATCAACTTTTGTATGTGGTGATCTGCCAGTTAAAACTGAAAAAAATCAAAAAAATCCTGGTCTATGAGTACAGCGGGAGTGAGTTTTTGTTCATCAGTTTGTGTGTGGTGATCTGCCAGTTATAACTGATATAACTGAGAGAGAGAGAGAGAGAGAGAGAGAGAGAGAGAGAGAGAGAGAGAGAGAGAGAGAGAGAGAGAGAGAGAGAGAGAGAGAGAGAGAGAGAGAGAGAAAATTGCTGGTATATGGGTAATCAGTTTTTGTTCATCAAGTTTGTATGTGGTGATCTGCCAGTTATAACTAATACAACTGAGAGAGAGAGAGAGAGAGAGAGAGAGAGAGAGAGAGAGAGAGAGAGAGAGAGAGAGAGAGAGAGAGAGAGAGAGAGAGAGAGAGAGAACAACAACTTATTATATATAAAACAAAATGCTGGTCTATGGGTTCAGTGGGAATCAGTTTTTGTTCATCAACTTTTGTGTGTGGTGATCTGCCACTTAAAACTGAAAAAATAATGCTGGTCTATGGGTACAGTGGGAGTGAGCTTTTGTTTATCAGTCTGTGTGCAGCTATAACTCATACAACTGAAAAAACATGCCAGTCCATGGAAACAGCAGGAATCAGTTTTTGTTTATCAAGTTTGTGTGCAGTGATCTGCCAGTTATAACTGGTACAACTGAGGAAATAATGCACCCTGTGAATGCAGCACTGTTCACGTTCTATTGATCACTTTCCATCAAAAACTGCACGCAGACTGTGCAGTTTAGTTTATTACACCTAGCTCCCATTAGTGAACCAGACCTTGTGTTTTCATCGTAGAACTTGACTTTCTTCATGACAGAGACGTTGTACCAGTCGGCGAAGATGATGACGGAGAGACCGTTGTCAACATCTCGCTTCAGCTTGGTCACCTCCTCTGGGAAGTACTCTTCTTCAGCGTCGACGATCAGCAGCGTGCCA
Organism: Alviniconcha strummeri; assembly: GCA_963584105.1. Classification (NCBI taxonomy): domain Eukaryota; kingdom Metazoa; phylum Mollusca; class Gastropoda; family Provannidae; genus Alviniconcha; species Alviniconcha strummeri. Next base: position 5,817,499 of record OY757546.1, read on the forward strand.
TACTGACTGGCGTCGAAACAGGTGAATGGAGACCCTGCCAAGGAAGCGTGTTGTTACACAGTACCGTATTGTGTGACATTATGTTAAACATCACTGTAAAGCATCACATAAAATCACACTGCAAGAGAGTCCCCGTTGAACTGAAAGTCTCTCAACTTCTGTAACTTCAGGGGAAAGAATTTTGAATATGACAGAGAACTGTACAAAACAAACAAAACAACAATAAATGTACGCTGGTTTTTGAAACAGGCCAATATGTTATTATGATGAAACACCAAATCAATAAATATGAAAATGGGGTAGCACCCTACACTGCCCATCCCCCCCCCCCCCCCCCCCAAATAAAAATAAAAATAACCCACACAAAACACAAGTAAGTAAGTAAGTAATTGGTGTTTTATGCCCAGTCAACCAGTGTGGTCATATTAGGCCGACAGAATACGAGTAATAACAAAATTAACAAAATTTATACTAATTAAAAAACAAAAAGGGTGGGGGAGTGGGAGGAAGAGAATTCTACTGTGTACAGATATTATCATCTCTCACCTAAAACCTCCACATAGTAACCGCTGCTTCGCAGATGCTGGTACATGTCTCGGAAGTTGGTGTGGATGTGGTCACCATTCCTGTAAACATGCCAGAGAGAACAAAAAGTTGAACTCACAGACTGACTTCTTTCAAAAAACAACAACAACCATACAATCATATTTAAAATCTGGAATTTGCATGCGCAGTCACACAGAGAAATGGAGGAGAGGGGGGGCGGGGGGAGGGGGGGGGGCGGGTAGTGGGTGGACAGACAGAAAGACGGTAGTAGTAGTAGTAGTAATTGGAATTTAATGTCCTGTCAACCACACAGGGTCACATCAGGACAGTCAAACTCAGGTCATAAGCAAATACACATTTCTAAACTCTTCTCACATATACATCAACCCTCTGTCAAGTCAATCTACAAAACCAATCACTTCACAAACAAAACATGCATACACAAACATCAGACACAAATTTTCAGTAAGTAAATAAGTAAGTTGGTATTTTACGCCCAGTCAACCAGTATGGTTATATCAGGGCGATACACAGCTCTTATATTTTAATAATATGTATCTCTTAAAATGAGTCTATATACAGTTTTAAAACCATGCTTAAAAGGTGTATAACACACAAACTTTCAAAGAGTTTTCAAAGAGTTAGTACCCCTGTTAAAAGAGCACATAAGGCTCGGATATGCTGGTATCGTCGACCATTCCGTCTAATTTACTGATACCAGGTTAAAGAAATATAAAAAAAAGGAATGAACAGACACAATATATAAAAAAAAAGTTATATAAATGCATAATGGCAAATACCAGTGCCATATGGCAGTGAGCTGCACATACCACCTGCCAACTATGATCTGCAGAAGGAAAGACGAAATGAGAGGCAGACGGAGAAACAGCATGAGACAAACGTAAATGAAACACTCCTAAAATCGACAACTGACCAGTCCAGAGGGTCATTCTTCATGCGGAGGTTGTCCCGTGGAAAGTAGCCAGGTGGATACCGCAGGTTGTGGTACTGGTCCCACAGAATTCTCTTGCTGCAACCCATAGCAAAAATAAAGACACGTATCAACCAACAGCAACAAAAGTGACTCAAGTCTTTGTTGTTGTGTTTGTGTGGCATCTTTTGAGTGATAATTAATTCCCTTGTTTCTTTTGGTTTTTATTCTGCACAGGTGCTCTCGGCCTTGTTCCGTTTCAGATGATAAATACCCACGGACTATATGTCTGCTGCAAGACACGTATCATCAACCCACAGCAATAAAGACACGTGGACCCCCCACCCCCACCCCCTCCACCCCCTATTAACACGGCACACAACCTGTCTACTGCAACACACACATGGACCAATGGTAAAAATGACCCATGGGCTACCCCCCCTTAACACGGCACGCAATCTGCTGCAACACATGCATCAACCCACAGCAGTAACCACTCCTGCACTACCCACCCCCACCCCACCCCATCAACACAGCACACAATCCGTCTGCTGCAACACACACACTGACCCATGGCAGCAATGACCAATGGACTACCCCCCTGTCCCCACCCCCCCTTAACATGGCACACGATCTGCTGCAACACATGCATCAACCTACAGTAATACTAACAGCAACCCATCAACTACCCCTACCCCCCCTCCCATGTAAAACACTGCGAAAGTCGAAGCCTTCATGGAAACAAGTTGCATGAAATGTTGCCAAAGTCGAAGCCTTCGTGAAAGCCAGTTGAACAAAACGCTGCAAAAGTCAAAGCATTCACGAAAGAAAGTTGCATTAAACACTGTGGAAGTCACAGCATTCATGAAAGAAAGTTGCATTAAACACTGTGGAAGTCACAGCATTCATGAAAGAAAGTTGCATTAAACACTGTGGAAGTCACAGCATTCATGAAAGAAAGTTGCATTAAACACTGTGGAAGTCACAGCATTCATGAAAGAAAGTTGCATTAAACACTGTGGAAGTCACAGCATTCATGAAAGAAAGTTGCATTAAACACTGTGGAAGTCACAGCATTCATGAAAGAAAGTTGCATTAAACACTGTGGAAGTCACAGCATTCATGAAAGAAAGTTGCATTAAACACTGTGGAAGTCACAGCATTCATGAAATAAAGTTGCATTAAACACTGTGGAAGTCACAGCATTCATGAAAGAAAGTTGCATTAAACACCGTGGAAGTCACAGCATTCATGAAATAAAGTTGTTGCAAGTAAAAAAAAAAATGCAAGTAAGTAATCTGGTGCTTTATGCCCAGTCAACCATTACGGTTATATCAGGGCAATCGAAAAAAACTTGAAGCTGAACGAACCAAGAAGGCTGAAATTATAAACACAGAATTCCTGGCAGTGGGCGAAACATGCCAGGCTGTCTTCTCAAAATGCTGCTGGCTTAAGAACCAAAAATCTCTATCAGTGGTTAGAGCGCCGGACTCGTGATTCAAAGGTCGCGGGTTCGAATCCCTGCTGGAACGGCGGGAGAATTTTCTTCTCCAGGGTCGACTTTCTGTGCTGACTCTTATTTCGGTATCCGTTCCACCCCCGTGTTACCACAGTAGCACGTAAAAGATCCCGGTCATTCTGCCAAAAGTGCAGGTGGCAGGTTACAGCTAAACACGCATACACCTTACGTATGTGGCTTTGCATGAAGTGACATGGTGCATGGTGTACACAGGACTTGCGCCGAGACGGCTGCAGTTTCATGTGGCACCAGCCATGCCAGCGCTGTAAGTACACCACTTCGGTGGAAATTCAAAAAACGCGCTATAAAAGCTAGTCACTCATGCAGAACCGCATACAAGCGCAGTGAGTCTGCTCAAGAGAGCGGAGAATAGCGCTGTATAAGCGATCATCAATCAATCATTGGTAGGAGCTGCCACAAGTATGATTGTTGTCACGACGAACATGTGTTTGTTGTGACAAACATGTGTTTGTTGTGACAAACATGTGTTTGTCATGACAAAACATGTCTTTTGTCGCAACAAAAGTATGCTTGTTGCGACAAAAACTTTGCTGTGACAAACATATTTTTGTCACAAGAAATATTTGTCACGACAAACATAATTTTGTCAGGACGAAAGTTTTGTCTTGGCAAGCACACTTCTCTGGGTGCTCAGCAGGGGGGACCTTAATGCACGTGCCTGTGTCCATGGCACTCCATTGTGAGGAGAAAGACAAGTTTGTTAGTAATTGGATTTTTAATGTCCTGTCAACCGCACGTCTCTTACCTCCTGGGTGGTGTGGGCACGATCTTCACTCGGATGGGAAGAGTCACCTTCGACTGTCTCGGCTCCTTCTCATCCTCCTGGTGAAAATAGTACAGGTATGAACAACAAGAAGAACCAACTGATCAGACTCCAAGCCCTGGTTTGCGACATGTTTCCTCCAACCACTGCTATAATTGGTTACACCACAGGTATTGGACAACTGTTGGTTTGTAACACTGCCATAATAATTGGTTACACCACTGGTATCAAAACACTGTCAGTTTGTAACACTGTCATAATAATTGGTTACACCACAGGTATCAAAACAATGTCAGTTTGTAACACTGTCATAATAATTGGTTACACCACAGGTATCAAAACACTGTCAGTCTGTAACACTGTCATAATAATTGGTTACACCACAGGTATCAAAACACTGTCAGTCTGTAACACTGTCATAATAATTGGTTACACCACAGGTATCAAAACACTGTCAGTCTGTAACACTGCCATATCTGGTGACACCACAGGTCTCTGAAAACTGTCAGTTGGTAACACTGCTATAAATATAACTAGTTACACCACAGGTCTCTCAAAACTGTCAGTTAGTCAGTTCAGAGATGCTCAAATAGCAGTGAGTCTGTAACCACACAGACAAGTCAGAAACATACATTTATTAGTTTCAAATTTCTTCCATTCCACTGATACGAAAAAATCTGACAAGAACACTCACACCATCGGGCGGTGACTCAATTGTGAGAGTGATCTGCCCTTTGGCGATGCCATCCCAGGAGGCAGCAGCCTTGGAGGCGGTGACAGAAATGGCCAGGTAGCCAGACCAGGGCCACAGGTGAGCAGATGAGGTGAATGCTACCTCCACATAGGCGCCAAACTCGGGGATATAGGGCTCCCAGCGGGGCTGCACAAACACACACACAAACACACAAACACACACACAAACACACAAACACAGACATTGTAAATGTCAGTCACACATGTCACATGGAGTTTAACAAAACAGGTAACCATTTACCCCCACTTCTCCCCAAGCTGCCCACTTAAATCTGTAAGAGCAAATAATGCATGCTGATTAAGGCTGGGGATGATGACGATGATAACGATGTCCCTTTCTGCAGTGCATGATTCCACTAGTTTGTGAGAAAAATTAGTTGACTAATCAGTCAACTGACACAGTTTGTCTTTTTCTCACAGAAGAAGTTCAGGTATTATGCAGACAAAACAAGGTTTGAACAACAACCACAAAAACTAGTTCTGTGCGTGTATATGTGATAAAGACAAAAACCCAACACAATCCAGTCTGTGTGGTAAAAACAACAACAAAAAAACAACCACACCAGTAGTTTGCATGGTAAAAAATGCAACACACACACACACACACACACACACACACACACACACACACACACACACACACACACACACACACACACACAACATAAAGAATTCTGGAGGTACACAAAAAAAAAAACTGAATCACAGATTATACATTATATATCAATCTCTTCTTTGAGTGCCTCCTAAAAAACAAAAACAAACCCAAAACAAACCAAAAATAAAAAAATCACACAACACCCTGGCACCTTTTGTCTGGAAGTGAAAAGCAGGGCCCTGATCACGACCCATCGCAGCGGTGCAATGTAAGCAAACTGCAGCCCTTCCCAAGGGCCCCAGCCAAGTTTTCAAATCTTATCAACACAGCTACAGTACAGCAGATCTAACAGAACAGCCTGGCTGGCATTCCCTTTGGCCAAGTTTACACTTTTTTGTTCTCCCCAGTGAGTGAAATGTTTACCTTTGTCCCAATAAACAGGGCTTTCACAAACTCTTTACCTTTGTCCCAATAAACAGGGCTTTCACAAACTCTTTACCTTTGTCCCAATAAACAGGGCTTTCACAAACTCTTTACCTTTGTCCCAATAAACAGGGCTTTCACAAACTCTTTACCTTTGTCCCAATAAACAGGGCTTTCACAGAGACTCCCGCTGTGCTTCCAGATGTCAAATTAACATCCCATACACCCCCAGATACACTTTGCGACCTTGGGATACACCTCTAGGTACTGGATACAAACCCAGCACACTTTTCGATATGGGGCACACCTCTCAATGTGGATACAAACTGACACACCTCTTAATATGGATACACCTCTTGGTATTGTATACGAACCCATCACACCTTTTAATAGGGGGCACACCTCTTAGTGTGGATACAACTCTGATACACCTCTCGAGGTGGATCCACCTCTAGGTATTGGAATCGAACCCAGCACACCTTTTAATAGGGGGCGTACTTCTCAGTGTGGATACAACTCTGACACACCTCTTGAGGTGGCTACACCTCTAGGTATTGGAATCGAACCCAGCACACTTTTTGATAGGGGGCATACTTGTCAGTGTGGATACAACTCTGACACGCCTCTTGAGGTGGATACACCTCTAGGTATTGGAATCGAACCCAGCACACTTTTTGATAGGGGGCATACTTGTCAGTGTGAATACAACTCTGACACGCCTCTTGAGGTGGATACACCTTCAGCCACAGAATGCTGTTCTAGATAATTATCAGCATAGCAGCGAAAGCGGGATAAAGCTTCAGAAATGGAGGGCATCAAGCCTCCAAAGGATTGCCCAGGAGGGGAGAAACTGCATGATAAACAAGTCCATCACCCAAACAGCTGATGTTTTCACAGCTTCTTGTGTTGGGGCATCAGGCGGTGTTATTTATCAACACTGCATTTTGTTTCTAAACCTCAGATGCCACAGTGTCAAGACTGACACTGACACACTGAGAATGGGATGCGCGTGCGCGCACACACACACACACACATTAAAAAAATAAATACAAGGACATCACACATTTCTAAGCAAATTTCCATTTGAGGACAGTAAAGATTACCTTACACACACACACACACACACACACACACACACACACACACACACACACACACACACACACACACACACATAAAAATACACACAGGTACACCACCCACCCACACAGAGAGAGGGTCAAATACCCTGAATACCCGGACATGCCGGTAGCAGTAATGACTACTTCAAACCACAAATCAGGCCAACGGCCCCAGCACCACTTCCGTCAAGGGCCACAGGCCATTTGTTCAGGGTCACAATTAATTACAACAGTGGAAACGGGACACAGTTAACCCCAAGACCCCCACCGCCACCACAACCACCACCACTGGTGCAGAGCCGAAACTGGAGACCCAGTGGAGGGCAGCAGAAGGGCAGCACTCTAAGCAGGAGCCGTCCTGGCGGACCAAGGTTAATAGCATCATTCACCTCCCAGAGACCTGACAGGGGTGGACGTTTACAAGGCGGTGGGGGTGGAGGTGGGTGATTACCACTAACCTCTGTCTGGCAGGGGTTCACCTTTACCATGGGAGGGGGGGGGGGGGGAGGGGGCGTCTGGAGGTGATATGGGGGGGGGGGGGGGGAGGATGTTGGGGGTGTTGGGGGGGTGTGTGTGTGTAGCGGGTGGTGGTGGGGGGGGGTGATTACTGCCAATTAAGAAGATCCCGACCGGCAGGGCACAGGCCGGCCCAAAGAAGGTGAACCCCAAAGGAAGGTCTTGCTCTCTCCTCTCCTGCGTTGCCAATCTGGCCCGCTGTAGGGGCCGAGATCTGCGATGCTGAGTTATAATGCAAAGCACTGCCAAGCTGCTTGGTAACTGTCATGCCGGGGATGCACGGACACCTGCGGGTTTGCCATGCTGGGTCTGAAACACCGCCAAACTGCCTACTGGACCCGCGAGGGTACGGGTTGGCGGCCACGAGGCTGACAGAGAGGGGCTGACAGAGAGGGGTTGACACAAAGGGGCTGACAGAGCGGGGTTGACAGAGAGGGGCTGACAAATGAGAGGTTGACAGAGAGGGGCTGACAGAGAGGGGTTGAGTTGACAGAGTGGGGCTGACAGAGAGAGGCTGACAGAAAGGGGTTGACAGAAAGGGGTTGACAGGGGCTGACTGAGAGGGTTGACAGAGAGGGGTTAACAGAGAAGGGCTGACAGAGAAGGGCTGACAGGGAGGGGTTGACAGAGAGGGTTTGACAGAGACGGGTTCACAGAAATGGGTTGAAATGACAGAGAGGGTCTGACAGGGTTTGACAGAGATGGGTTGAGTTGACAGAGAGGGGCTGACAGAAGCTTACAGAGAGGGGCCGACAGAGAGGGGCTGACAGAGAGAGGCTGACAGACAGAGGCTGACAGAGAGGGGCTGTCAGAGGCTGAAAGAGACAGGCTGAAAGAGACGGGCTGACAGAGAGGGGCTGACAGAGAGAGGCTGACAGACAGAGGCTGACAGAGAGGGGCTGTCAGAGGCTGAAAGAGACAGGCTGAAAGAGACGGGCTGACAGAGAGGGGCTGACAGAGAGAGGCTGACAGACAGAGGCTGACAGAGAGGGGCTGTCAGAGGCTGAAAGAGACAGGCTGAAAGAGACGGGCTGACAGAGAGGGGCTGACAGAGAGAGGCTGACAGACAGAGGCTGACAGAGAGGGGCTGTCAGAGGCTGAAAGAGACAGGCTGAAAGAGACGGGCTGACAGAGAGGGGCTGACAGAGAGAGGCTGACAGACAGAGGCTGACAGAGAGGGGCTGTCAGAGGCTGAAAGAGACAGGCTGAAAGAGACGGGCTGACAGAGAGGGGCTGACAGAGAGAGGATGACAGACAGAGGCTGACAGAGAGGGGCTGTCAGAGGCTGAAAGAGACGGGCTGACAGAGAGGGGCTGACAGAGAGGGGCTGACAGAGAGAGTAGGCAGGGGTTGACAGATACGGGCTGACAAAGAAGGGCTGACAGAGAGGGGTTGTCTCAAGCCTAGTAAGATTTCGCTAGCAAGACCGGGTTGCTCTCATTGGTCTGGGGATCGAATTTCTCAAGTGTTTCGTTCTCTGAAGCTCTTGACTTCATCATGCCGCACACATCATACACTTCTACCACCTTCGGCGAAAACAGCCCAGCGGCACCCTTCTTCCAACGTGCAATGAATAAATACCTCCGGTTTGCGTTCTGCGGGTTTGCGGGGGGTCATTTTATTGTTTAGGTTACAATCTGCATCTAGAGAGAGAGAGAGAGAGAGAGAGAGAGAGAGAGAGAGAGAGAGAGAGAGGGGAAGATGTAAGAAAAGAAACCAACTTCCTATAGACATTATGAAAGGGACAGTGTGTACTTAGTTATACACGCACCCCCGCCACCACCCCCGCCCAACGACTTTCGTTATTTTCATTCCGTACTAATGCTGTCCACACAGTTTTAACTGCCACGACGTCCAGACAATGTGCTCCAGTGTACGACCCCTGACTGCTCGCCAGGAAGCCACACACATCCTGCAACCAGTTCTGACCTACTGGGTCCTGCTTCTCTCCCCGCACACTTTTATCCAGCTCCGTCGGACCAGCCCGCTCGTCTATCCAACCAACCACCGCCGAGAGGGCGGATCGCGGTAAGGACGATAGGGGCCCTGTATGTGTCACACTCTTTTATACATCAGCCGCTTCACACACACACACACACACACACATGTATACCATGTAGGCCTACAGATATGTAGACGCAAGAAGCCCTCGCCCCACTCTCGACGGTTCGTTCGTTCAGTCAGTCTCTCCACGCTGAACGTGAGGTCCGGCTGCTTTCTCCGTGCCGAAACACGACAGGGGCTTTTAGAATTGAAAATCTACTCATTCACTTCATCCCTGAGTGTAAATACACTAATTGTGCGCAAGCAGTGGACGGATATAGCCGCGCAGTGTTTGTTGTGCGATTTGGGATTGTCATGCGTGATCCGGCGTGAACCCTGCCGTTTGGCTGTGGAAAAGTTCTCGGGGATTACAATTACCACAGCTCGGACGCAGTGAAGTAAGTTGCATTTGCTGTCGTCATCGTTCCCCGTCAGTGGAGGACATAACCGCAGCTTGGCCTCGGTGAGGTAGGTTGCATCTGCTGTCGTTTTAATCGTCCGTCGAGGATTACATGATCACACTTAATAATAATAATTCCTCGAGGATTACATTGACCACAGCTTGAACTCGGTGAGGTAGGTTGCATCTGCTGTCGTTTTAATCGTCCGTCGAGGATTACATGATCACACTTAAAAAATAAAATAAAATAAAATCATTCCTCGAGGATTACATGACCACAGCTTGAACTCGGTGAGGTAGGTTGCATCTGCTGTCTTTTTAATCGTCCGTCGAGGATTACATGATCACACTTTTTTTTTTTTTTTAAATCATTCCTCGAGGATTACATGATCACCTTTTTTTTTTTTTTTTTTTTTAACTCATTCCTCAAGGATTACATGACTACAGCTTGAACTCGGTGAGGTAGGTTGCATCTGCTGTCGTTTTAATCGGTCCTCGAGGATTACATGATCACCATTTTATTTTATTTTTATTTTTACTTTAAAAAAAAACTCATTCCTCGAGGATTACATGACCACAGCTTGAACTCGGTGAGGTAGGTTGCACCTGCTGTTGTTTTAAGCCTCGAGGATTACATTACAACAGCTTGGACTCAGTTGAGACAGGTTGCATCTGCTGTCGTTTGAATCGTTGTTCCTCGATCGTCAGTAGAGGACATTAAAACAATTTGGACTCGGTGAAGTAGGTTGTATCTGCTGTCGTTTTAACCGTTCTCAGCTACTAGAC
>OY757546.1:5829531-5855185 GCA_963584105.1 Alviniconcha strummeri
AGAAGGCGCTGTTCCCGCCCGAGGAGCCCATGCCGCAGGCCGTGCGCGTGCTCATGGACCTGGCCTACAACTTCCCCTACATCAACGTGGTGGCCAACCCCTTCATCTACGGCTACCGTAGCGTCGTCTTCCGACAGCACTGCCTGGAGCTGCTCCGGCGCCTCTGTTGTTGTTGTTGTTGTTGCTGCTGCTGCTGCGGTAGGAAACACTATCGGTAGTGGCTGGGTGGAAAGCCGTTGTTGTCGGTGTGGTAGGGGCTGGCTGGACAGCCGTCTATGTCTCTGCAGTGGAAATACTATCAGCATGGAGTCCGTCTATGTCTCTGCAGTGGAAATACTATCAGCATGGAGTCCGTCTATGTCTCTGCAGTGGAAATACTATCAGCATGGAGTGAAAAGCTGTGTGTCAGTCCCACCGCTAGGAAATACTATCGGCAGTGGCTGGATGGAAACCTGTGTCAGTCCTACCGCAAGGAAATTCAGTACACCAATAAGTTACGTCTGCAGTCTGTGTGACTTCTGTGGTACGAGACGATACCAATAGAAGTGCAGGCTGTGTGACTTCTGTGGTAAAAGACGCTATGAATAGAACTCCAGTATCTGTGAGTCCTGTGGTAGGAGACAATACCAACAGAACTGCAGTCTGTGAGACTTCTGTTGTAGGAAGTACAATCAGTAAGACTGCAGTCTATGTATGACTTATGTGGTAAAAGACGCTACGAACAGAACTGCAGCCTGTGTGACTTCTGTGGCAAAAGACACTACGAAGAAAACTGAAGCCTGTGTGATTTCTGTGGCAGGAGACACTACAAAGAGAACTGCAGCTTGTGTGATTTATGTGGCAGGAGACACTACCAACAGAACTGCAGCCTGTGTGATTTCTGTGGCAGGAGACACTACCAACAGAACTGCAGCCTGTGTGATTTCTGTGGCAGGAGACACTACCAACAGAACTGCAGCCTGTGTGATTTCTGTGGTAGGAGACACTACCAACAGAACTGCAGCCTGTGTGATTTCTGTGGTAGGAGACACTACCAACAGAAACTGCAGTCTGTGTGATTTCTGTGGTAGGAGACACTACCAACAGAAACTGCAGTCTGTGTGATTTCTGTGGTAGGAGACACTACCAACAGAAACTGCAGTCTGTGTGATTTATGTGGCAGGAGACACTACCAATAGAACTGCAGTCTGTGTGATTTATGTGGCAGGAGACACTACCAATAGAACTGCAGTCTGTGTGATTTATGTGGCAGGAGACACTACCAATAGAACTTCAGCCTGTGTGATTTCTGTGGTAGGAGACACTACCAACAGAACTGCAGTCTGTGATTTCTGTGGCAGGAGAAACTACCAACAGAACTGCAGCCTGTGTGATTTCTGTGGCAGGAGACACTACCAACAGAACTGCAGCCTGTGTGATTTCTGTGGCAGGAGACACTACCAACAGAACTGCAGTCTGTGTGATTTATGTGGCAGGAGACACTACCAATAGAACTGCAGTCTGTGATTTCTGTGGCAGGAGATACTACTAGCAGTAGGAACGGCAGTCCACGTGACTTCTGTGGTAGCTAGGTGATACCATCAGCAGGCGCTGCAGCCCGTCTGTGTCTTGTGTTGCCAGGAGCTGCATATGTACATACACTATCAACGCGGAACTGCAGTCAGACCGCACGTGCACACGCAGACACTGGTTCGCGTTACGCACTGCACGAAATGCTAACAAAACAGAATCAGTGGGAACTGCCGCGGCGTCACTTCTGTGACTGGCCATAAGACATCAGTCCATATGTGTGTGTGTGTGTGTGTGTGTGTGTGTGTGTGTGTGTGTGTGTGTGTGTGCGTGTGTGTGTGTGTGTGTGTGTGTGTGTGTGTGTGTGTGTGTGTGTGTGTGTGTGTGTGTGTGTGGCAAGAAATTAATACACGTACCACGTACTACCACAGTACCAGTGTGAACTTCAGACTGCCTGTTTCATTGCTGCTGAGGTAAATTACAACAAAAACAAAAATCCGTCAGTAGGGACTGCAGTTTGTGTCACCTCTGATCACTTTTTGATCAAATTTGTGTTTGCAGTGATTCCCCCCCCCCCCCCCCCCCCCGCCACCCCTCCATGATTCGATTAAAATAAAGTGTTCACTGTGAAATGGTTTGCTTTTAATCGCCTTCAGCCAAATCATATTATATTATATATGCGGAATATGCATCTTGCTATAATTATCTACCTGTCCTTCATGCTTTACCTGCTATAATTTACCTGTGATATGCATACATGTATATGGTTTCCACTGTGAGAAAAAGTCAATGGATCAGTCAGATTTTTGGTGGAATGAAAGTCTGCAGCTGTGAGTGTGCGAGTAACTGTGTAAATTTTCAAAGTTCTGAAAGCAAATAACGTCAGATGACCGAGACCCAGACCCAGAACATGGGTAACTGGAGCTCACTCGACTGCCAATGAAAACTGGCGTTGCAAAGGGTTAGGTAGTAGTTAGTAATTCACTAATTGGCTGTTAATGTTGCAAAGAGTGTGTATGTGAATCTGATTAAGTCTGATGTGGCTGGAGGAAGTAGCATGGCCCCGAGCCTTCTGTCTTGAAAGAGTGAACAAAAAGCTTCCGGTTTTCGCCTTGAAAGATTTAACAAAAAGCTTTTGGTTTTCGTCTTGAAGGAGTCAACAAAAAGCTTTTGGTTTTCGTCTTGAAAGAGTTAACAAAAAGCTTTTGGTTTTCGCCTTGAAGGAGTCAGCAAAAAGCTTTTGGTTTTCGTCTTGAAAGAGTTAACAAAAAGCTTTTGGTTTTCGTCTTGAAGGAGTCAACAAAAAGCTTTTGGTTTTCGTCTTGAAAGAGTTAACAAAAAGCTTTTGGTTTTCGTCTTGAATTAGTCAACAAAAAGCTTCTGGTTTTTGTCTTGAAGAGTTAACGAAAAGCTTTTGCATTTTCGTCTTGAACAAGTTAACAAAAAGCAGCTTGCCATCTTCAAACTGAGAAATCCCTGCAAAAAGGCTACGCTCCAGGGACTACCTAGGCACTGAAAGAAAAACATCAAGGCTTGAGATCTTTTTAAAACCCCGAAAGGTTTATGTGAACTATATCCGCATCTAAATATTTATGCATAAAGCCACTGTGTGCGTTATACTTTGCAAGATTCTGTTCTTAGCCTTGGATTTGATGCCAGTACTATTTTGGATCAAGAGAGAGAGAGAGAGAGAGAGAGAGAGAGAGAGAGAGAGAGAGAGAGAGAGAGAGAGAGAGATGTGTAAACAGGAAGTCACCAATTAACTGATATACATGATGGAAGCTTGACACAATCTGAAGTACTGTCACATGCATTTGACAGAAATCTGGCCTAGCTGTGACCATCAACCATGTGTATGAACAAAATGAGAGCAAATGCTTATTATATATAATGATCTTTTTCGTGAATTTCTTCCTGACTCTGAGTGTGTGTGTGTGTGTATGTGTGTGTGTGTGTGTGTTTGTGTTTGTGTGTGTGTGTGTGTGTGTGCATGCATGTGTGTGTGTCTATAAAAAGAGAAGGGGTAGGGAGTGAGAGATAATTAAATGAACATGAAGAGGAAGTCAACAATCAAGTGATGAAACCCAAACTGGGCACAATTCCAAAGGCAGCCACTTATGCATTTGCCAAAATTCTCACTCCATCATAATCCAGTCCATCAACTTCTCCTGATGTGTGAGGGAGAGAGAGACAGAGAGAGACAGAGAGAGAGAGAGAGGGAGAGGGAGGGAGAGAGTGAACGAACAAATATTTTTTGTTAACAAGGGTAATGGAATAAGCACTATACTTTTTTCATCCAGCCCTTGGGCAAAAAAACCCAAAACCAAAACCACAACAACAATAAAAACAATCGAAAACAAAATAATTATAAACTCCAAAAATAATTATCTATTGAGAGAGAGAGAGAGAGAGAGAGAGAGAGAGAGAGAGAGAGAGAGAGAGAGAGAGAGAGAGAGAGAGAGAGAGACTAAAATGCAGAGCATGCATGTATACATAATATACATATTTGACACATATTTACCAGAGAGAGAGAGAGAGAGAGAGAGAGAGAGAGAGAGAGAGAGAGAGAGAGAGAGTGTGTGTGTGTGTGTGTGTGTGTGTGTGTGTGATTCAGCTGGATCAACTTCCTTATCAATACCTGCATGTGCTCAGGTTGTCCAAAAACATTTTTGTATGCCAGTATGTTCCTGACATTCAAACACACAAGAAAACATATCCACTTGATTTCATTCCTGCACTGATGTCTTAAGTTAATGGTGAGAAGCTGTGGCAATGCTTGAAGGAGAAAACGCTCTTGAACTTGATTAGTGTGAGCACGAAAAAAATGAAAGAAACAGAATTAGATTTAAAAAAAATAAAAATAATGCATGTGTTTTTTTAGCTATGTATGAGCCTGATATGTGAAGCTGTATTGTGCTTGAAGCTCGTTTTTGCAGAAATGGGACAGGCACATTATAAATAAAATTTATTAGTATTATTATTATCATTTAAAATAAAAACAAAATAAATTAAAAAGCAAACAGAGTCTGGATAATGTAAACTTGATACTGAGAAAGAAAATGAAACAGGCACAGAAGTTAAACTGCAAACTGATGAACGGAAAAAAGGTAGCTGCAATCAAAAGCAACAGAAAACATCCACTACAACATCTGTACTCACCCTGTCCAGTATCTTGCCAGACACACCCATTCCATTGAGAATTGTCACCTGAAAGCAGCCCAAAGTAAACTTGAAGAAGACCACATCAGAAGACCACATCAGACAACATTAAAAATGTAAATAAAAAATAAACTAAATAAAAATAATTACCGCCATGAATTCCTGACCAAAAAATGGTGAACCAAATTTTTAGACACCTTTTAAACTGTACAGGCTCTGGTCCACCACAAGACACTGTTGTATGATGATGCAGGATGTCTGCCACAAGCATTGCCAGGAACACCACAACACCATGGCATACCAGGGTTCATGTTAACCAGTAATTTCCATGGTTTTTCTATCAGTTAAGAAGATCAGCATGTACAGGGGAAAAAATCAGCAATCGGTCAGACGTACCGGCAGTTGTTTTGTTTGACCAGTTTTAACAACAAAAAAGAGCAGAGAGATGGAGAGAGTGACTGCATGTGTGTGTTCCAGACAGGAAGGGGGCAGGGTGTTTGCTAGTAGAGCTCCAGTTTAGCCGGCCTAGTACAGCCGGCCTAGTACAGCTGGCCTAGTACAGCTGGCCTTGTAAAGCTGGCCTAGTACAGCTGGCCTACTACAGCTGGCCTTGTAAAGCTGGCCTAGTACAGCTGGCCTACTACAGCCGGCCTAGTACAGCCGGCCTAGTATAACCGGCCTAGTACAGCTGGCCTTGTAAAGCTGGCCTAGTACAGCCAGCCTAGTACAGCCGGCCTAGTATAACCGGCCTAGTACAGCTGGCCTTGTAAAGCTGGCCTAGTACAGCCAGCCTAGTACAGCCGGCCTAGTATAGTTGGCCTAGTATCTGACCAGTAACAGTGATTCTCTGACTGGTTTCCCTGACCCGCTTTTGTCACCTTATAGATGTTACACTGGTTTGAAAAATGCCTACCGTGATCAGTGGGCATACACTCATTCATACAGCAGTTGTGATGAAGAAACTGGAATGCTGGTAGTGTTATTATCTTATCAGAGCTAGGACCAAAAAAAAAGAAGATTTATCATCATCCTCCATGAGACGATGTCGCTCAACGACACGAAGAAAAATATGGAATGGCCACAGTGTTGTGCTCTCAGTCAGAATATTAGTTATCGACATCTTGTCAACTGCACCGGGTCACCTCAGAACGATCAAACGCTGTCATAAACGATTGCACATTTCAAAATCTCTTCTCATCCTCTTCTCAGCCCTTTCTGAAGTCAAATCAACAAATCAACCCAAAGACAGTACACACTAAGCTACCAATATGGGAAGCCGTTATTGTAGATTGGTACGTCACATGCAGCATGCAATTTCATAGGAGACCTGATGCCCTGCAACTGATGAGAATAGTGCATTCTGGATTCCCATCAGACACCTGATGCTGCCTGACCAAGGCATCCAAGTCTGCCCACTCTCGCATCAACTGATTGGAGCAGACAGTTGTAAGACACTGCCCTGACAATGGGTCACAGCCTGAAAGGGTTAAGGGGCACAGCAACTTGGTGTTTTTTACACCCAGTATAAGATACTTCCCTGACAATGGATCACAGCCTAAAATGGTTAAGGGAGCACACAGTAACTTGGTGTTTTACACCCAGTATAAGACACTGCCCTGACAATGGATCACAGCCTGAAAGGGTTAATGGGCACAGTAACTTGGTGTTTTACACCCAGTATAAGATACTTCCCTGACAATGGATCACAGCCTAAAATGGTTAAGGGAGCACACAGTAACTTGGTGTTTTACACCCAGTATAAGACACTGCCCTGACAATGGATCACAGCCTGAAAGGGTTAAGAGAGCACACAGTAGCTTGGTGTCTTACACCCAATAAAGGACACTGCCCTGATGGTGGATCACAGCCTAAAATGGTTAAGGGCACACACAGTAACTTGGTGTTTTGCACCCAGTATAAGACACTGCCCTGATGGTGGGTCACAGCCTAAAAGGGTTAAAGAGGCACAGTAACTTGGTGTTTTGCACCCAGTATAAGACACTGCCCTGACAGTTGATCACAGCCTAAAATGGTTAAGGGAGCACACAGTAACTTGGCGTCTTACACCCAGTGTAAGACACTGCCCTGATGGTGGATCACAGCCTAAAAGGCTATATGATGGTTAAAAAGGGTGCAGAAATGATAACAACACAGTGAAGTGGCAGTAAAATGTAAGCAGATAATTGTTTTGCAATGCTCAGTCAACCATGACAGCCATGTTAGCCTAATTAGGGCAAAAGCAGCGGAACATACATTGATGATGACGGGCATGGCCCCATAGTAGACAGGCTGTGTGTAGTAGGGCCACATGTAGGGGTCTTCCGTCAGGTCTATGTAGCTGGGAACCAGGCTGAAACAGACACAGACAACACAGTGAAGGATGGCCACATGTAGGGGTCTTCCATCAGATCTATGGGAACCAGGCTGAAACACACAGGCCATACAATGTAGTAGGGCCACGTGTATCTATGGGAACCAGGCTGAAACACACATAGACAACACAGTGCTGTAGGGCCATGTGTAGGGGTCTTCCATCAGATCTATGGGAACCAGGCTGAAACACACATAGACAATACAGTGAAGTAGGACCATGTGTAGGGGTCTTCCATCAGATCTATGGGAACCAGGCTAAAACACACAGAGACAACACAATGTAGCTGGGCCACAGACACAACAACAGTCTGTCACCCATCAAATCTAAAGCTGAAAAACACCAGCAGATCATTATCTTCATTAATAGCAAAAACAACTTTCCCATTAGTGCTGAAAGATTCCAACAGGTCATACCATGACACAGACAGATTACTCGTTCACAACTGTTGATGGACAAAAACAAATCATACTGCCATTACTGCTGAAAAAAGGGGAGCAAATAGTTTATACTGCCATTTTTACTGAAACACACTCGTCCGAAGATGGTGTGCAGCTACCCTTGTGGCAGGGTAATCCAAAGTGGTCACCTATGCAATGCTCTCCCCTACGGAAACCACTGGTCCGTGTCCAACTGCATATACAGGGTGAGCTTAGCTAAGGAAAGCTACAACCAAAACAACTGAAAAAACACCCACACAGGTCACACCTCTATAATGGCTGAAGCACATGCAGCTCACATCTCTATCACTATAATAATCTTCTCCCACGTCACTTTCACAAAAGCTGCCCTGGCAAAGGTGCCTACCTGGCCTGAGGCTTGTAGGCTCTGAGTGTGTGGTATGCCGCCAGGAGGTCCAGTTTGCCGTAGCCCTGTTCGAACATGTTGACGTCCGGCAGCCTGCGGGCTGAAGCCATCAGAGCCTGCTTGACACTGGCTGGGTTAATGATGTGCGATCTCTCCAGTACAGCGCTAGAAACGAGCAAGACCCAACGCTCCGTTTAAGCTTTGCTTTGGCTTGGCGATGGAAATGGTAGCAGTCACACACACTCTCTTGCTGGACAACCTTGAGAAGTGACAAGTTATACCACACATGCCATCCTCAATCACTGACAAACATGCAGAACAGAAAGAATCAAAAGCACAGACAGTCCCAGCTTCCCAGACAAACAGGGACAGCGAATCACAGACAGACACAAAGAACAGCATGCATCAAAATCACAAACTGTCCCACAGTCCCAGACAAAGAGAGATGGCAAATTGCAGACAATCCCAGACAACAGAACAGACAACAGAGACCTTCAACCACAGACAGACCAACAGAACAGACAACAGACAGAGATCTTCAACCACAGACAGACCAGCAGAACAGACAACAGAGACCTTCAACCACAGACCGACAACAGACAGAGACCTTCAACCACAGACGACAGAACAGACAACACACAGAGACCCTGACCTCAAGAGCAAGGTGACAGCACCAGCCACAACAGGGGAGGCAACACTGGTTCCTGACAGGGAGCGACAGCCGGACCTGCAGAATAATTGGCACCATGACACACAACTCCATTGACACATACCCTCTCAGTAAACTCAAAGGCATTTCAACATAGCTTTTTGTTTGTTAACCGGGTGATTTCAAGTTTAATGCATCGACACAGCAAGCGGTCTTCCTCCCCCCCCACCCCTACCCCATCCTTAATATGCAGAAGATGATGGCAGTGTTAATACTCATAATTTATTAATGAATTTGTTGTAGCTAATTCTTATCATTGCTTTTATTAGGACAGTAATTTTTAAGAGGGGGGCCTTGGGAAGTGGCAATTTTATGTAATATGCACAGCTTGGTGCCTGTGGGATTTTTCATGTAATTATCTGTGAATGACTTTTTACCTGGATGTTCATTTGCTGTTGTTGTAATTTAATGATACTTTATGATTGGAGTGAATGTGTGACGAGTGCACTTGGCACCACAAAACATTCCTTGTGCAACTGTACTGACACTTGGCAATAAAGCTGTACTGTGTTGCTATGACAGCAAACTGTTTTGAATCTGAATCTGAATACTTACTTGAGGGCGGATCCCCGGACAGCTGATCCATAGGTGACAATGTCGGGCTTCAAGCGTCCGTACCCCCCTGGTAGCTCCTGCAAAAAACAACAACAATGTGTAGTCCTGAGAGATCAGAAGCAGTATCCTGGTTCCACACAAACACACACATACTCATATTTGCAATTCCCCCCCCCCCCAACCTCCTCCCCTCACTGCAAATTTGTGAAAAGACATGCGCACACAAACATATACATGTATATTATATGTGTAATATTAATAAAATGTTACTAATTCCCTTTGTTGATTCTACACAAGCATTCTAGACCACATTCTGATTACAATTACCACACACGCACACTGCTCAGCATACACTACAAAATACACACTTCACACACAACACCTCCCCCTCCCCTCCAATTGACGCACAAACACTACTCACGACACACACCTCACACACAATGCTCCCCCCCACCCACCCACAAAACAAACACAGGCATACACCTTGTTACAGTGGTTGAGTGTTATTTATGTCCGCAGAAACTGTAGGCATATTCGGGAAAGGAGCCAAAGACGGCCACCATGACTTTCACACAGCTCCTGATCTCTGTCCTTGTTACAATCCATCCCCTTTCATACAGAGTGACGTGACGCTTACCCATGTGGTCATGCCTCGAGATGAGAATCGAGCGATCTGATTCTCAAAGTTGATGCCCCCTACTCCAATGACGTCCATCTGGTCAGCAGGGTTGTTGAGAGTCCTGCCAGCAAAAGAGCAAACAAATAATATTAATACATGCAAGGCTCACTGGCAACCCGACATTTATTTATCATGGCCTGCCACAAATATTATGTACATTCAACTTGAATTAACCCCCCCTTCACCCCCCCAACAACAAACCATCTTCTTTATCAAACAACAACCTTACCCTTATCATGGCCCTGCCACACATACTTTACACACCCAACTTCAGTTCTCCCCTTCACCCCCACCCCTCACTCAACAACAAACCATCCTTTTTATCAAACAACCACCTTACATTTAACATGCACCTGCCACACATACTCTGTACACACTCAACTTCAATCCCCCCCACATCAGCAACAAACCACCCTCTTTATCAAACAACCTTACATTTAACATGCGCCTGCCACACATACTCTGTACACACTCAACTTCAATCCCCCCCCCCCCCCCCATCAGCAACAAACCACCCTCTTTATCAAACAACCTTACATTTAACATGCGCCTGCCACACATACTCTGTACACACTCAACTTCAATCCCCCCCCCCCCCCCCCATCAGCAACAAACCACCCTCTTTATCAAACAACCTTACATTTAACATGCGCCTGCCACACATACTCTGTACACACTCAACTTCAATCCCCCCCCCCCCCCCCCCCATCAGCAACAAACCACCCTCTTTATCAAACAACCTTACATTTAACATGCGCCTGCCACACATACTCTGTACACACTCAACTTCAATCCCCCCCCCCCCCCCCCCATCAGCAACAAACCACCCTCTTTATCAAACAACCTTACATTTAACATGCGCCTGCCACACATACTCTGTACACACTCAACTTCAATCCCCCCCCCCCCCCCATCAGCAACAAACCACCCTCTTTATCAAACAACCTTACATTTAACATGCGCCTGCCACACATACTCTGTACACACTCAACTTCAATCCCCCCCCCCCCCCCCATCAGCAACAAACCATCCTCTTTATCAAACAACCTTACATTTATCATGTACCTGCCATGCATTCTCTACACACTCAACTTCATCACCCCCATCCCCTGAATACAAAGGATTGATGCAAAGCATCCCTGCAGTAAGAAGTTTTGTTAAGATGCTTTTTTCATATTATATGATCGTTCGTCATACTATTTTAACTTTCTCATTTTCAAAGCATGAATTTTTCATATTATATGATCGTTCGTCATACTATTTTAACTTTCTCATTTTCAAAGCATGAATTTTTCATATTATATGATCGTTCGTCATACTATTTTAACTTTCTCATTTTCAAAGCATGAATTTTTCATATTATATGATCGTGCATCATACTATTTTAACTTCCTCATTTTCAAAGCATGAATTTTTCATATTATATGATCGTTCGTCATACTATTTTAACTTTCTCATTTTCAAAGCATGAATTTTTCATATTATATGATCGTGCATCATACTATTTTAACTTCCTCATTTTCAAAGCATGAATTTTTCATATTATATGATCGTTCGTCATACTATTTTAACTTTCTCATTTTCAAAGCATGAATTTTTCATATTATATGATCGTGCATCATACTATTTTAACTTCCTCATTTTCAAAGCATGAATTTTTCATATTATATGATCGTTCGTCATAGTATTTCAACTTTCTCATTTTCAAAGCATGAATTTTTCATATTATTATGATCGTGCGTCATACTATTTTAACTTTCTCATTTTCAAAGCATGAATTTTTCATATTATATGATCGTTTGTCATAGTATTTCAACTTTCTCATTTTCAAAGCATGAATTTTTCATATTATATGATCGTTTGTCATAGTATTTCAACTTTCTCATTTTCAAAGCATGAATTTTTCATATTATATGATCGTTTGTCATAGTATTTCAACTTTCTCATTTTCAAAGCATGAATTTTTCATATTATTATGATCGTGCGTCATACTATTTTAACTTTCTCATTTTCAAAGCATGAATTTTTCATATTATTATGATCGTGCGTCATACTATTTTAACTTTCTCATTTTCAAAGCATGAATTTTTCATATTATTATGATCGTGCGTCATACTATTTCAACTTTCTCATTTTCAAAGCATGAACTTGTTACGCGCATGATATCTCTAAATGAGAGAACACATGTGGTTTGCACTTCACTGAGACAACAAACAACACAAATTCTCAAGCTGCCACTGGACCAAACCTCAGAAAAACACGTCACTCCAGACGTGTTTGCTGGTTGCTTGTTGAAAATCTAGCTTGGCAGTTTCTGCATCATCTCTCGACCTATGCTGCTGGTCATTTACGGAAAACCCCACCTGACAATTTCTACATCAACTCTCAAAATATTTGCCAGCTGTGGAAGGAGTACACTACTTGGCAGTTTCTACATCACCTCTGGGCCTGTGTGCTGGCGGCTTAATGGAAAATATAACATGGCAGTTTCTACATCATCTACACAGAGGATCTAATACTGACTGCTCCCAGAGGGACCACTCAGTCACAACTAGTTTTGAGCAACTGGTTCATCTCTTCAGACAAACTGAACAAAAAACTAAAACAAAAAACACAGTTCCAAGCAACTGGTTTGTCTGTTTAGGCAAACTGACCCCCCCCCCCCCCCCCCCCCCCAAAAAAAAACAACAACCCAAAAACCCCGTAGTTTCAAGCAACTGGTTTGTTTGGTCAAACAAACGGACAAAACAACAACAACAACAAAAACCCAACCAACTTAACAAGCTGACCAAAAAACCAGTTTCAAGCAAATGGTTTGTCTGCTGAGACAAACTGGCAAAAAAATATTTTATTTTTTTTACAGTTTCAAGCAACTGGTTTGTCTGTTGAGATGAACTGGCCAAAGAAGAAGAACAACAACAAAAATCAGTTTCAAGCAACTGGTTTAATTTGTCTGCCGAGACAAACTGGCCCAAAACAAAACCACAGTTTCAAGCAACTGGTCCATCTGTTGAGACAAAATGACCCCCAGAACACAAATTTCAAGCAATTTGTCAGTCTGTTGAGACAAAGTGGCCACAAAAAAAAACCAGTTTCAAGCTAATGGTCAATCTGCTGAGACAAAGCAACCAAAAACAAAAACAAAAAAAGGGAAGGAAGCCTGAAGCTGAAGAACAAGTGCAGCACTCACCCATACAGTGGGCCGTCGTTGCCGATGGCTGACACCATGATCACCCTGTTGGCTGTCAGTTCCCAAACCTGCAGGGCAAGGAGAAATTTCTATGTTGATTTAGCCAAGTTCTGGTGTGCAACAAACACTGTGAGCTTGACAGAAGCAACTGCACAGGTCAACAGGGTGACTGAAATATGCTGACACTGACAGTCCTCAGTGTAAAAAAAGAAAAGAAAAAAGAAGATGAAACAAATGTCTTATTCTGAGACAGTATGCTGACCAAAACACACTGGCACTCTTCAGTCAATGTTTAAAGGAGATCCCAAACACAGAGGCATCATGGGCCTGATCCACAGAAATGGAATGAAAAACAACAACCAAACATTCCCAGCAGTTCTTTTGGTTGATTCATGGTCTTAACTCTTATGGTTTGTTCAAAAGTCAGCGTTTCAAAGTTGAATAAAACATGGTTGTGAACACTGCCATGTTGCCTCTGGTGTTCTGTATCTGTGTCAATCATGTCATGAGCCAACACTTTTCAGCTCTTCAATAGAAGAGTGAACCAATGTGGCACTGGCTGCGCCTCAAAGATCTCCAATGTGGAGCAACTTTATGAGTCCATCTGTCGCAAAAGCATTTATACAACCACCATACTCGCCCTGCAAATGGAAAAAGTTTCACATTTTTGTATGTTTTCAGGCCAAACTGCATCTTGTTTTGGGTCCCTTTTAACCTAGCCACTGTCTGCCCACAAGAAGGCTTGCTCCACCCACCTTATCCACAAACGGATGATCCATGAAGTCTGGTCCACCGATGCTGAGGTTGAGGACGTTGATCTTCTTCAGGATGGCATAGTTGAATGCGTCCAGGAACCATGACGTGTAAGACACCTGCACGAGCAGAAACATGACAACGGTCTGTACTTGTTGCTATATCTCTGGGCTTTTTCCAGTTGTGCACTTTGTTTATTCTTATGAAGGGATTGCCAGTGCTGCTGAAAGGTACCAAAAAGGTTGCTCTAAGATTAAGTAGAACCGTCTGTACTTGTTTCTATATCCTTGGACTTTTTCCAGTTGTGTGCTTGTTTTATTCTTATAAAGCAATTGCCAAGGCTACAATAAAATACACTAAGTAGCCTGTTTTCAGAAATGTGGCATATAGCTGAATGCCCCCAGGAATCCTGACATGCACGACACCTACATGAGCAGCAAATGATGAGTAATACTTATTGCTGTATCTTGGGACTTTTTCCACTGATGTGCTTCAGTTCTACTCATAAAGATGCAGCCAGTGCGACTATAAACTGTTCTAATCTAAGATTAGGCTGTGAACACACAAGGCTTTGTGTGGAAGTTTTTTTTTTTATGTGCCATACATAAATTTTCAGCAGCATATGCTTCTGGAGATGCTGTGGCTGTGCTCAAGCTTGACCATTCTGTCAAATCCCAGGTGATAGGTTTTATTTCACTTAAGACTATTTGTGCTTGATTTTTTAGGAG
This sequence comes from Alviniconcha strummeri, assembly GCA_963584105.1. Lineage (NCBI taxonomy): Eukaryota > Metazoa > Mollusca > Gastropoda > Provannidae > Alviniconcha > Alviniconcha strummeri. The sequence goes on from OY757546.1 coordinate 5,843,992, forward strand.
GGTCTTAAAACAGGAGTTTCACTGACTACTTTTTAAAATGTGTTTTTAAAACAGGGGTTTCACTGCATACTCCTTAAAATGTGCTCTTAACACAAGGGTACCACTGTATACTATTTAAAAGGTGCTCTTAAAACTGGGGTACCATGGTAAAGACTCTTTAAAATGTGCTCTGGGGTTTCACTGTACATACTCGTTAAAAAGCATTCTTAGAACAGGGGTTTCACTGTGCATACTCGTTAAAAAGCATTCTTAGAACAGGGGTTTCACTGTGCATACTCGTTAAAAAGCATTCCTAGAACAGGGGTTTCACTGTGCATACTCGTTAAAAAGCATTCTTAGAACAGGGGTTTCACTGTGCATACTCGTTAAAAAGCATTCTTAGAACAGGGGTTTCACCGTGCATACTCGTTAAAATGCATTCTTAGAACAGGGGTTTCACTGTACATACTCGTTAAAATGCATTCTTAGAACAGGGGTTTCACTGTACACCCTTTAGGACGAGTTCTTAAAACAACAGGTGCCACTGTATACTCTATCAAACATGTTCTTAAAACAACAGGTGCCACTGTATACTCTATCAAACATGTTCTTAAAACAACAGGTGCCACTGTATACTCTATCAAACATGTTCTTAAAACAACAGGTGCCACTGTATACTCTATCAAACATGTTCTTAAAACAACAGGTGCCACTGTATACTCTATCAAATATGTTCTTAAAACAACGTCCCTTATTTATGCTTCTTCAAATATCTTTTTCAGTAAGGAGTTCCACAAGACAAAACATGAGAGTTTTTTTTTCATTTTTCTTTCTTTCATGGCACACATGAACATTTTGCCAGTTATTATTTGGGAGTTACCTGGTTATTTGTGAAGACTCTGAAGACATACACATCAGCATCTGGGGCAAAACCAAGACACTCCTTGTGACTGGAAATCACTCCCGCCACAAACGTTCCATGGCCCAGGCCTGCGAAAGTGAATGCATCCACATCATTTAAAAACCCAAAACCAACCAAACAAACAATCTAAAAACAGTGCAGGGTATCTTTGGTGGAGCTTATGTACCTTGCACTTACTTGCATGCCAGGCAAGGAGGATGCATCCTTGGTGGAGTTTATGCGCCCTGTGTTTACTTGCATACCCGGTGAGAGTTACTGTAGACAATTCAGGTCTTTGCCATTTGTGTGATGTCCTTTGAGTGTTCATTAACTCCCATTGTTTGCATATTACAGACTGAAGTTAGGTAGGTAGATAACTTGGTGTTTTACGCCCCGTCAACCAGTACGGTTATATTAGGGTGATCCAGACTGAAGATTATTTAGAAAAACCTAAGGGATCAAGTCTCACAAGTCTTACATGCACACTGCAAATGAAATGTCTGCTCATGTAAAGTGTTCAAGAATATGCCAACTAGAAAGTTTTCAGGTATCCACCCACCAATGTCTCATATGAAATAAAACGTTAATGGCACCAAACAAAGACATACAAAATCTGAGAGATTACGCATCCTCCTATTGAACAAAGCCAATCAAATTACATCGCTGATAATAAGTACTTAGAAAAAAGCAATGGTGTTAAATCACCATCCTAAGTATCACTCTAAGTCAGGAAAAGAAGCATGTACACACACACCAGTCCGAGTGATCAAACACCCCTTAAAACAACGAAAATGTGTGTTTGTTTTTTCATGCTCCCAGTAAGCACGAAACATACCATCATCCAGAGTTTTCTCATTTGTCCAGTTGGTCCTGTCTTTCACTCGTCCCTTCTTGAAGTGAGGGTGGTCTGACGCCAGTCCCGTGTCAAACACAGCCACCCTGACACCAGCCCCTGCAAAATACAGCACAGTGTTTACACATGACATCAAAGTGAGGGTGGTCTGACACCAGCCCATGCAAAATGCATCACAGTGTTTACATGTGACATAAAGTGAGGGTGGTCTGACACCAGACCCTGACACGAGCCCCTGCAAAATGCATCACAGTGTTTACATGTGGCATCAAAGTGAGGGTGGTCTGCCACCAGTCCCATGTCAAACACTGTCACCCCACCACCAGTCCCATGTCAAACACTCGCCTTGTCACCAGAATGCTACATAAAAGCAATCATCAACAACAAAATTGATTTTGCTGGAAATTCCAATTTCAACCATCAATGTGTATCATACACTCACCACACATACAACCTACACACCACAGACATGCATGCGCGTGCGCACACACACACACACACACACACACAGAGTACCTGAAAACCCAAGGCCCCATAGCATCTCAGCCTGAAGAGCGTTAGTGATCTGCTTGGGGACGGCCCTCATCAGGCGGCGAGACTTGTGACCATTGGCTGACATCCAATACGTTGCACCCTGCACAACAAAGTGGTTCCTTCCCTTAACTCTTTAACAATGAAACGGTTCCTCCACTTAACTCTTTAACAACAAAGTGATTCCTTCACTTAACTCTTTAACAACAAAGCGGTTCCTTCACTTAACTCTAAAACAACAAAGTGGTTCCTTCACTTAACTCTTTAACAACAAAGTGATTCCTTCACTTAACTTTTTAACAACTCTAAAACCTAGGGAGTTCTATGAGCATGCCTACCCTCAAGAGATCAAAATCTATGCAATCTGAGGCCATTTTCAAGGAGATTGAAGATAACAGTAAAATGCAAAACCAGATGCTGATGTGTTTGTGCTTCACCTCCTCACAATCCTTCACTTCCAGCTCAACAGATGGCCCTCATGTGTACACCAAGCTGAATAACTGTTACTGTCAGCAGCGACAGTTTGATTTTCTACTTGAAGACTGGAAACCCACCCCCACCCCCTCCACCCCAACTCCGTCCCACCCCAAACTCCCCAACTAGTGATATCTCACACCCAACATTTTCCATCCTACACAGCAGTAGCCACAATGAAAGATAGACAGACCAGGGATAAGCTCCGGCGGCGAGAGTTGAAGGAGTCGGAGTCTGGCCAGGATTTCTTCTCCCCATCAGTGCTGTTGCAGGGGTTGCGGTGGTTGTCCCTGTTGCCGGTGGCCTGCCCCTCCCCGCTTGGTGCCTCCTCTGTTGCAAACATCCAACATTTTGTAGTAACAGCAAAGCGGAACACTTTGAAAAAACAAGAACAACAAAAAGAAAACAAAAACACTGACTTTACAAAAGAGTGCATCAAGTGATGCCGTACTGGTTGACTGGCCATAAGGCATCAAGTTACTTACTTCTTCTTGTTTTTATTTTTTCTTCTAATTGTAAGCCAGTTATAGACGTAATGGAACCACTCCTACTGAACCGCACTACAGAACCGCACTACTGTGAGTGAGTTTGGGTACCCCAGAGAATAGCGCTGTACACAAGTTATCTATTATTATTATTATTATTACTATTACTGACTGCACTGAGGCTGCAGCTGTCACAGTTCTAGCCCACCTGAGGCTTGGACGACTCTTGAGGCGTATCTGACCTACCTTTGGTAAACTTGAGAGTGCGGATGACTTTGCGGTGAGGCGTGACTCGCCTGATCAGCGGATGTTCTTCCAGAGCGTCCACTCCTGTCCTGGACTTGCCGTGCAACTGACACAACGCAAAGCAAAAGAATGCTCAAGACTCTGCCGGCGGAAATAAGAACGGCGTCAAGGAAATGCTGGCTGGATTATAATCATGAAATAATACGCTGGAGCGACCAAAGCTTCAACAGTCATAGCACCCAGCAGCATACTGTGCACGCACTGTCAGGAGCTTAACATACATGTGGCTTAACTATGGGCTGATACAACAAGCCACCCTAAACTCCAGTCACCAGTTTACAATGCCCTTCTTCCATCCACTGTCATCAATGCCCTTCCTCCATCCACTGTCATCAGTGCCCTTCCTCCATCCACTGTCATAACTGGTCTATGAAAACTGTCAACTAGCTGACGTTAGAAAGTGACAGTTTTTGATTGGTGCTCAAAAGACAGTAAGCCTGTAACCACACAGACTGAGAGAATCCTTTATTATGACAATGGAACTTTGACAAGTTAGTCAGGAATTGGATTTGAACAACCTGTCAACCACACACAGAGTGACACACTGTCACCTCAGGACAAAGAAAAGCCTCACCCTCATACAGTTGTAGAATTAGAAGTGTTCCAAACTACTCTGCCAAGTGACTTCATGGTATATTAGTGTTATAATATTGCTATTATTATTAAGAATGCCCTAGAAAGAAAAGCCTCACCCTTGTAGATTTAGAAGTGTTTCAAACTACTTTGCCAAGTGACTTCATGGTATATATATTATTGTTATAACATTAATAATTATCATTTTTAAGAATGCCCTTGCCCCTTTTAACAAGAGCAAGATGAAGGCGACACTAGTCAACTGGTACACGCACCTGGACCACGTCAAAGTCGCTTGGGTAGGTGTGAGCTGGGTTGAGGCGAGGCAGGACTTTCCACGACAGCCCCGACTCTTGCAAGGCTGCGCTGATGAACCTCCGTCTGGCACTAGACTTGTAGTAGCCATCAAAGGAAACAATATACTCTGCAAACACAGATAGGCACAGCAGCTCTGTTTATATATATATTTGTCTGTCTCTGTCAGCTGGAATAATCACTATACACAGTTAGTAAAATTTCAGTTTTAATGTCCTGTCAACCATGGAGAGAGAGAGAGAGAGAGAGAGAGAGAGAGAGAGAGAGAGAGAGAGAGAGAGAGAGAGAGAGAGAGAGAGAGAGAGAGAGCTGTGGTTAATTTAAAGGACTTTTATTTTTAAGCATAAAATCACTTTTTAATTTTACAGTTTATGGAATGCACAGCAATCCCCCCCATTTCCATTGTGATTTTGAGTAGCATAAATACTAGCAATTAGTAAGTACTGCTTTGTTTGAATCACTCTGTCTGACATACATGTAGTACTGCTTTGAATCTTTCTGATACAGGTACATAAAACTCTACAAGAATTAAAAACATCTGTTAAAAGTTTACTATTAGTATTACTCTTAATATTAAGTATTATAAATTATAATACACTGAGGTAATAAGGAATGAAGCAAAACTGAGTGTCATTTGCAACATTTTGCATGTATACATATATATGACGTATAAATTATAATGGCCATTCATCAATACATATTTTTGATAGTGTGCTCCAAAAGGATTACAATTTACAGATCATATCACTTTTCACAAAGTTAGTGTACAGTAACTTTTATCAAGAATAACAGTCAGTTGAGTAACTACTAACAGTAACAGTAATCCTCAAGAATGCAGTTTCAGTGCTGAACTGAAGCCACAACACTTGTTGGTTGTATTGTACTTTGTAGAGACTTTGCACCCTGCTCTCTTTCTCTTTAAATATTCATGACACTGACAGTACTTTAACCTGTATCATATTCATAGTGTGTCACGCATTCAGATTATATTATAATATATTGTAGAGCTCTGTGTTTTACATTTTATTTTATTTTATAGGAAACCATATATATATATATTATATATAATTACAAGGCTGCACAGTTTTGCATACCCAAAATAATGAAACAGTGATGCTATTTAAACTATTAAAGTAAATTATGGAGTTTACCAAGACAATACAATTCTGATCCAAACACAGAAACATTTAAAAAGAACACTGATTTTAATGGGACAACAGAAAACATGTTGTTTTCAAAGCTTGGGGGCAAATGCCTTTTTTAAACTAAGCAACAATCTGAACAATGTCAGGTAAATAGTGATAAATAATAAATATAGCATGAAAATTGTCTATGTATTGATCCTGATCCTGACATGTCTAGAATTGTAGAAAGAGTGCAGTGAAGTCCACAATACTTCCAGACACACCAGAGGCAATGCCAGCAACTTAAACAAAAAAGATTTAAAATGATAATTTTTATTCTTACTTGTAGTTTTATCACGGTTACCTGTTACAGTGTTACTGTTAGTGTTACTGGATAAAATAACTACAGCTCTGACAAAGGGGTTTGCCCCCAAATTTCCACATGTTTTGAGTTGTCCCATAAAAAAACAGTGCTCTGTTCTATCTTTTTGCTAAAGTCGTAAAGATTAAAAGAGCATATTACTTTTATTAGGGACAATCAGTGAATCACCAGTGATCTTTTTATCTTCATCTTTTGTGTGTTTGGATCTTCTTTCGGAATGCCAGCAGTGGAGTAGCACTGTAGCAGTCAACTTTCTTGCAGATTTGTTGTTGTAAATTGCAATAAAATTCTGATTCTGATTACATAAATAGATCTATTTATGTACAAAAGTACCCTTGCTAAATAAAACACAATGTATTTTATACATGTATACATGTGTATACATGCATGGCAGCATGACAACATGTATCACCAAAACTAGTAAAACTAAAAGCCACGGGCATGTAAAGCCTAATTTAGGGTCAACAAATGATTGTTCCACAAGCAGCTATGGAGGCACACTGACACTAAGTGACAGTGACACTGAGACATAAACACATTATACATGTATACATGTATGTAATGATGTATACCTTATAGTTACACTAGTTACAGATCAACAGTTCTAACAGTAACAGTTCTATATTATAGAGATTTAGACATTTGAATTACTGTGCTTGTAGTTTGTACTACTAGTACTACCACTTTACTACTCAAAAGTGCCTTCATGTTGACTCACTGAGTAGCTCACCACCAGTTTACACATACCGTTGTCAACCACAGAGCTGGTAAAATTCACTTGAAGGTGCTCCTCTGGCAGAGAAGAGAAGTTGCAGTTGTTGGAAGCTGGGTCTGGACTGCTGCTAGTGCTGGGTGGGGAATGTTCGTGGTGGTGATGGAGATGTTGACTAGGATCCAGACTCAGCCTGGCACTATTGGCAGTTCGGGTCTGTGACTGTGAGTGTGACTGTGAGTGTGACACTGATGCCTGCTGCATTAGCTGTAGAACCACTGTGAGCAGCAGGAGAGTCCATGTGTTTGTTTTGGGAAGCATCTTGTTAGCTGGTTTTTCTTTTTCCTCAAGCTACTCACTTACAGTTCAACTTGAACTCAAGCTTAAATGTTTATGTGCCATTAGAACAGAAAGTATCAATGGTGGTCTGCGTTTCAGCAGACCACATTCATAAGACTGGAATTTCTGTCATTGTGTGCAGTCCCTCTTCAGCGTATCAAGGAATGCCCATCATTTCAATCTGTCTGTGAGTTTTTACCCTCTTGAAGAAGAAGTTGAACCAAACACACAGAATCTAGATCTGCAATCATCAGACATCTCCAAGTCCAAGTAATGAAATTATGGCCAATCTTCAGTTACTACCACCAATTTCAAAACAGACACCTAAAACAATTTTAGGACTGATGGTGAAACTAAAAGAGTAAAACTAAAACTGTAGTAAAACTAAAAGCAAAGTGCTAAAATTGACAGTTGTACTTTTGTTGTATTCTGATTAAGTTGCTATTGCTGGGAAAATAGAAACACTTATTTATCCTTCATACAGTTCACTTCATAACTTTTAGTGTCACAGGACACAGCTGTTCACTCAAGTTTGCTTATAAAAATACTAGTTACAGCACAGTCACTGAGGTCTTAGCTTCACAGCTGTATAGTGTATACTGGATTTTGTTTAGTCACCGAGTCAGCTGTCACCAATGACAAAGTGTGTGTCCTGAAAACGGTGTGTTGACAGGTAGAAGTCCATGTTCCAACACTCCACTCTCCAGTGTAGTCTGAATCCGGCAAAGTCTACCATACACCACCACTGGCAGACAAATAAAAACAAAATCAACTTATCAAGATAAAAATTTAAGTAACACTGTACACTGAGCAAACACTCTAATTTCTAACTTGAGGTGTGTGCATTATGTTGTCAATCACTCAGTGACAATGTTTATTTTTCTACATGCTTAATTTATAATTTTATTTTATTTTTACGTATGACATCAAGGTTACATAATACTTTAATAGATAATTTAGGGACTGTGTTAGTGTGTACACATTGACCAATGTCTGTTTATCTTACCCAAATAATGATCCAGTAGATCTAGATAATCTAGAATTTAGCAGAAATAGCTCTCTTGAAGCTAATGAAAAGTTAAATATACGCATCATATTCATAACGATCACTGCATGAACTGTGAAGTACTGAAATTTAAAAAAAATCAAAGAAACGGATCTAATGCAGTAATCAACAAAACAGACCATAAAGCAGGCCATTGTGCAAAGCAACCCCACCGTTTGAGATCAGCTCGGAGGGCAGAAAGCTCTCACAGTCGCAGAGACCCCGTCATAATCCAGCGAGGAGTGCAAACTTCGGGAGACTCGTAATGAAAGTCCAGTTTGAGTGTTGCCTTTGTGTCTAGGCAAACCAGTATGCAGCTTTGAAAAAATAGACCCTGGGTCCGGAGATCAAAGTCAAAATAAATCAGGAAAACTGCGAACACATTCTGACGGAATGAATTATCGCTCAACACTAAATAAGACAATGACTTCTTCCTTAGGCCCTACTTAGTAGTTAGATTAATCTAACAAATCGGCCATTTTGTTTTCTGAATTGACATGTGCTAGGCCATATATGGATAAGGACCGTTTGGGTATGACTTAAAGGGTCCTAACCAACATCGTACACATTCGCTATAGAATTTGATGGCTTACTTCCCTTGTGCTACGGCTTGCGTTAAAGGGCCCCTGAACACTGATTTTGACAGATTTTAGCTTCAGATCTCCACTTTGGTATATTCCACCGACTAAATATTTTCACACAGTAAATACAGGTATATATCCCGTGCCTCAGTAATCAGTTCATATTTTTCAAGTGTCTTAAATGCTTATGAATCGCAAAACAAGACCAATATGTCACGGCAGAATGGGCAAGGGAAATAACCGCTGCAGCCGCGTGATCGTACGTGTTTTGGCAGAGTTTACTTGGAGCCGTAAAGTCAAAGGCTAATCGTGACGTCACGATAAGACTCGGCTGCCAATGGCATTGTTGCTTCTACAGTTTTAGTGCACAAAACTCCGGATAAATTTGCCTGAAAAGTTGGAAATGGCAACTGGAATACGGCCATTCCAGTACGAGTCAGTTGCGGATATCAATTTTGGCATCGACTGGGAGTGACGAAGAAGTGTCATGAGAATATAGTGGTGGTTATGCTTTGTGTTTATTGTATATTGTGATATGTGCGATACTACGTGTTGTTGCGTACTTCTTAAGTGTTAATCTTTTACATATGTACACTGTCTTTGTGGCTTTATGTGTGGCACATTTTCCTTTGAAGGAATAAAGAAATTCTTGACTTAACATAAGAGCACAGAAATAACTGTGCCAACGACAAATGGATGGAAAGCCAAACTAACCATAACTAACTCCTCACTAACATGGCCTCCATCTAGAAACACAATGCCTGCAAACTGATAAAGCAAATCGCTAATCAGGACTACCGATGACATAGGATCGGGATGTAAACAAATGCAGACGAAAAGAGAAATTCAAAATGGCTGCCCTAATCAGGCAAGCTAACAGCGGTTACGAATTGGCCAATAAGCCAAAGACAAAAACGGAAGACGTATGGTGGAAGAGAAGAGAGAGAAAACAAAACAACGACAACAACAACAAACACTTTCTGAAAAGAAAGAGGAGGCAGGAAATGTCAGCGAGCAACGTGACAAAGGCCGGTACATGTAATCCGTGTACACGATACAACCCACTTAGCAGTGACAACAACACTGCGGGGCAGCAGACGCTCACGAGACTACCCCCCTCACTCGTACATTGTAAATGAACGATCTAACCAGAGAAACAAAAGGAGTTGAAAGAGATAAAACAGTCAATGGCAAGAACCGGCCCAACCCCAAACCGTAACCCAGGGAGGCCACGAAATCGCTAGTCTATTGAACTAGAACGAACAAAACTTTTTCATCTTTACGTATGATGAAACAAACACGGATAAACTGCGGAAATAAAATAAAACACCCCAAAAAAGGCAGGCTCCCTGATGTGGTCTAGCCTGTTGTGAAAGCTAGAGTAAACAGAACGAAAAAGACCGAAACGCCACGCACCTAACAAGGCTCGAGAAAGATGGAATGACAAGGGGGAAATAAACAAACGCCCAGCTACTGGCAATGGCGTCGGCGCTTCACCCTTGGAGATTCGAACTGGAAATCTTTCCAAGTCGGTTACCTGTGGACATGTATTTGAGCCCAAACTGAATGCTCAGCAGGGTGCGATCTGTGAAGCATTTTTTGGGAAATGCTTTGAGCAGAGCACATCGTGGTGTTTTAGTTCCCACTTCTTCCTCATCGATTCATTGCCATTTGCCACTGTCGTTTTCTGGCTTCATTTAAAAACAAAAAAATTTTTTAAGGAAAAGCATGGAAAGAAAACTCCTTTGTCAACCTTTCACTGCAAGCAACTGCAGCACACTCGCTCGGCATGCTTTAAAACTGATTTGCCAAACCACTTTCGATTCAATTTTGTTCAAGTCGTTACTGAGCCATGCGGGTCAGTTGTCTTGTTGTGACGTCACGGAGGTCACGTGACCGAAAACGGGATTTTCAGCTGCAGACGACGCAGATGCTCGAAGCGTCGTGTTTGTTTTCATTCAAATCAATACTTTTACGTACCTCGGGAAAATGTCAATCTATCAAACGAACAGTGTGTATGTTAAACTTTATTTATATAGTACAAAGTAAGTCATATTTACGACTTAAAACTCAGTGTTCAGGGGCCCTTTAAGCCCCATATCATCATCATATAGTATTTGTCCCTAAACTGTCAACCCGCCGACATCCGAGGACATTAAGCCCTATATCATCATCATATAGTATAGCAACTGATCATGCACCCGTGTCATGAACTGAGTCATATGACAGTGACTGACTGATCGAAAGTGTATCACAGCCAGAACATGCCATACAAAGTACACTGACATGATGTATATACATACGTTTAGGCCTGAGTACAACCCCCCTCTGCCCACTGATATATATATATATATATACACACACACACACACACTATAAACGTACGGGCCAGGCACGTACACACGTGTGCTTGTTGCGCAAATCACCAGTGACAAGCTTAACAAACCAGCCTTTGCACAGATGCCAAGAGGTGGAGAGAAAAAAAGCAAGAACCCCCCCCCTCCCCCCCCCCCCCACCCCCCACCACACACACATAAACAACACCACCCTCCTGTAAATTATCATAGACCTACTTCCTGGTTGAGCTGAACCTG
>OY757546.1:5860385-5869325 GCA_963584105.1 Alviniconcha strummeri
CTGTACAAAACTTAGTTTACACACAACTTAAAACGAGCAGCAAACGGACTGAGACGGAATGAAGACAACAGCACGGAAGGGACAACATGGCAGGTGTAAAGCTTTGGGAATTTTAAGAAATGTCTTGAAGTTTGATTTAGTGAGAGAGAGAGAGAGGGTTTCTGCCGGAGAGGAGGCGGAAAGCCATTGCATGCTGAGGGACCGAAGACAGAAAAGGCGCGGGAACCAACAGAGGAAAGTCTGGTACGAGAAATCTGGAGATGTGTTTTTTCTTGACTTTTCGTTTATTGTTGACTGTGCTGTGTCCGGAACTGTGGTTCAACATTTTGCTTGTGATTTGCCGAGAAATCTGGAGATGTGCTTTTTCTTGCCTGTTTTTTGTTGTTGTTTTTTTAACTTGATTTTCGTTTATTGTTGACTGTGTTGTGTCCGGAACTGTGGTTCAACATTTTGCTTGTGATTTGCCGAGAAATCTGGAGATGTGCTTTCTCTTCCCCCCCCCCCCCCCCCCTTCTCTCTCTCTCTCTCTCTCTCTCTCTCTCTCTCTCTCTCTCTCTCTCTCTCTCTCTCTCTCTCTCTCTCTCTCTCTCTCTCTCTCTCTCTCTCTCTTTTTTTCCTTCTCTTTTTCTTCTTTCTTTTTGTTTTCTTTTTTTTCTAACTTGATTTTCGTTTATTGTTGACTGTGTTGTGTCTGGAACTGTGGTTCAAAATTTTGCTTGTGATTTGCTGACTTGCGCTTTGAATGTGTAACAGAAATTTGAATAAATATGTGATTCGTCCTGAGTCGACCTTACGCGGCTGACGGGGCGTTAAAAGTCCAAGAACTATAAACTGCCCTTTTCACCTTTAACTAGGTGTTGTGTATTCAGACCAAATGTACAGCCACGAACCGCGAAACTTGACTCCAGCTTCTGACCTTTCTATTTTTGAGGAGCAGGCTACTAGGTGGGGAGTGTTTATGTCGGTCTTAAGACTTCCACTTCAAATCTGTCAAAGCTTTGAAATAATCAGATGATCTGTCTGGCAAACAGTCTGTCGTTTAGACGGTCTGCCCCATATAAGCTTTATCTCAATGGAATATTATTATAGCGGATTTATAGCGTCTCCAAATAAGGAGAGTGGCGTGTGGGGTTGATGTGATCAACAAATGAGAAATCCTGCTCCAAATACGTCGGCCCCAAGACCTTTCAAAATTGTTGGGTAACAGGATTAGAACTGCCCACTGAAGGTCAGCTTCTTCCCGAAGTGAGCTTAGAGTGTCGCTGGCAGGGGGGCTGTGGACTGCCTGGTTTGGTTAAACTGTTTAACGCCGAACTGTCCGCAGTGAGGTTCTGGCGGGGACCGAGATACCAGGATGTGGGGGAAGAGGGAGACTATACATAGCTACCTAACGCTACACTGTCACCATCAGCAGAGCTCAGGAACTGTGTGAAAGTCGAGGCGGTCGTCCTGGGCTCCCCGTCCCTAATAGTCCTTATGGTCTATGTGGAGGTAAAACAACACTGAACTTGAACTGGTCACCACCACAATAACTTTTGCATTTAAGATGAGAGACATTTTTTTTTTTACTAGCTGTGCCGAGTCACAAAGACAGTGTCCACAAACCGCAACTTTTGAAATAGAGGAGAGCTAGAGCTGAAGCGGATTCGAACCGAGGTCCGTCTGCTAATCAGCCTAACGCCTTCACGCTGGGCCAAAGAGGCTCACGTGGTGGCTGTGGGGCTTTGGTGGGTTTGTTTTGTTGCTGTGCGCTTGTGACCGTGAAAATAAAGAGACTGTCGCAAGGCCTGCAATGAGGCTGCAGTACTCAGCTTTTTCATTATGTCCTACAGTCGTTCTGTTTATTTATTTCTTGCTTGCTTTTCTTTTCTTTCTTTCTTTCTATCTTTCTGTTGTAGATTGTTTGATATCATTTTATCTTTATTTGTTTTTTCTTTCTTGTTGTTGTAATTTTATTAAGTTTAAATATAGTTCGTTGCCATCGCAGTTTAACAATTTATGATATCATCTGCAAGGACGGTCACCTCGACTTTCATACATCTCCTGAAGTGAAGCTAGACTTTTAACTTAATAGTCATACGTATTCGTTTATTCTGCATCTTAAAATTCTTGACCTTACTTTAGTTTTCTTTTTATTGTGCTGTTGCGAAACTGTGCATTATGTATGTACGTTATTCGGTGTAGATCCTTGATGCGAGGCCCGATAAATAAAGACGTTTTGTCCACTCACCACATTAGTGAGCTGGTCTGGTCTAGCAGTAAGGCGTTAGGCTGGTAAGCAGAAGAACTTCGGTTAGACTCTGCTTCGGCTCTACCTTCTCTTGGTTTAAGGAAAGTTTATTTACATTCATGAAAATATGGATAATCAAGATCATTGTATGAGCATTAAACAAGCTAAATGCTCACAAGCATAATTTACTAAATTCATTTTGCAAACAACTGGTATGTTTATGTTAAACAACATGAAAACAACAACGATGTCTTCAAAACATAATATAATTTATGGACACTGTCTTGGTGCCTTTACTTTTCACAGTTAACGAAACCATAACGCGGCTCTCATCGCTGCCCTTCACAGATGGTGAACATATTGTAATCTATGGACACTGTCTTGGTGACTTTACCTTTCACAGATAACGAAACCTTAAAGCGGCTCTCATCGCTGCCCTTCACAGATGGTGAACGTATTGTAATCTATGGACACTGTCTTGGTGACTTTACCTTTCACAGATAACGAAACTTTAAAACGGCTCTCATCGCTGCCCTTCACAGAGGGTGAACGTAATCTATGGACACTGTCTTACTGACTTTATCTTTCACAGATAACGAAACCTTAAAACGGCTCTCATCGCTGCCCGTTCTGGTGGTGACAGTGTAGTGTGAGGTACAGAAACGTTATTCCTCCACCTCTTGGGCTCTCGCTCCCCGCCAGTAGCCTGCCTCTTCGGAGACAGCTCGGCGTTAAACAAGTTTAACCAAACTATCAGTATATTCTGCACTGAAGTGTTACTGTCCGCCCCAGTCCAACATCCGCTGTCCTTGTCCACACTTGACAGGGACACCTGCTATGACAAAGAGGCCAGACAGCCCCGACCAGTGTCGTTTCGTGCGCCAGTTAAGTGCTCTTCGTCTGCACTGGAGACCTGTGTGACAGAGAATCCTAGGCAAAGACTGTCCGGTGTACACCAGTCAGCTTAAAGTGTCTAATTCCTAGCGGAAGAGCCGGTAGAAATCAAAACACACAGAGGGTGAAGGCTGGACGCTTTTTAGTTGGAGACGACCAAACAATTAAATCTGCAAAACAACTAAGCGAGTAGGGGGCCTTTTATGCGTTATGTGATCTTGTGAAGATAGCGAGCGCACGTGCACACACACGCACGCACACACACACACACACACACACACACACACACACGCACACACGCACGCACGCACGCACGCACGCACGCACGCACACGCACTCACACACACACACACACGCACAAACGCACGCACGCACGCACACACGCACGCACGCACGCACGCACGCACGCACACACACACACACACACACACACACACACACACACACACACACACATACGCGCGCGCACGACTAGAGGAGGTAGTTTATAGTACCGATGTTGATTCAGTGACCCTATTCAACTTTATTATCGTCGACGAAAAACACTTGGAGTTGAAGTGCCGGGGTATCCGCCGTGTGTTTTGGTTGTGGGGCTGCCCGTTATGTATAATTATGTGCAACAAGAACGAGAATGAACGCTACGAATCGCTGTGTCGTACTTAGCCTACGTGATGGTGAGCAGAGCGTCCACCTTAGGTAGCAAGTGGAACGGGGACGTTGTCAGCAACGTGGCTTATAGCTATAATACTGAACGACCCAAATAACTGACCAGGCAAAAAACCCTGCATCAAACTGTATTGAAACAAATTAGAAAGAAAAAAATCCGAAACAAGAATGACTGTTAGCGTTCTAAAACAAGATCAAAACACATAAAAGATTCAAAAGAACGCTATTTATTAGGACACGAAAACAAACATAGCTCAATCCAAACCAGATAAGTGTCTTAGTTCCACATCTCATTGTTCACCGTTTAACTCTTGTTAAGTGTCGTTTTGTAGCTTGATAAAGGGGATTACCCCGACAATTCGCACGTTGTTTTTTGTCCTAAAAAAATAGCATTCTTTTGAACCGTTCATGTTTTTGGATCAAACAAATTAGAAACTATTTGTTTCTGTGTGTCATGACAAGTCGTGGTCTACGTGATGGTGAGCAGAGTAGTACTTGGTATGGTGACTCTGTCAGCAGTGTGACTTCTGACTATTAACAACAACAACAACAACAACAACAACAACAAAGAAAAAAAATGAGGGTGGGGTGGGGGGAAGGGTACTTCTTTTTTCCATTGCGGAAAATTCGTGTCACCTTCCCTGGGTAGGCACAGCAGCCGCAAGAGCAGCGCTACCCGTTCCTATCAGTACAGTTTGTGTTGTATTGAGTTGTTTGTGTTGTGTGTCCAAACAATGGTGTGGCTGCCGGTGTTTGGGTTTTAACGTGCGCACAGATGCTGATACACACCGGGTCTGTTCGGACACCGTTAGAGAGTCTGCACTGGAAGCTGGCTATTGGAGAAAAATCCCTTACCGCACCGGGGACTCGAACCCGCCTAGCTTTTCTGTTGGACACTCTATCAACTGAGCTATCCCCGCCCCTCTGACATTCTCACTTATGGCTGTACTGAACGACCTAAATAAGTGACCAGAGAAAGAAAGCTGCATCAAGTTTTATTCAAACAAAATGAATTAGAAACCATGCGTGTGTGAGTGAACATGCGTGCATGCGTGTGTGTATATGTTATCTTATGTTGTTATTAATTTGTTTTTAGCAATAATTATAATTTGTTTCAACACTTTGTTTTATGTATAATTATGTCTTACTTTGAATTGACATATATTTAATTTGAATTTTATTGATTTACATTGAGGCTATGTTTCAAAACAAATTTCCTTTTGAGTACAATAAAGTATATCTTATCTTTCAGTGTTTCATGTCAAATTGAATCATTCTTTGACTGATGCTATTAACAAAAAGCAGGATCACACGTTATGCCAGGCGGATCACGGCCTCGGAGCATTTTGATGTAGTGTTTGGGGGTTTGTCAGTGATTATTTGTTTTGTTGATCGCTTTTATATAGCGCTATTCTCCGCTCTCGAACAGACTCACTGCGCTCGCATGTGATTCTACATGAGTGAATAGTTTTTTTGTAGCGCGTTTTTGAATATCCACCGAAGTGGTGTACTTACAGCGCTGGCATGGCTGGTGCCACATGAAACTGCTGCCATCTCGGCTCGTTCTGTGTACACCATACAACACATGCACTGTGTCACTTCATGCAAAGCCACATATACTGAGTTCTGTGTAGATTGTACAATTCCACAGGAAACTGTAAAAATGTTCCCCAAAAACAAACCCTTGATAACTAAAAGAATTAAAGGCATCATCAGCAGGAAGAAACTTGCGTTCCAAAAGAATGATAAGGATGAATGTAGGTCTGTGCAAAAGGAACTGAAAGAGAAAATTCGTAAAGAAAAGGAACAGTATGAAAAAATAGAAAGTTATTTCACATATAATAATATGAGAAGAGTGTGGAGTGGTATGAAGTTGATGAGCAGATATGTAAACGGTAACACACAGAAAATCGCTTCAGTCAACATTGCCGGAGAAGTCAATGAACTGAACCAATTCTTCAATCGTTTTTACTGTCACGATTTTTCGCAAAAACATAGGCAGTTTCATGATATTTTGAATAGAGCGTCTACTGAGGAGGATGACTTTCAAAGGCTCAGTACAAGCGAGGATGAGGTTCGGCGCGCGTTTCAGCATGTGAATCCCAACAAAGCCACTGGCCCAGATAACATTGCACCACGAGTCCTTAAGGCATGTGAATCCCAACACAGCCACTGGCCCAGATAACATTGCACCACGAGTACTTAAGGCACGGGCTGAACAGCTTTCTTATATTTTTTGCATTATTTTTAATGCGTGTTTCTCCACAAATACTGTTCCAACTACTTGGAAAACTGCATGCATTGTGCCTATACCGAAACGACCTGTCATATCGTCCATGAATGATCTTCGGCTTGTTGCACTTACCTCTACTGTGATGAAAGTATGCGAACGCGTGGTCCTCTGTAAATTGGGAAAGTTACTAAAAGATTACATTAATCCACTACAGTTTGCTTACAGGAAAAACAGGGGTACTGATGATGCGGTTTTATACAGTTTAGAAAATATATACTCGCATTTAAAGAAAACAGGAAGTACTGTAAGACTTATGTTCGCCCATTTTTCAAGTGCCTTTAACACAATACAGTCACATTTACTTGTTCAAAAACTTTTAAACATGAAACTACCATCATCCGCTATTTCATGGATCTT
This sequence comes from Alviniconcha strummeri, assembly GCA_963584105.1. Lineage (NCBI taxonomy): Eukaryota > Metazoa > Mollusca > Gastropoda > Provannidae > Alviniconcha > Alviniconcha strummeri. Next base: position 5,866,826 of record OY757546.1, read on the forward strand.
TGACTATCTTACAAGTAGACTTCAGTATGTAAGGCTAAATGGATTACTATGATCTGCTATTAGTTCAAACACTGGTGCACCTCAAGGTACAGTTTTAGCACCCTTTTCGTTTGCGCTGTATACAGCTGACTGTAGAAGCACTGATGAGTCATGTCCTGTAGTAAAATTTGCAGATGATACAGAATGGTTGGAAAAATTAGTACTGATGAAGATGCAGTATACCACAAGCAGACTGAAAACTTTGTGAATTGTTGTGATAAAAATGACTTGTATTTGAATGTTTCCAAAACGAAAGAGATGTGCATTGATTTTAGGAAGAATCAAAGATGCCCCAAACCAGTCTACGTTAAAGGAGAAGCAATGGAGAGAGTATAGAGTAGATGCATATAAGTACTTAGGTGTGGTTTTTGATAGTAAATTGAACTGGAAAGAGAACATCAACTCTGTGCTGAAAAAAAGTGAACTCGAGAATGTATTGCATGAGAAAGCTGAGATCATTTGGAGTAAATTCGGATATGCTAGGAACTTTTTATAATGCTGTAATATGTAGTATTATTATGTTTGGTTCTGTCTGTTGGGTTGGGAATATTTCAAAATTAGATCGGAGGTTGGCAAAGATTGTTAAAAAAAAAAGATTTAAAAAAAAGCAGGTCATGTTGTGGGAAAGCCACTGGACAGTTTTAAGACTTTACACGAAAAGAGACTGTACAGAAAACTGCTATCAAAGTAGTGACTCATTGGGTGTGTAGGGTCGTTTAATATTTGCATTAGACGTAGCAGCAGGAGTGGAAGATTTTTTACTTCCGAAAACAAATACAAACCGTTATAAAGCCTCGTTTTTACCTTCGGCTCTGTCAGTTTTTAATGAAAATTATACCAGTCATTAACTGAGTGTGCGCATGCGTCAAGACGTCTGTTGAGGATAATAACTTTCTAAGGGAGGGTTCGGGATACGTGAACCTAATGATTTTTATTTGAGAGTTTTTACTTTTTGGTTTGACAGAGAAAGCATTATTCCAGGTAATTTTGGCTTTGCTATTAGTGTATGCAGATTGAGAGAAAGGAGGCGTATGTCTAAGGGTGTGTATGTGCGTGTGTTTCATGACTTCGAATTATTGAGATAATTATGTTCTTCGTTGTGCGATCGAACGACAGCTTTAATTTCCCGCTGGGATGAATAGAGTCTATTGTTTTTGTTATTGTTATACGTATTACATAGATTATGCTGTGTAGTGATATCCAGCGTTGAATGCTTTGTAGGATATTACTTGTCATGATTATATACGCGCTTATGGCTTTTATTGGAAAGTTATCCGCTCTTAATTCTCATTATTATTATTAATGTTAGCCGCCTGTCTCTGTAGTGACTGCTTCGACACAGTGGTGTGTGTGTGTGTGTGTGTGTGTGTGTGTGTGTGTGTGTGTGTGTGTGTGTGTGTGTGTGTGTGTGTGCGTGCGTGCGTGCGTGCGTGCGTGCGTGCGTGCGTGCGTGCGTGCGTGCGTGGGGCGTGGGTGTGCGTGCGTGCGTGCGTGCGTGCGTGCGTGCGTGTGTGTGTGTGTGTGTGAGTTTTTTGTTGTTGTTTTTCAATTTACACGACATATTCAGTTTGCACAGACACAGACATATACACGCACACAGACAGACAGACACAGTGTCTTTCAGGAGAGGGGGTTGGGGGGGGGGGCGGAAAGAAGAGGGATGCGGGGGGGGGGCGGGGGGGGGGGAGGAAAGAGGTTGGAACTCAATGAAACAAGACAGTACTCTTGCCTTGGAGAAACAGATCAGGGACTGGCTAAAGTTGTTTGATGCCGGGTTGTCTCTGACGGGGCCAACATCCCAGGACAAGGTGGGGGGGGGGGGGGGGGGAGGGAAACTATACCCAACACTACACTGTCACCACCACAGTGGCTCCTGCATTACGATGGGCAGCGATGAGAGCCATTTTAATGTTTCATTAATCGTGAGGGGCAGTTAAATCTCAAAGACAGTGTCTTCTTCTTCTAAGTTCTTCCTTCTTCTTCTTTCGTAGTGCTCTACATCCGCAGAAACCATAAGCCGACCACCTTACCGCTAGGCCAAGCCGGCTTCCTTCAGAGCACGAATTGGCCGGGGCAATGATATAAATAATGAAGAGGCGCAAGCAGATCAGTCTCACAGCCTGCACTGCAAAGGTCAGATCATGTTCGCCCGATGTCTCCTCGACATTGACCGAAGGATAGGCGATGGGAGTTTGTCTGACGAAACGCAGTGGAAATTTTTACCTGTTGTCAGCTACAAGTACTAGTTTATAAAGTGCCATACCCCCTTGTGTCTGTAACGCTTTCATTCACTTTGTGTCAACGCTGCATAAAGCCGGCCTGTCGCCAAGGGAGGCGAGTGTTCGGTCTATCCCGGCAGCTGTCTCGAAATGGTGCATTAAAACACACGAACGAACACATGCACACAGGTACTGATCGACACACTGGAAGGTAGACTAAAATAAGAATTTCAGCACAGACG
>OY757546.1:5869525-5877025 GCA_963584105.1 Alviniconcha strummeri
TCTGACGACAATTTTGTTGCTATTCAGAAATGTACCGCTAGTCAGTATGATCAGAATTCATTTGTCCATAGTGTTGTTATTATTCAGAAATCTACCGCTAGTCAGGATCGGAATCCCCCTGACGACAGTGTTGTTATTATTCAGATATTTTCTGCTGTCATTATGGTCGGAATATCTCTGATGACCATACTGTTGTTATTCAGAAATCTACCGCTAGCCGTTATGATCGGAATCCTTCTATCAACAGTGTTGTTGCATTCAGAAATCTACCAGTGGCCATTGTGATCGGAATCCCCCTGACGACAGTGCTGTTGCTATTCAGAAATCTACCGCGGACAATTATGATCGGAATCCTTCTAATGACAATGTTGTTGTTATTCAGAAATCTACCGCTGGCCATTATGATCGGAATCCCCCTGACTACAGTGTGCTACGTGCTGGCCAACGTCGGATACCTGGCCGTCATGTCCAAGGCGGAAATATTGCAATCACACGCTGTAGCCGTGGTAAGTGTGTGTAAGGGGGAGGGGTGGGGGGACTGGGGGGAGTTGTGTGTGTGTGTGTGTGTGTGTGTGTGTGTGTGTGTGTGTGTGTGTGTGTGTGTGTGTGTGTGTGTGTGTGTGTGTGTGTGTGTGTGTGTGTGTGCGTGCGCGCGCGCGCGTGTGTGCGAAATGTCCGAAGGGGAATTACTGTAAATCACACCCATGGTGCTTCTGCTTGTCTCTCTCTGTCCCTCTGTCTCTTTCTCTCTTTTCCCCCTCTGTCTCCCCTGTCTCTTTCATCGACAATGACATTGTTTGCAGCGGTGGGGAGAGGTGATGCTGGGTCGCTACATGACTTGGCTCATGCCATTGTTCGTCATCGTGTCCACCTTCGGCTCTGCCAACGGATCTTTATTCGCTAGTGGAAGGTAAGTCTATCGTACTGGAGTTCACATTTGGCAAGTAAGCCTATTGCATTATATTCAAACACAGTTGGCAAGCGGCAGGGCAGTTATAAGCCTGTCGCAATAATTAGAGTTTGGAGGCGGATGGTAAAATCGCATAGTACTGGGACAGTTTGCAAGCGGCAGATATGATAAGCATTCGAGTTTGCAAGCAGCAGATAAGGTTATGGTGGTATTTAGACTTTGCAATCGGCAGGTACGACTATTATTGCAGTACTGATGTACTACATGTTGTGGGACAGGTTGTCTTACGTGGTGTTGATGCAGTGAATGTTGTGGGACAGATTACCCCGTGTGGCAGTGTCCTACAGGTTGTCCTACCTGTGGGTGACGTACTGCATGTTGTGCAGCAGGTTGTCATACCTGCGGATGACGTACTGCATGTTGTCTGTCAGGTTGTCCTACCTATGGGTGACGTACTGCATGTTGTGTGGCTGGTTGTCCTATGTGTGGGTAACGTACTGTATGTTGTGAGGAAAGCTGTCCTATGTGTGGGTGACGTACTGCATGTTGTCTGGCAGGTTGTCCTACGTAGCGGGCAGAGATGGTCACTTTCCACAAGTGCTGGGTTTCATCAGTATGAGGAGACTCACTCCCGTCCCGGCCATTATCTTCACTGTGAGTTTTCATCATCGCCATCGTCATCGTCATCATCATCATCATCACCATCATCATCATCATCATCATCATCATCAACGACAGCAGTAGTTCCGGACCACTCACCTGATGCTGCTGTTGGGTTGTTGTTGTTGTTTTTAATACCAAAATTCTTGTTTACAAAAGTATGTAATGACATGCGCATGCAGTGGTGATTGCATACAGTAGTAGCTGTTTATTAAACCTGAATTATAGAGTCAACAAAGTTGTCAAAAAGAGACTAGTGCTGTGGCCTAGCACCAGAGCCGACACGACGGTTCTCGTGGGGTGGCTATTTCTGGGAGCTCTGCACAGTTGAGTTCAGTAAAAAAAGAAAAAAAAGAAGAAAAAAAAGGAAGGTTCCTGTGCGCACGGGTAAGTCCATATGCATTCCACCCCGTCTAACCTTGAAATGGGTTAGCTTCCCCTGTGTGCGCATCGCCTTGCTCTCTTGTACCTATTAACCTTGGTGATTGTACTACCATGTATGTGTGTGTGTGTGTGTGTGTGTGTGTGTGTGTGTGTGTGTGTGTGTGTGTGTGTGTGTGTGTGTGTGTGTGTGTGTGTGCGTGCGCGCGGGCGCGTGCGTGCGGGCGGGCGTGTGTACGTGTGTGTTTTGTTGTTTTTCATATTTTTATGATTTTTAATATTTTTTTTATCTTTCAGGTCGTTACAGCGATATGTTTGATTATTCCCAGTGACCTCAGCCTACTCATCGACATATTTATCTTCGCCTCTTGGCTGTTCTACGGCTGGTCAACGGTGTCGCTGCTGATTCTCAGATATACAGAACCCAATTTACACAGACCTTACCGAGTAAGTACCAGTCTGGACTATGTGGTTATTGTTATATTCAGATATGTACGTATATGTACGGTACCCCGGCTCACGATGATGTATACCAAATCACCAGTTACCTAGCAAGGGCCATTTGTCCCTAATATGTCGGCACGACATGCGAGGACAACATGGAGTACCTTTAGAAGACCACAAACTTTATCCAAACGACCGGACTGACCGTCTGAGGGAGAGCCATGTTCGAACGCAGAGGAAGCAGAACTCTTGCTGGAAGGAGATAATATAATACAATTTATTATGTCAGGACATGCGCGATGCAGTCATACGATTTAGGAGAATATGCTTAAAAGACTTTAAAAAATGAATAGCTTTGCTTCTGTTGGGTGTTCAGCGTTGCTAGCCGATTGCATAGCGTCCACATGGCGCTTGTGTTAGATCGCTAGCCTCCTTTTGGACAAGTTCACAGTGAGTGGCCAACTCAGCCGACCATGGGTATAATTTTTCGACTGAGTAGAATAGTATTCAAATGCCGATAAGATCCAGACACACAAAAGGCTCAAACCAACGCTGATTTTACAATGACAATTAACACAAAAATGAGCACATTTACGGGGGAGATCCCCTTTTCCTAGCAACGGAGAGATAGCTAGGTAAACGACGATAAATTGAAAAATGAAAACTGTCTACTTATCCGGTTTCGATTTCACCCAGATATAACCGTACTGGCTGAGTGGGCGTAAAAAAAAAAACAGTAAGGGACTTACTGTTTCGATTATTGGTGCTGGAGTGTCTGGGAGTGTCAAAGAATGCTAGCACAAGGATGACGTGTATGTGAAATAGCTTTCCACTGGCCAGCAGGACATCATGTGATGTCCTTCCCAAATTCTAATTGGTCGTGCACTCTTACAAAGAGTAAGGTTCTCTTCATGGAATGTTTCTGGTTGGTTTAAACTCTCCCTTAGACTATTCCTGGAAGAACGTGGAAGAACGTTGTTCCAGCAGGATGACATCATTGGCAGAAAAAGGGGTAAAGTGATTGCTCCTGTGCAGGTTCCTCTGGTTGTGCCTATAGTGGTGTTGTTAGCCTGTGTCTACCTCCTGGTGGCGCCAGTTATCCAGAATCCGGGCGGCAGCGGCTCCTTCACTTTGCTTATCCTCGTTCTGGGCCTCGTCGTGTACGTCCCCTTCGTTCACATGAATCTCAAACCACCTGGAATAGGTGAGTGGAATTAGTTCTTTGTTGCTGGTTGGTTGGTGGGTGGGCTGGATTGTTGGCTTGTTGGTTGACTGTTTGATCAGTTGCTTAATAGGTCGATTGCTTGATCCGTTATTGGTGCACTATTTCTGTCGTTCTTGCTTTCATTCGTTTATTGAGAGTACAACAACAACAACAACACTTTAGCTAAGTGGAATACATTCACAATTCCTTTGATTAGATATGTCGCTACAATGTGTTACTCATTCTTGTTCAGTTCCTTCACTTCATAGCCACGTTTTCACACGCACGCACGCACGCACGCACGCACGCACACACGCACGCACGCACGCACGCACGCACGCACGCACGCACGCACACACACACACACACACACACACACACACACACACACACACACAACACAACACAACACAACACAACACACACGCCAGTGTAACCAATGGAACTGCTGAGGTAGCAACTGTTATTCAACTCATCAACGATCTTTTTTCTCTTTGTTAGGTTTTGATGCATACATTTGTTTGTTTCTGTTTTGTTCGATTTCCTCTGTTTGTGTTCCTGCTTATTTTCATTAATTAATTAATTAACTGATATCAAGTAGTAAATGTGTGTTGGATGGATGCGTGGACACTAAACGAATACCCGTTTGCACTTAACTGTTTCAGAACAAGTCACCAGAGTGCTGCAGAAGATTCTGTGTATCGCTCCTACGCATCAAGACTGAGCCGCATTTCGCTACTGCTCGTGACCCCTTGTGTGTGATTAAAGCATGCAGAATGAACAGTTTCTTTGTTAACGATATACTGGCCCCAGTAAGGAGAGGACAAAACATGTGTGGTCATCCCTCTCTTCCCATGTCCTGGACATGAATGCTAGGTGTGGCCCCACAATGAAAGAAGAACTTTACACGCGTGGTTATTCCTCTGATACCATGTCCTGGACGTGAATGCTAGGTGTGGCCCCACAATGAAAGAAGAACTTTACACGCGTGGTTATTCCTCTGATACCATGTCATGTCCTGGACATGAATGCTATGTGTGGCCCCACAATGAAAGAAGAACTTTACACGCGTGGTTATTCCTCTGATACCATGTCATGTCCTGGACATGAATGCTATGTGTGGCCCCACAATGAAAGAAGAACTTTACACGTGTGGTCATTCTGATACCATGTCCTGGACATGAATGCTATGTGTGGCCCCACAATGAAAGAAGAACTTTACACGCGTGGTTATTCCTCTGATACCATGTCCTGGACGTGAATGCTAGGTGTGGCCCCACAATGAAAGAAGAACTTTACACGCGTGGTTATTCCTCTGATACCATGTCATGTCCTGGACATGAATGCTATGTGTGGCCCCACAATGAAAGAAGAACTTTACACGCGTGGTTATTCCTCTGATACCATGTCATGTCCTGGACATGAATGCTATGTGTGGCCCCACAATGAAAGAAGAACTTTACACGTGTGGTCATTCTGATACCATGTCCTGGACATGAATGCTATGTGTGGCCCCACAATGAAAGACGGACTTTACACGTGTTGTCATTCCTCTGATACCATGTCCTGGACATGAATGCTATGTGTGGTCCCACAATGAAAGAAGAACTTTACACGCGTGGTCATTCCTCTGATACCATGTCCTGGACGTGAATGCTAGGTGTGGCCCCACAATGAAAGAAGAACTTTACACGCGTGGTTATTCCTCTGATACCATGTCATGTCCTGGACATGAATGCTATGTGTGGCCCCACAATGAAAGAAGAACTTTACACGCGTGGTTATTCCTCTGATACCATGTCATGTCCTGGACATGAATGCTATGTGTGGCCCCACAATGAAAGAAGAACTTTACACGTGTGGTCATTCTGATACCATGTCCTGGACATGAATGCTAGGTGTGGCCCCACAATGAAAGACGGACTTTACACGTGTTGTCATTCCTCTGATACCATGTCCTGGACATGAATGCTATGTGTGGCCCCACAATGAAAGACGGACTTTACACGTGTGGTCATTCTTCTGATACCATGTCCTGGACATGAATGCTAGGTGAGGACCCACAATGAAAGACGGACTTTACACGTGTGGTCATTCTTCTGATACCATGTCCTGGACATGAATGCTAGGTGAGGACCCACAATGAAAGACGGACTTTACACGTGTGGTCATTCTTCTGATACCATGCCCTGGACATGAATGCTAGGTGTGGCCCCACAATGAAAGACGGACTTTACACGTGTGGTCATTCTGATACCATGCCCTGGACATGAATGCTAGGTGTGGCCCATAATGAAAGAAGAACTTTACACGCGTGGTCATTCCTCTGATCTTATATCCTGAGCATGAATGCAAGGTGGCGGTGATTTTATAGGTGTGGTCATTCCTCTGTTCCCTTGTCATGGGCATGAATGCAAGGTGACGGTGACACCTCAAAACGAAGGAAAGATTTTACACGTGTGGTCATTCCTCTAATCTTATATCCTGGACATGATTGCAAAGTGACGGCGATTTTGCACATGTGGTCATTCTTCTGATCTTATATCCTGGACATGATTGCAAAGTGACGGCGATTTTACACGTTTGGCTATTCCTCTGATCTTAAATCCTGGACATGATTGCAAGGTGACGGTGATTTTACACGTGTGGCCATTCCTCTGATCTTATATCCTGTATATGATTGCAAGGTGACGGTGATTTTACACATGTAATCATTTCTCTGATCTTATATCCTGGACATGATTGCAAAGTGACGGCGATTTTACACGTGTGGCCATTCCTCTGATCCCGTGTCCTGGGTATGAATGCTAGGTGACGGTGACACCCCGCAGAGAGAGAAGGATTTTACACATGTGGCCATTCATTCCATGAGTGAATGATCCCATGTCCTGGACATGAATGCTAGGTGACGGTAAGGAAAGACGGACTTCGCACGTGTGGTCATTCTTCTGATCCCATGTCCTGGACATGAATGCTAGGTGATGGTATGGCCCCATGACGAGAGACGGACTTTACACGTGTGGATATCCTGCTCTTCTCATGTCCTGGACATGAATGCTAGGTGATGGTATGGCCCCATGACGAGAGACGGACTTTACACGTGTGGATATCCTGCTCTTCTCATGTCCTGGACATGAGTGATAGGTGATGGTATGGCCCTAAGACGAGAGAAGGACTTTACCCGTGTGGTCATTACCCTCTGATCCCATGTCCTGGACATGAATGCTAGGTGACGTCTTACCCCGCAACGAAAGGACTTAATTTACACGTGTGGTCATTCTGCTCTTCTCATGTCCTGGACATGAATGCTAGGTGGCGGTGTGACCCCATAACCATCCGGAGAGGGACTTTACACGTGTGGTCATTCCTCTGTTCTCATGTCCTTGACATGAATGCTTAGTGATGGTGTGGCCCCATGACGAGAGGACTTTACACGTGTGGACATTCCTCTGTTCTCATGTCCTTGACATGAATGCTTAGTGATGGTGTGGCCCCATGATGAGAGGACTTTACACGTGTGGTCATTCCTCTGTTCTCATGTCCTTGACATGAATGCTTAGTGATGGTGTGGCCCCATGACGAGAGGACTTTACACGTGTGGTCATCCCTCTGTTGCCATGTCCTGGACATGAATGCTAGGTGATGGTATGGTCCTATGACAAGAGAAGGACTTTACACGTGTGGTCATCCCTCTGTTGCCATGTCCTGGACATGAATGCTAGGTGATGGTGCCCACAACGAAAGGACTTGACACACGTGGTCATCCCTCTGTTCTGATGTCCTGGTCGAGAATTCTAGTGGTAGCATGGCCCTGTGGTTCTGCTTACCTCTCTGAACTGCTACATGTCTACACTCGGTCTCGTACACTACGCTCTTCTTCTGACACCCGCATGCTGAAAAT
>OY757546.1:5882025-5884525 GCA_963584105.1 Alviniconcha strummeri
CGGAAGGTACACAAACTCCCTCAAGGTAACATCACTGAGTTGCTGGCTCAAAGAAGATCCAATTACCTGTGTTTCCATTTACCGCAGAAGTACGTTTATCTTTGTGTAACTCAATATTAAGTCTGACATTTGGAAGTACGGGTACCCTCCAACAACCAGTCAAAACAAGAACTACACACAAAAACAAAAACAAACAAACAACAACGGCAAAAAACAACAAATACAGTATCACGCATTGTACAAGTCAAACCCCGTTTTTTCCTGAAGGCAGTCGACCCTCCACACTCAAGTATAGCTTAACTCGCACCGGTTCTACGAATTTCCTCCAATTTAAAAAAAAATAAAAAAATAAAAAAAGAACAATAATGACAAATACGCTATCAGTGCAGTGTGTTCTTGTGTCGTGTGCCTGTGGCGAAGGAGGCAAGCTGAAACACAACAGCATCACTGAGAAGACAAAGAGAAAAGCAAGATTCCCCACCAGGACGAGGGCCTACCTGTAATTCCATTTCCAGTCGCTATCAACTCCAGTTTCAGGTGCTAAGTTATCTGCACGTTACGTTTCAAGAGTGCACTTGCTACTTTCTTTCAACCGTATCACAGTGAACTGAGGTGACATGGTATGATGTGACAGCAAGGTCTTAAGAAGAGAAAATAGGCTTTCGCCAAGCGGTTTTTGTTCGTCTGATTTCCGGACCGTCTTCGATTGCTTCGTCAATAACCATCAGTGGAATGTCTTCCCCCTTTTGAGCAAGGCTTCCAGTCACCTGACGTCTCGGGGTTTTCAACAGCACATGTTTGGAGGATAGCAGTGGAAGACAGGTGAGTCTACGTTTGCTGTTTGTTGTCGAGGAGTGTTCAAAGAGATAGGTTTTCATCAGAAGGACAGAGGGAATGAGCGATGGGTGAGCGGATCGATGGACTAGCTGTTAGGTGGGTGGGGACGATCAATCCCTCTTTGACCCGTGAGCCTGTTGCTGAAAAAGATCCCACAGGAGGTGCAAAGGGAAAGAGAATAACGGAACAGTGATTGCAGCACCTTCAGCTATTCCTATTTCTAACCCCCTCCTCTCTCTCTGTCTCTCTGTCTCTATGTCTCCTCTCTGTTTGTCTGCATATTGAGTATGCTGATTCTGGTACTGATTTAATTACCCAGTCCTAAACACTGTGATTACAGTGACCCAAAATGAAGGTTCTACTGCTGCTGCTGCTGAGTATGCTGATTCTGGCCCTGGCTTACCGGATCCACTTGGTGATGCAGCGGCCCATGCCGCCTGGTTTGCCGGAACCAGAGAAGATCCGCTGGCTGGACGAGAGCGGGAGGGTCGCCCTGGCTGCCGTGAGTTCTTCTTCTTCTTTCGTTTAAGAAAAAAAAAAAAAAAAAAAAAAAAAGAAGAAGAAGAAGAAAGAAGACCCGAGTCGCCTACGATAACTCTCACCTGGCATGCGTGTAATGTACCTCTGGTGGAGTTTATGTACCTTGTATTTACACGCATGCCAGGTGAGAGTTACCGTAGGCGACTCAGGCCTATGCTGTTTATGTGTTACGTATTTCGAGCGCTAATTAACTCACTTGTGTGTTGATTCATTCATTTAAGAGCCGGGTCTCCTTGGGCGTAATTGGCTCTGGTGGGGGTGGTCTGTAGCTTGTTGTAGCTTTGGTGCCACTTAAAAACAATAACAAATGGTTATAAAGGGTTAAAAATGCTTACATGGAGCTGGGTTCATGGCTATGGGGTTGTGGGGGTTGACTGGTGCTTGTGGAAGCTGCCGCCAAGCTGGTTCCGGAACGACTGGAGTGAAGATGATGATGGCAGTTAGAAGATGGTTCCAGCACTTTATGGTGTGTGTTGGGGGGGGGGGGGGGGGGGGATATTGAAACAAGAATGACTGCTAGCGTTCTAAAAAAAAAAGAAGAAAAAAAAGAGAAGAAGATCCAAACGCATAAAAGATTTAAAAGAAGGCTTATTTATTATGACACAGACACACAATCTACACATTTTAGGCGGTGCTTTCGTCAAGGGGAAAGGGACGAAGGGGATTACCCCAAAAATGTGTAGGTTGTGTGTCTGTGTCGTAATATATAAGCCTTCTTTTGAACCTTTTAAGTGTTTGGGGAGAAAAGGAGTTAAACAGGACAGAATGGTCGGTGTGCTCCCGGTGTAGTCGTTGTGCTCCTCTTGTCCCGCTGGGGTCTGCGTGTTGTTGGCAGAAGCTGGTGAATTTGATGTCGATCAACCCGGTTGTGGAGCCTGCGTTGTTCAAGGCTGTTGCATTTCAGACTGATGAGCAGCGGTTGTACGGTACTGGGTTGGAAGATATCTAACAACCTGATATTGTAATTATGCCAGTCAACTGCGCCGTTCACGCCAGGACGAAACACTGTAGTTATTCAAACCTCCAGTAAAAGTGCTTTACTATTCCTGACATGTCACATTTAGTTTTTTTTTATATTTGAAGAGGCTTGAGAAGAATGAAATTGAATGGACAACGAAGACAG
>OY757546.1:5888883-5931383 GCA_963584105.1 Alviniconcha strummeri
ATAGACACCTGCAATGTACACGAAGAGCAAATACTTATAAATATTATGACTCACATTCAAAACAGCGGAATAATCTATTTTTACCTTTTCTAAGTCTGCCATGAACTTGAAAATGGTTCAAAGTCACCAACGGATCAAGGTCATCATACTTGGCACGACAAGGGCCTCCAGATGACCCTCATGGTGATTATTACGACCAGACGACTATTAAACACTCACTGCTTTTTACATGCAGGTCAAAAATATCAAATTATTATCACACAGACATAAAGCACGTACACAAATCAACTTGTACTCCCAAAAATATGAAAGCATGATGAATTTATACAGAAATGAAGATTAACTTAAGAGCAGCACACATACCCATAGCCTCCCACACACATGCTCAAGCAAACATTATATACAAATATACATTCAAGAGCACAAACACACTCTTTTTCTTTCCATGCTGTAGAGCACAAACATGCTCTCTCTCTCTCTCTCTCTCTCTCTCTCTCTCTCTCTCTCTCTCTCTCTCTCTCTCTCTCTCTCTCTCTGTGCTGTAGGTATTTAGCCATATACACACCACTTTCTCCTTAAACAGGGCAAGTCCACAACATGTAATCAAACAGTGACTGTTCATTGGTGTGTGTGTGTTTCTGTCTCTGTGTATGTGGGCCTCATTTCACTGAAGATAAATTATTTCCATTTAGTTACTCTAACAGTAAGGAATTAAAACCTTGATAAACTTAAACTTAAAATTTTGAAGGACTGACCAACAATCTCCCTCAACTTATCAAGGTTTTGCACAAACCAATACAGAGTAAAAATGAAAGAAGGTCATGTGTCCAGAAAAAATTGTTTCTTGTCCAAAACACCCTTTTTCATCCTTATACATACGATGAAACAAACAAGGCTAAACTGGGAAAATAAAACACCCAATAAAAGGCAGGCTCCCTGGTGTGGTCTAGCCTGCTGTGAAAGCTAGAGTAAACACAACGAAAAAGACTGAAATGCCACGCACCTAACAAGGCTTGAGAAAGATGAAATAACAAGGGGGAAATAAACAAAGGCCCAACTACTGAAAAGGAGCTTCATCCCTGGAGATTCAAACTGAAAATCTGTCCAAGTCGGTTGCCCTGTGCACACTCACACAGACCTGAATTCCACGTTTGGTTGTTTGTCTGTTTGTGACGTCACTGCCCGACCGTTGACCTTTAGCTTAAAATGGTTCTTGCGGAACCTCACATTCAAAATGGCGCTGGTTTTGAAACGTTCAGTTGACCGTATTTTCTGACCTTTTTGCCAAAATAAATGCATTACAACCTAATCGAAGCCCTGAAAAAGTTTTAAACAAGTGAGTAATAGACCGTTTCTTCTCTTCAAACGTTAGTACGGTCCTATATGTTGTTTTGAAATGATTTGGAGCGATTTTGTACCCCACAGCTGCCTTTCTAGGCCCTTTAATCCGTTTGTGTTAAAAAAAGCTGGCATCCTCAAAACACATTTTGTTTCTAGCTCTTTCTTAAAATATGTTTAGCCTAACATAAAATAGATCCAATACAGTTAATAAAGAGGTTCATGCATCCTGAGAGCCTGTTTCTATTTCCAAAAAGCAATACCTTAATTTTTTTGAGTTACAAGAGCTAGCATTCTCGTAACACATTTTGTCTCTCTCTTTCTCAAAATACATTTTGCCCAACCTATAAAAAAGATCCAAATAAAAACCTTAAACTGCACATTGATCTATTCAATTTACATCAAATTTAGAAGGTAACTTTCATAAGTGACGAGTAGTGTCATCAGACTGACAAAACACTGTCATGGTGTCACAGCTGGCCTGCTGCATACAGCTGCTTCTTTAATGTTTTTCCTTGGGCAACAAGTCCTCTCCAAAGTGTCTGTGGCGTGCAACAAGCAAGGCACTTGACAGCTTTTTGTAAGTCCAGTCCTGCTACTTGTCACTCATGAAACTTGGATTCTAAATTTGACAGAAAACAAAATCCTTTACAGCCAGCTTTGATTCTGAATCTCTTCTATCTGTTGGGTAAAACACGCAATGTCAAGGCTAGTTCTTTTGCTATTCCTACTGTACTGCCACGGACTTGCTGAAGACAACTACTGACATTGTTGAGGCTGGGGAATTGCCCTGTACCAAGTGCCCATGCAATCTATGCACTTACGTATAATGCAAGGTATAGGCACATCTAAAAGCATAACTCATTTTTAAAAGATGGATATCTCAAGTTTGTCTTTATATCACCCAGGAGTAAAAGAAGAAGCGAAAAAGATTTTTTTTTTTTAAAGAAGAAGAAATAATCAAAGAAGAGAAAAGTTAACTCTTTGAATACATGAAGTTCCGGACCCTGTTACTCTGCCAAAATGCAGCCTTTCGGAAAAATTAGCCAAGAAGTCAACTTTCGGTTTCAGCACTTTGTTAGTTCACACAGATCCTGCTATGCCAGCAAATTATTTCTATTCTGCACAACATCAGGCTGACTTGGTGACTCTTTGCTTCATACAGACTAGCATAAAAAAAATAAAAATGCAAGCTTCCCTTTCAGTTTGGACAGGAGAAACAAAGGGAAGCTATCTATACACTTTTGCAGGGAACAACACATGATCAGTCATTCACAGCATGTATACCTCATTTGATGGCAAACTACCCCCCCCCCCCCCCCCCGAAAAACAAACAAACAAAAAAACCCAGGGGTGGGGGTTGATAGAAACGATGCAATATGCAAGAAAACACTGAAGACAGGGGGGGAAAAAGTGTCCATAGCTCAGCAGTGACTTGCCATTTACACCCGTCTTGATCCTCTTCACAAAATACCTCTATTATCCTCTAAAAACAGGGCCACTGTGCTTGGCAAACACTTAACAGCCATAACTGTTGCAGATGTGAAAGTGAAAGTTTTGTGAAACACTCAACGTTGACCAGGATCTACAAGCAACCAAGAAAGACCACCATGAAATAAAATTACAGTCAGCATTACATTACTCCACAGGCAGTCATTTCCCAGTATGATGACGATGACAGGTTTTGGTACAGATGGTGACAGGTTTCAGTGGACATAACAATAGATTTTCAGTGGTGATAATGACAGAATTCGGTATATAGATGATGACAGATTCTGTTACAGATAATGACAGATTTCAGCAGAGATAACTACAGATTTTTTTTTAGTGTACATGTAATGGAGTCCATCTGCACATTGTGTTACTGTACTGTATGTCACTTTCTCTGTCAGTGTCACTGCTTTTTCTTTGTTTGGGGGAGGGGGGACTATTATGTCATATATTTGTAATAATTCTTTTATGTATCTTTTATGTGTTATTTATTTCGGTGTCACTAAAAGACGTGAGAGCGCGAGAAAAAGTGAGAGGTGACACCAGTTGCTTCTCGTACATACCATCACAAAAGAAAAGAAGAATAAAACAGGAATATCTGGCTATGGCTCGATTGTTGTTGCCTACTTCCAACCTGCTACTTACATCTGGTGCTGACAAGCAGGACTAGAAGTAGGGAAGCCAAATAACATTCGGGCCAACAACAGACGAGTGTCTAACGGTCACAGCCATGGAGGACACAGGGGACATTCCATCAGGGCCCCTGTGGCATGCCATTCAGTGACCGAAACTACGCAAATTTACAAGAGAAGAAAGTGAACATGAAGCTGATGATTTTGTGAAGGGAGCGGAACAAATTATTGTGAATTACAAAATGGAGCAAGGTGCCACCGTGGAATGGCTACTAGAGGCACTAGCAGGTTGCGCCAGAAGGGAGCTTAGTTGACCAGCAGGAGAGGCAACCATGGCCGCAGAGGTCCTAGCCATATTAAAGGAGATGTTTGGCGACCAGCAGGGCCTGATTGACTTTTGACGGCATTCCACAGCTGATGACAAAGTATCTGTGAACGTGTCCTTGAGTACACTCAAAGTCCCTCCACCTCTGCACCATGACATTCAACGATTCGTGAGAGATCATGACAGTGTTACTTTCCAACAGGCATGAGCCGAAGCACTTCGTTGGATGCAGGAAGACAGTGAGATGGAGGTGCAAACCAAGCACGTTCAGGTGGCCCCACCACCCATCTGTCAAGAGCCTAGGGAGCTGCGAGCACAGATAGCAGCATCGACAACAAAGACAGAGGAGCTGCAGACTGCCCTGCAGAAACAGTATGCCCTAGCACAGCCACCACCATGAGTGCAGCAAGTCTTTCACTGGTGCAGGAAGCCGGGCCACTTTCAACGTGACCGCAGAGCTAGACGACTGTACGAACAACAGCAAGGCCAACAACACAGCACCATCCAGGACTGCGACCAAGGCGGAACAGAACTTTACATCCTGACAAGAGGCAGAGGACCATGCTTTTCACCCCAGCAGGGAAACTAGTGGTCCCTTTAGCCGAAAGTCAGGCAACAGGAGAAATGAACATTGTAGGCGATGCCCCACTGCAGATGTGTACATTAACGGCAAGGAGGTCAGTGTGATCGAGAAAGCAAGAGGCAACACCATCAGAAAAGAAGATTAAAACAGGAATATCTGGCTGTGGCTCATTTGTTGTTGCCTACTTCCAACCTGTTACTTCCATTGACAATTTACATCTTGGATGTAACCGAGTGCATCTGCACATTGTCTTTGTGTTACTGTATTCTGTATGTCACTTTGTCAGTATCATTAGCTTTTTCTTCTTTTGGGGGAGGACTATTAAGTCATTTATTTGTAATTATTCTTTTATGTGTCTTTTATGTGTTATTTGACATCACTAAAAGATGTGGTGAGTGCGAGAGAGAAAGCGAGAGGTGACACCAACTGCCTCTCGTAGATACCATCAGAAAAGAAGATTAAAACAGGTACATATGGCTGTGGCTCATTCGTTGTTGCCTACTTCCAACCTACTTCCATCAACCTTTTACATACACAACTGCCAGATTATGGATGATGACAGATTTCAATTTCAGTACAGATAACAAAGGATATTCATTGGAGATGACAGAATTTTTAGTACTAATAACAACAGATTTTCAGTGAAGATGGTGACAGAATTCAGCATAGATGACAGATTTGAGTTGTTACAACAGACGTTTGGCACAAATACAGACACAAAATTGTAACAAAGTTGACTGGCAAGATCAAAACACACTGTAAGTCAAAAAGAACATGTATTTCAATTAGACAATAAAAAACATGCACACATATTGAGTGTAAACACCTTCTTTTTTTTCAAGCAATGAACACACTAACAAATGGTGACTGGAATGAAATTTGAACTGCTCAACATCCACTGTTTGTTTGTTGCTGGAAAAAAAAGGTGTTTTCACTTAAGATTTGCACAGGTTTAGTATTGACTAATCAAATTTTCTATTGTTTTTCATCTTGTAGATGACAGATTTCTGTACAGATGATGCACATATTCACCAGGAATGGGTATTTTCTATCTGCAGTAAACAGATTTTCCCTGTGCAAATTTGTGTTGAATTCGTCATTGACCTCACACTCCTCAGCTCTGTGACAGTCTTCCTACGGCACACATCATCTTACTTTTCCTCTGTGCCCCATAGTGTTCTTCTTTCCTTCCCCCTTCCCCCTCCCCCACTTTAAAAAAAAAATCTTTTTATACAGTTCTTGTTAGCAGGTCCTCAAAGCATAAGCATTAAGTTCAGCATCAGTTCTGGAAGCAAGAAGCACCATAGAAGTCTGCATCCTAATTGTATCACCATCATCATCCAGCGGCTCACTGTGGAACAATGTTACTGTATGGGATAAAAAACATATATATACACAGAGGGGAAAAAACAACAACTAAACAACAGGAAAGAATTTTCAAAGACAGATTGGAAACAAGAGACATGAAATCACTTTATCCTCCAGTTACATTTTCAAATACAGCTAACACAAAACAACATAAGATATTACAATGCCAATAACCGATGACACCTCTCTCTCTCTATATATATATATGTATGTGTGGATTCAGTGTACCTGACCATTCAGGTGGCTGCATTCCAACTTCAGGGAAGCTTGATGATAAGCACAAAGTAATTTACATCCTACAGATCCGTTATAGCATGTAAATGTACCGGGCATACAAGTAAGTAAATTGGTGTTTTACACCCAGTCAACCAGTGCAGTTATATCAGGGCGACGGGCATACAAATAAGTAACTTGGTGTTTTACACCCAGTCAATGAGTACAGTCATATCAGGGTGACTGGGCATACAAAGAATGTTGGGGGCGGGGATAGCTCAGTGGTTAGAGCACCGGACTCGTGATTGAAAGGTCGCGGGTTCGAATCCCTGCTGGAACGGCGGGAGAGTTTTCTTCTCCAGGGTCGACTTTCTGTGCTGACTCTTATTTCGGTACCCGTTCCACCCCCGTGTTACCACAGTAGCACGTAAAAAATCCCGGTCATTCTGCCAAAAAGTGCAGGTGGCAGGTTACAGCTAAACACGCATACACCTTACGTATGTGGCTTTTATTGAACCGTGCTTCGGCATTGGTCACAACTTGTCCCTAATATGTCAAATGACATCTGAGGACATTAAGCATCAACTCATCATCATCAACAAAGAATGTTTTTCCTTGGGTTGGATCCTCTTTTAAAAAGTTAGTTTTTAAAGGCTCACCAGGCAACGGCACCCTGCCCTGCAGGTCAGCTTGAACTGTCACATGTTAACTGCTGGGTCTTTAACTGGCAAGTGCATTCTGCAAAAGTGCTGTCAGCCTTTCACTGGCAAATGTTATTCTGTGCTTTGACACATGTCTGCCTTAACTTTAACTGGCAAAGTGTATCTGGTGCTTTGCTGCATGTTATCCTTTAACTGGCAAAGTGCATTTGGTGCTTTGCTGCACATCATCCTTTAACTGGCAAAGTGCATTTGGTGCTTTGCCGCATGTCATCCTTTAACTGGCAAAGTGCATTTGGTGCTTTGCTACATGTCATCCTATAACTGGCAAGGTGTATTTTGTGCTTTGCCACATGTCGGCCTTTAACTGGTGCTTTGCCACATCAAACTTTAACTGGTAAAGTGCATTTTGTGCTTTGTCACATGTGAGCTGGAAAGGGTATTCAATTTTAATGTTCTGCCGCATGTCAGACATGTCACACACACACACACCCTGATATGCGACTGGTGTGTATGTGCACGTGTGTGTGTGCATTCATGTTGTATGCATTGAATTTTGACAAATATGTATTTGTAGAGAACGTGTAAGTGCTTAGGGCCTGTGCGGGTTAGGCACTCTAAGTATTCATTATTATTATATTATTCTTTAATTGGCAAAGTGTATTTCATACTTTGCCACATGTCAGCCTGTAACAGGCAAAGTGAATTTTGTTGCCACATCAGCCTTTAACTGGCAGTGTATTTAACGTTTTGCCACATGTCAGACTTAACTGGCAAAGTGTCTTTTGCACTTTGCCAAATGTGTCAGTCTGGCTTGCCTTTAATTGGCAAAGTGTATTCTGTGCTTTGCCACATGCGTCAACCTGATGGTGGTGCTTACTTTAATGGACAGACAATATTGAAACACGCGGAGGAGCATCTGGCAGGAGATGGCTCTTGATACAGGTGACTGAACTCTGATGGCACAGTTTGTAAATGCAGTTCGTCCCCACTTGACAAATTGCACATCAGAAACCCCCTCTCCCCTTCCCCTCAAAAAACTAAAACAAATGGGCCTTTTGCACAAAATGGCCAAGGCTAATTTAGCCCAATTGTCACATAAAGCTTCAGATAAACAGCAAAATAAAAATATAAAGTTTTTTTTTTTCAATGCAAAAGAAAGAAGACCCCAAAAAACTAATTAAAATTACAAAAATAAATTATACAAGGAGGGAGGAAAGACGAGCAAAGCTATCTGGGTAGTTTCACGCTGTCACCAGCAAAAAAAGTCTCACATTACTGACATGTTAGCTTTCACAGATATGATGTCCATGTTGACTTAGTCTCGTCCCAGCTGATAACCTTCACCCCAGTTGTGGCGACCACCTCCACCGCCATTGTCATCAGGGCGACGTCTGCTGGAAGGGGCCATGCCAAACCCAGCCACACCACCCCGTCGGTTGGGGAAGTATTTGTACCTGAGATGGGGGAAAGACAACAACAAAAATGATATAACTCATCTGCTGCCTGGCTACCTACCACATGCCACCACCATCTGTGCTTCAAAGCAAATTGATCACAAGCGCAAAATGGCTAGAAAACATCCATTCACATCAGTCTGGTTGCAAAGAGTGGTAAGCAACAAAACAGCCAGTGACTCACTCAAATGTGCTTCACTGTTCATTGTCACTGTAGTTTGACTGCATGTGTGTGTGTGTGTGTGTGTGTGTGTGTGTGTGTGTGTGTGTGTGTGTGTGTGTGTGTGCGTGCATGCATGTGCACACCTGTGCGTCCATGCGAGTGTGTGCATCAGTGTAATTGATTTTATTAAATTTTCAGTGTAATTAAGTGAATGAAACTGTATAAGTATTTACTTACTTAAAAAAATTAAAAAATTACTTGTTTATTATTTGTCAAAGGCAGACAACTGTCTTTCCTCTTTACAGATTAATAAAGTATGATTGAACTGTACTGTATTCTGCAGGCCACACTGTAAGCTCCACAGTTGCTGAACTAGATCTAGGCTCAGTCAAAGGTGGTCTGTGCAAAGCTGGTATAGCCATGGATCTACCAAGGCCCCATGGAAAGCAGTAACACTTTCACACCAGTTGGTCACAACAGTTCCTTAGGGTTAGACATGCCTGGACTCTTTTCATCTTTTGTAGTAGGTTACCCATAGAGCTACAGTGGCTTGGCAGTTACAGAACTTTCACACCAGGTAGCCACACAGTGGGTGCTCACACTTACAGTGAGTTACCCATAGATCTGCAATGGCTTGGCAGTTACAGAACTTTCACACCAGGTAGCCACACAGTGGGTGCTCACACTTACAGTGAGTTACCCATAGATCTGCAATGGCTTGGCAGTTACAGAACTTTCACACCAGGTAGCCACACAGTGGGTGCTCACACTTACAGTGAGTTACCCATAGATCTGCAATGGCTTGGCAGTTACAGAACTTTCACACCAGGTAGCCACACAGTGGGTGCTCACACTTACAGTGAGTTACCCATAGATCTGCAATGGCTTGGCAGTTACAGAACTTTCACACCAGGTAGCCACACAGTGGGTGCTCACACTTACAGTGAGTTACCCATAGAGTGGCTTGGCATTTACAGAACTTTCACTGCAAGTAGCCACACAGTGGGTGTTCACACTTACAGTGAGTTACCCATAGATCAACAATGGCTTGCCAGTTACAGAACTTTCACTGCAAGTAGCCACACAGTGGGTGTTCACACTTACAGTGAGTTACCCATAGATCAACAATGGCTTGGCAGTTACAGAACTTTCACTGCAAGTAGCCACACAGTGGGTGTTCACACTTACAGTGAGTTACCCATAGAGTGGCTTGGCAGTTACAGAACTTTCACTGCAAGTAGCCACACAGTGGGTGTTCACACTTACAGTGAGTTACCCATAGAGTGGCTTGGCAGTTACATAACTTTCACTGCAAGTAGCCACACAGTGGGTGCTCATGCTTACCTGGGCGTGAAGGTTGCATACCCTGTGTAGTGAGCTACCCACAGATCTACTATGGCCTGAGTTTAAAGAGTGACACCAACTTTCACACCAGTTAGTCAGTTAGACAGTTAACTGCTTTGACACATGCGGGATGCGAGGGTTGAGTTGTGTACTTACAATATGTTTGGGACAGAGAGGAGCCGTGCGCCGCCAAAGTCCTGGGGATACTTGAACATGAGGAAGAAGTACAGGTGTCCAACCACAATGCCAAACAACTCCATCATTCCTCTGCAAAAGAAAACATCAGCATTTCAGGCACCCGGTTATGATGCTATCAGGTCCCACCCCCACCCCCCCCCATTCCTAACATGTTACAACAGTGGTATTACCAGACTGATTATTAAACAATCCTCACCGGTGTGAAGAATCTCAAACTTGATTTATTACCGTCCTCCTCCTCCTTATCAGTCCAGGTCCTTGTCATGATGTCATCAGATCATCATCATCATGCGTCCCTACCGTCACTATTGTATCATCACGTTCCCCTCCTCCTCCAGATCATCATCATTTTGATTACTGTCTCATCAAGTGTAACCCTGGTCTATCCAACAGGAACCCATCCACTATTTACCACTGATGAGGTTCAAAGCAAACAGAACCCAGGTCACCATTCCCACTGTCATCAGTCTGACTTATCAAGTGTAACCCTGACCTTTCCAACATGAATCTACCCATTGATTACCAATGATGAGGTTCAAGGCAGAGAATGCAGGTTGCCATTCCTGCTGTCACCAGTCTGACTCATCAAGTGTAACCCTGGTCTATCCAACATGAACCCTGGTATATCCAACACAAATCTATCCACCACCAGTGGTGAGGTTCAAGGCAAACAGAATCCAGGTCACCATTCCCATTGTAAGCAGTCTGACTCATCAAGTGTAACTTGGGCTATCCAACACAAATTCATCCACCACCAATGGTGAGGTTCAAGGCAAACAGAACCCAGCCCCTGGTCACCAGACCTTCATCAGCTAGCTATCATCAGTCTACTCTAACACATCAACTGTGACCTTTGTCTTTCCAACACATCTGGTGACTCACCCACTGCCAATGATGAGGTTGAAAGCAAACAGAACCCAGGGCAAGTACATGGCCTGCACACACCAAATCAAACATCATGTAAACATCAAGGGTCAAGTCATCATCAATCAGTGCAAACAGAGCCCAGGGCAAGTACATAGCCTGCTCACACCAATCAAACATCACGTAAACATCAAGGGTTAAGTCATCATCAATCAGTGCAAACAGAGCCCAGGGCAAGTACATAGCCTGCTCACACCAATCAAACATCACGTAAACATCAAGGGTTAAGTCATCATCAATCAGTGCAAACAGAGCCCAGGGCAAGTACATAGCCTGCTCACACCAATCAAACATCACGTAAACATCAAGGGTTAAGTCATCATCAATCAGTGCAAACAGAGCCCAGGGCAAGTACATAGCCTGCTCACACCAATCAAACATCACGTAAACATCAAGGGTTAAGTCATCAAAAACATCATCAATCAGTGCAAACAGAGCCCAGGGCAAGTACATAGCCTGCTCACACCAATCAAACATCATGTAAACATCAAGGGTTAAGTCATCAAAGACATCATCAATCAGTGCAAACAGAGCCCAGGGCAAGTACATGGCCTGCCCACACCAAACACTATGTCAACATCAAGGGTGAAGTTATCATCAATCAAAACTCACAAAGACCCAAGTCAAAACCTCATTCCTTCTTTGGTGGTTCCAATATATGCATCATCAATGATCAACTGTCATGTCACATCCTGTCTATCCCAAGAATAACCCCTTCACCCTTACGATGGCCCTCATCATATGCCTCACATATATGGTATCTGTTCCACCACTGTATTGGTATCTATTCCACTGCAGTAGCACGTAAAAGATCCTGGTCAATCTGCCAAAAGTGCAGGTGGCAGGTTACAGCTAAACATGCATGCCATAGCACCCTACATGTGTAGCTTTGCATGAAGTGACGTGACATGATGCATGCTTGTGTGGTGGACACAGAATGCGCCAAGACGGCAGCAGTTTCATGTGGTACCAGCCATGTAACAACCAAACAGCATCGTATGTACACCACTTTGGTGGATATGTAAATACACTATAAAAAGCTAGTCATTCATTTAGAATCACATGTGACAACAGTGAGTCTGCTCGAGAGTGAATAGTGCTATATAAAAGCAACCATCAATCAATATTCAGGACAAGTGAACTGCTCAAGCACCACAAATACCTTAATACATAGCCAGTTTTTCATTTCATTTTGATACAAAATGACGATCACACGTTTCTTATTACAAGTAGCATCAGGACTGGGCGTGTTGCATCCAGTAGCAACTTGTTGCTGTTATTGTTAATGCCCTTCTTTGTGCCTCAATATTTTGTGCTAGCTAATCTGGTCAATGGTCACTGTTCATCATTCAAAGTCATCAAGAAGCCAGAGACACTGACCTTGAAGCGAGTTCCAAACCAGAACTGAACGATGACGTCCTTGTTGAGCTGGCACCACACGTAGAGAACACTCAGCACCAGCGGGTCCATCAACACCTGTAGCAAACACCAGCCAGGCAATGCTTAAGTCATCACAGTGTTGAGCATTGTGCATGGTAGATCACTGTGCACAACAGACACCAGACACGCTGTCTGCTTCAGCTCTCCTTTCTCCTTAAAAATTGTGGTTTATGGACACTGTCCTTTGACTTTGCCCCTCACACTGAATGAAACATTTAAACATGGCTCTCATCACTGCCTATCTTAATGCAAAACTCATTCTGGTGGAGACAGTTTAGGATTCAGCAGATTTCCCCTCCAACAACAGTACTTCAATTATACTCATGCATCATACCAAACCACACTTTAATTAAACCAAGTCATCATGGCATAGATAAGTGGAACTGTGAAAGTGTTGTGACTGTACACACAACATTGACTCACCATCACTTCAGCTACCAGTCCAACAATCTTTGCTCCAGTTAAGGCAGGTAATGTCACTTTGTCAGAAACCATGGAAGTTCAAGTTCAGTTCACATACACACGCACACACACACACACAAAACAAGCATGCTAGCCTACCCACCCCACCCTCATGACTGGTATTTCAAGCAAGCCTGGGAATTTCTGACCAAACCACAGGAGACAAATATTCACTTACAAGTGGCAGGACAACACTGAAGGGAAGTAACTGCATGGCTACACATCAACAGACACACTGTTGGCTAAATTGTAATTGTGTCCCTTCCCCTATGTTAACTCTTCGCAACCTGCCACCCTTGCCCCCAGGCTTGCAGATTCAGAAACTGTTGTACTAGCTCAAAGGGACAGTGCCTACGAAAACCCATTAGCCCAAAGTAATTATGACTAGCCAGAGATTTTGCCCTAAAAGTTGATTGAAAACATAAACTCCATTTTAGTTTTTATTCCTGGCCTTCTTCCCTGGGTTTTACTACTTTTAGTCAGATTAAAATGGTGATGACGTTGCATTGTAGATGACATAGCTCTGACTTTTACTGTGATGAAAACAGAAATGGAAAAATTGAAGGAAATCATCACAGCACATCAACAGAGCCGCAGGCAGAATTATGTCCTGCCTGTCAGGCTTGTGGGTTTTGGTCTTGAAAAGTTGAAGTTGGCTGCCTAACCCAAGAAGAAAAAGAAGATGGCACTTGTTCATCTTTCAGGGAAACCACAGAGCAAGTTACACATAGAAATAAATGTTCAGTGAAGCATCAAAGGATACAACCAGGCAAATCCAGTTGAAGAGAAGCATGAAGAGGTAATCAGCAGGTCGGCCATCAAATACGCCTGCAAAACAAATGGTGCTGTTTCAGATGTTTCCTGTAACTAGTGTAACTTACAGACACACTGCCATTTTCCTCAGCAGTTCATCTCTTTCTTCTTCCAGACACCAGGCCTGAGTGGGGTGTTTTATGACTGTCACTAGTGGTTCTGTTCTAACTGAAAATGTTCCATTTCTAACACAGTAACAGAAAAACAAGGGACTTGATGGATGATTTTGGAAGACATTGGTTTTCATGACCTCTACACTGTACATTAGTGAGAGCTTGGCAATCATGACCTCTGACCTGTGAATCACAAGCTGCATGCAGAATCTGTCGCTACAATACTGACACCAATATGCAACAGATTAACTTTATTCCAGGGGATAATTTTTTTTTTTTTTTTTTTTAAATATAGCACCACCACCACTACCAAAAATTCACCATTTTTTTCCTGCTCTAGTGTAAACTGTCACTGTCAGAGCCCTACGGCATGCTCAGAATTTCTGCATGGAACGTTGTAATAGATAAAACTGCGTTGTGGTGAAAAGTATTAATCTGTGCCTTTCACAGTGACATAAATTATATATTATGTAAGACTAGAGCCCTTTGAACCACTGGTCAGAATCCATTCTGGACTCTAGACAAATATTATAATTATTATAAAATATACTGTCAAAAACATAGCTTCAGAAAAACTCATAAAGTGATAATATTTGATATACATGTATGTGATCTATGCTTAATTGAAACATAATTTACTTTTTCTGTGACATGGTTGTGCTCCCACCAACATTTAAAAAAAAATGTTTTTACTATTACACTAAACTCAGAAACTTCACTATAATAATTTAATATCAAGTATTCATGTTTTAATGAGGAAATCAAATCTCAAAATATTTACATTCAGAGGCAATAAATAATGAATTTGTGATAAATCTTTGTCATAAATATATCACCGTATCAGTATCATTACAAAAACCATAATTTTCAGACTATAAGTATAACTAGTATAAGGCCATATATATATATTCTCTTCATAGACAAGAACTGGGTTAGCCAATTATTGGAAGATGCAGCTGCATATGCTGTTCTTATCAGTACTTTGTGTCACCAGCAAAGAAACACCCTGTAACAGTTGTAGTACAGAAATGACAATATACAACAGTTTTCATGATTTCAAACAAAGTACCTGTTTCCAGGCGTGTTGAGTAGGAGTAGAGGAAATACAGATTCATCAAGTAGTGGAACCCCCTTGGACCTGATATTGGGTAGTACAGGGCTGCTGTCACTGGCCGCCATATCTGAGATACCACAAATGTAATACTTTATTTATAAGCATTCTTAAAACATTTATTCTTTAATCAACAATGTCATAAAAAACAACTGACACAATTTTGTGTGAATTTTGATGAGTGGTATTGGTAATCACCTTGAAAATAATGCACTACAAAAGTACAAGCAGATCATATAGATTTATACAAATTATGCAAATAATACTTTATATGCTGATATATAACTTACAATTATCCAAATTATAAATACTTTTGTCATTGATGTGTTGAATAACTTCAGCTATAAAAAAATTTAAATACCACAGTTTAACTTAGCCTGCCAGTTATTTGCCCATGTCAGCAATTAGCTGATTTAATCATTTATGCTGTTTTGTGGTAGAGAGTCAGGATCCTCTGGGAGAGTCAGTGCCACAGAGCAATTTGAGCACTCCTCTTGATTGTTAAAAGCCAGTTTCATGTTACTTTGGTTAGTTGTTAGAATGTTACTGTTAAATCATGACACAGCGTGGTCACCACATGGATGGGTGACTGTTAGTGTTACTGTGAATATGCTACTGCTAGGCTTTAATTTAGTTTAAACTTGCACTGAGATTTCTCCAGTCAAAATCTGTGCACTCTACTGAAGTCATTCAGATGAGACCAATATTATAATTATAAACTGAGGTCCCCTGTGTCAGTGTGTGTACATGTACACACACTGACACAGGGGACCTCAGTTTATAATTATAATAAAGTATCTGTAGTTTATCATTATGAATTTAATGTGTATATAATATCATTACGTGTGAACTGATCATCTTTTTGTATGCGTTACATGTATCATTGTACGTATACATGTAACGCATACAAAAAGATCACAGTTCACACGTAATGATATTATATACACATTAAACTCATAAACTACAGATACTTTAGTCCATATCTGAGTTTGGTGGATCAAGGTTTGCCTTGTGGAAACAAAATTACCCAGCATGTTTTTATTAAAAGTGATTCTTCAAAGGTTGATGTTGGTCACTATTGTGACTATGGAAGAACTAGACAGAAGAACAAAAAGTAGATGACTAGATCTCTACCTACCAAAACTATGTTCACATTCATCAATACTTGGCGTTTACCTGATACAGTAACACTAGTATAGTAGTAACACTAAGTTACTAACAGGCTCTCTAATCTCAATTCTCAGTCACTTTTGAAATTTGAAGTTTGTCATCAGGCGAGCATCAGAAGTTATTCATGGCATTCTCACTGCCCTTTCTTTCTTTTGTCATCTTTCCTCTTCCCCCTCCTCCTGTCTTTGTGTTTCTGCTTCTCATTTAAAAAAAAAAAAATTCACTAAGAGTAAAACAGATCCAAACGTACCTGAAATTTGTAGATGAAGTGTTGAAACGTGAGGATCAACCACATGGGGTTGAGAAGACCGATTCGGGCTACGATAGGCACGACAACCGACGCTGTGAACCAGTACCGGCTGATTTGAGGAATGCCCCGATACCAATCGCCTATGTCGCTGGACGCCATGATTTCAGACACGTCTTTGCTGTATGAATAATCTGATGAAAACGATCGTTTCGCGATTTCCAAACGCAATTTTCTAAACCTGACGTGGCTGTCGTTGGTATGGTGGTTTTGCTTCTCCACTTCGGTGTCCAGTGAATATAACTCCCCCAAAACCGATTACCAACAAATACGGAAAAATAACAAATGTCATGACAAGACTATTATATCCCATATTAATAACTATAAGATCATTTCAAAACTTTCGAATTGTTATAAGGCTTTACGTTTTAACTAAGTGTCTGTGACAAACGACGAACGTGTTAATTGGAATGACCTTATAGTACAGGGAGTCCATTTCAGTTGTGCACCTAGAGCTCTTTAAAAAAACGAAATTCTTTAGCAAAAAAAAATGCAATTTTGTGAAAGTAAAATCTATATAATTTTGTTTGTAGATATGTGTTACTCATACACAATAATTTTGTCTGCGCTTATCTAATAACAATTCCGAAAATATTACTTGTATGATCCACAATTTTTAAGCAGCCTATCAACAAACGCGCCATGTTGAAACATGTCTGATCAAACCAGCTTCAGTTGAGGTCCTCTGGTTTTAGTCAGAATGTAACCGTTAATGCACGTTTTGTAATCCACGGCCAACTAGTGTGTGTCTGAAACAACGCGAATGTTGTAGTTATTAGTTCTAGCAGAATTCAGAGACTCAAAACTTTTACCAAAGGCTGTAGCGTCTTTGGTTACCACACATGTATAACATTTCCGTGTACTGAAGAAAAAAATTGACAGGAACAGTATTTACCTGTGTACTGGTTGGAAATAGCTTATTATCATATATCAATCATGATGAACATTGTTGACGTGTGTAAATCAACGGGTGGAAAAATCTGGCACCGAAAACCCACTCCTTCCAGTGATGATGGGTAAGTAAACTAACTTGTGCTAGTAAATCTAGTAGTACCAAAGCCTATTCAGTATTTGAAGTATTTCTGTCAAAATGATACACTTCCAGTCTTCCTCTGTAAACCACAGTAGTCTGTTTGGTTATTTTGTGGCTATTGGCGGTCCATATTTGGTTGTAAAGGAGTTGACGCAAATGCCATATTGTGTGTTTTGGGCGCTGCACTTTTAATCTTGTGAAAACACCCACTGCTAAGCTGAGCCAGGATGAAGGGACATTTTTGCTCAGTTTTTGCTGGGTTTACACCTGTCTCACCTTTGTGTGCACAATACACAGGAAGATTGTTGCACCCATTCACTGATTCAGTTTATTTTATGGCAACCAGTTGATCAATACAAAGTCAAAGGAGTAAGATTAGTTAATGGCTGCAGTTGTATAAAAACACAGGTATGGCTTATATGTCATACATCATTACATTTGAGATTTGCTCTGGTATGAGAACTGTGTAATTGACGATTAAGCTATATATTCAGTTGCATTTGAATGTTTACAGTACTGTGTTTCAAAGTACTCTGTACTTACCTGTTTGTTTTGCCATGTGCACCACTTTGTTCAGGTTGATGGTGACAGTGACTCACAGTGTCCCAAGCTCTCTTGGAAGCAGTGGACGAAATGTGAGATTCCTTCATGCAGCTTTCAACAAATCTGGTGACTGCTTCATTGCTGGGGATCACCATGGAAACATCTTTGCTTTTGACCTTGTCAAAAACAGGTTTGTACTACTACTACTGTACTAGTACTACTGCTACTACTACTACTACTATTACTACTACTACTACTACTATAGTACTAGTAGGTGACTTGGTGTTTTACACACAGTATTACTACTAGTATAAAGTTAAACCATGATTTACATATAATTGATAATGATATATATATATGTCTGTAACATGTACTGATGTCTGTGCAAGAAATGGCAGTTTAAGTTGTTCTGAGTCTGACCCTGAGCTTATCATAAAAAATAAAATAATTAGTATTAGTTCATTTTAATTTGTTGATCTGACTTATGAATTGATATGAGCGACTTTGGGAAATGGTATCACCTGCTCTATAATTTACATGTTTGCATTGGCCAGTGCTGCTGGTGTTTCTGAGACCCAAAAGCAAATTTATGTTTTGAATTTGAATTGGTTTTAAATCTTATCATCACATTGTGTACTGTGACAGGGTGATATTATGATTACTAAATAGCATCATTATCATAATTTTAATGTTTCAGTTCCATTGTTCCATAGAGTGTCATCATCAAGTCTTTTGTGTTAACTTTCTACTGTGGCATACCCTGATACAGGTTCTCAGTGAGCCAGACAACTAGTTGAGAACAGTGTTGCTATTTGGTGCTTTGAGTTTGGACTAATTTGAGTTTGAACTACACTCAGGTAAAGTATAATCTACTTTCTGCGGTATGCAGCTTCATAATCATACCCGAGTTATTGAGCTGGGGAGCAGGGTTACACCATTGTGGGTGTCCATGTCCTTGTCAAGTCACCAAGTGCTAGCTTTGTGTGTTGTGCAGGTTTTCCTTGAGTCAGAAAACAGGTCATCCGTGCACAGCCCTGGCCTTCAGTCTGCGCAGGACGTCAGAATTTCTGGTAGCTCTGGCAGACTACTCCTTGAAGTGTTTTGACACAGGTCAGTGATTTATGCTGTCCAGATAATTAACTGTGCTACCTACCCCCTCGGAGACAGGTAAAAAGTACCCTACAACGGAGATCCTCAGACTTGAGTGTTCCATTCTCTCTAGTCTCCATCTCACACAGGTGATGTTTCCCAGAAAGAAGGAAAAAAAGAAGCCCACAATGTAGTATACAGTTACAGCACAAACCACACAGAGCCACCCTCCACACACACACACACACACACACACACACACACACACACACACACACACACACACACACACACACACACACACACACACACACACTAAATAGCATGATTTGTTTTTGTCATTTCCCAATTCTAGTTCATTCAGCAGTTTTTTTTTCTCTAATGTCAGACACCAAAGAGATGGTGGCATGGATGAAAGGTCATGAGTCAGCCATTCACAGCGTGTCCATCCACTGCTCGGGTCGCTACGCGCTGACCACTTCCCTAGAAACAGCGCATCTCTGGGACCTGGACACCTTCCAGCGAAAACGAAAACTGAACAACAAGGAGGAGGTTGGACTGCTCAGGGTGAGTGGCTGCATGCTTGGCTTTTTGTGAGTTTGGTTTTTGTTGCATGCCATGGGAAAACCACACCTGAGCAGAGTTTGTATGACCTTTTAAAATATGCAAAAGTTTGGGAAAACAGAGGTGCATTTTGCCAGGCATGGGGAAAATGGCATTTTTGGCTACAGTCTTGAAAAGGTTGCAAATTTCATAACAATGGCCAGCAGATAATCTGCACAATAAGGATTTGAAAAACCAAAACCAAAAAGCAAACAGAAAACAATTTGTTTTTAAACCCAGGGAGGCCAGATAATAGCTGATAGAAGAAAAGAGGGAAAAAAAGTGATATTAATTAATTTGTTTAATTGAAACAGCTTCTGGACTTGGTTCAGAATGGTGTGTCATAAGAGTGTTCAAAGTGTGTAAGTGAGCAGTGACACTGGCTGGGACAATGGTCCTTAAGTGTGGGAATAAAATAAAAATCCTGTATGTAAGGAGTGTACCCTGTTCAGTCAGTTTTAGCTGTAAGTTAGGAGCTTGGACCAAGACAGAATTTGCACTAACGTATTATACAACAAGGGAATTTTGATGTATATTTTATTCAAAATTAATGGTACCAGTTCTTTCGTTGTGACTATTATTTGCTTTTGTATAGCTTTATTTGACTAATTCATGTTTTTTCTTTCTTTAGTCAGTCAGACTTTTGTTATGAGCATGATTTGGAGACATCTGGTGCCTTTTTATATTCTGTGTCTTCACAACAGATTTTTCTTTTCTGATTGTGCCATTGCAAGTGTGATGTTTGTATATTTGTTGACTTTGATTCATACACTGTATATTTGTTGACTGTGATTCATACATATATACTGGCACATATACATTTAGCCATGTGAAGTACTGAAACTTGACTCTTGGTTTCTTTTACCAACATTTATTTTCAGGTGTTTTTCTTGCCAATGAGCAACCTGATCATGACGTGTTTCCGCGACGATTCAATTTTCGCCTGGGAGGTTGAGACGCTGAATTGTAAATACCAACTTCCTGTGCCAGCTGGCGGCAGTCCACAGTACCGCTCCTTTGCTGCTTCCAGGTCCACACTTTGTTTTCCTCAAGAGAAACACTGGTTTTTATTAGAAACAAATACTAGAGACAGTTACTTATTTTACTAGAGACAAATGCTTGTTTTACCAGAGACAAATACTTGTTTTACTGGAAACATGCTTTTTTAGTTTTCCTTGAGAGATACACCATGGTAGTTGTTATGATGTTGCTAATCAAGGTGTAATGAAGTTGGTTTGTAATTTCCCGACCAGTGAAAGGGTTAGAAACACAGCATACTTTTGAGTATCCACCGAAGTGCTGTTTGGTTGTTACATGGCTGGTCTGATGCTGTGTGAAACTGCTGCAGTCTCGGCTCATGTTCTGTGTACACCATGTAAACATGCAGCAGCTTACAATGTCACTGCAGTGTTAATACTCCCCAGAGGTGGACGGATGGTAATGGTGATGAAAGTGTTAACACCGCACTGCTTTTGTGTCACAGAGATGGACGGATGCTGGCAGCTGGTGGGCGGTCACGCTACATTCATTTGTGGTCACTGGACACGCGTCGCTTGCTGCGAATCATTGAGATGCCCACCAAGGTCACCACAGTCAAGCAGCTGGAGTTTCTGCCAGACAGCTTCCAGGATGGCTTTGATCAGGTCTGCTGTTTGCCTTTGTTGAAAAGGAAGGGTTTGTGCTCAGTGATGCTTTGGGGGCGGGGATAGCTCAGTGGTTAGAGCGCCGGACTCGTGATTGAAAGGTCGCGGGTTCGAATCCCTGCTGGAACGGCGGGAGAATTTTCTTCTCCAGGGTCGACTTTCTGTGCTGACTCTTATTTCGGTATCCGTTCCACCCCCCACACCTTCTCAGCGCAACAGTCAGAGTGTACTCTTTAGTTGCTCCCTGCCACCTGCCAGATTTGACCTCATTAGCCCTGCTGGGGGTCAGTTCCAGGCCAGCGCGGGCTTTCTAGGGGCCCGTTGCCTAGCTACAAGACGGTTTCAAAATGGCGGCTGCAGCTTCAAGATTCAACCCCACTCCCTTACTTTCACAAAGATTTCACACCATTCTTCACACCTCCTTATCTTTGGGATGTTATCTCCTGTTTAGTCTGATGCCAGACTGCCCCCTGGCACCTCTTCCTCAAGTCTGACAGCAGTAATTAATGTTTTGTTAGGTTGTAAACATGATGGTGCCAGAGTAATTTCCTCCTTTCCATTTCACTAGAGGGAATTATCAGACCTCATAAATCAAGACCAGAGGTTTTCCCAGATGGTGTATAGTGGTCCCTGCACTCTCCAGGCTCTGATCTTCACATTGCATGCTGACAAACATGGGAATAATTAGCTGACAGGTCAGGAGGGGCTGTAAAAGAGACCCTGGTGCCAGTATCCCTACCACTTGGCATTGCCCACAGGCAGACTCACAACGCTTTCTTGTGGAGTGGATACCTGTGACTGCACATAGCGGTGTTTTTGATCAGTACTTGTGTGGTGTTTTGAATTCTATTTAAGTTGTTTTATTGACAACATTTTACAGAAGTAAAATGTATGAAATATAACAATGGGTGTTCATACTTTGGAAAGCCATCTGATAAATGTAAATAAACTCTGTCGAGTATGTGGTAAAAGGGCAAAAAAATACAATGACAGACGTGAAACTGCTAAAGACTGTAAATACTATGGAGAACAAATTTTGTATTATTATGGCATTGACACTGAGAGTGACAATCCTTTGACACACTCAACGAAGATTTGTGAACAGTGCTACAGTCATTTTCACAATTATTCAAAGGAGCAAACTGTTCCACAACACTTGTTGACAACATTTAGTGATAGAGTAACGTCATCAAGATTCCTGTGGCACATATTTGATGAAAATATTGACGAGGACAGTTGTTCAGTGTGTTCTCACTGCAAGGAACAGAATAAGGGTGGCAGGCCAAAAAAGGCTAAAAGGGGAAGAAAGGCAAGAAATGTACAGGATGATGTAAACCCTTTACATCAAGAAAGTCTTGAGTTTCAACCCAACATGTGTTCCACACCTCACAGGACACAGCGGTCATGTGGAGTTTCAAATGATTTGGGGTTAGGAGACCAAAAGTGTTCACAATTTTCATGTGAGTCAAGTCCACTGCTGCTGCATGGTGATCAGTCATCATCCGCTGTTTACAACCCATCACTGACAGAAAGGCCAGTGCCAGCTCATTGTGAAATGTTACCTGCTTCAAGTACTTCTGATGTACACTTAGAACAAAAAGGATCATCATCAACCTGGATTTCCACCAGCAACCCTGATATTCAGGCGCATGCATTTGCATATCAAGAGACTTTCGAGACACCGAAGAAAAGAAGAAAACTTGACACTTCCGCGGAAATATCTCTCAGTGAAAATGTGTCAGCTTCAAATGTGGCTAGTTCTACAACTTCATGTAGCCTTTGTACATTCAAATCAGCAACCACAGAAGAATGTCTCGCTAAGAAAAAGAGTGACCAGTTGTCAAGAGAAGAAGAGAAACTGTTTACATGGTTAGCTAAAAGGAAACTATACAATTCCAAGGACAGATCTATTCTGAAATGCAAAACTGGAGGGCAGCCAATTATATTTCACAGAGTGCCTACAGCCAGAAAATCAGCTGATGTAAAATCACCACTCAAAAAACGAAGAGCAAAGGTAGTCGAGAAAGTTTGCAGACAAATGACAGGAGGTGATGAAGAAACAGAAATAAAACAGTATGCAAAGCTGTACAAAAGGATGCCAGCAACTAAAAAAGACAAACTTTTTCATCTCACTGGTTGCAAAAGAAAAGTTGTGGTGAACAGAAAAACTGGACTGGCAATGAAATCATTATGTGGACTTACAACAATGCAGTACAGATTGCAGAGGAAAATACTGCGAAAATCAGGAATAACCTTTGCAAGTGAATGCTCTGAACAAAAAGAATTACAAGAACATATTGTACAAGACAATATCGTGGTTGAAGACAGACAATTGTTTTTTACGGATGAGTCATCAGCTACAGGGCAATCGCTCAAAGAGACACCCGTTGTGTATGTCAGGGACTTGTGCAGTTTTGTGACAGACTTGCTGGACAAGTACAGTGAACAACAGCTGTTGGATTTCCATGATGGTAAAATACCAGAGGACCAGATTTGGGTGAAAATTGGTGGTGACCATGGTGGTGATAGTTTCAAGTTATGTCTCCAGATTGTAAACGTTAAATCGCCAAACTCAAGACACAATACGTTCATGGTAACTATGTTTAACGGAAAAGACACTGCTGAAAATCTTCGGAGAGCTCTGTGGCACTATCGTCATCAAGTGTACAAACTGAAGAAACTAAAGTGGATGGGGAAATGCATAAAAGTGTTTTTATTCGGTGACTACGACTTTCAGTGCAAAGTATTTGGGTTGTCTGGTGCTGCAGGCACCCATCCATGTCTGTGGTGCTACACCACCAAACGTCAAATGCAAAAGGCCCCAGAAACTCAACCGGCAATACAAGAAAGAACACTTCGAGGCATGAGAAGAGACTACAGAAAATTTCTGAAAGGAGGAGAAAACAAGAAAAAGGCAGCAGCATGCAACAATGTCATCAGTTATCCTCTCATTAAATTACCTCTGTGTTACGTCTGTCCTCCATACCTACACATAGTACTTGGCATAGTTAAGAAACATCATGATATGCTTGAGGCTGAGTGCCACGAATTAGACAAAGACGTAGCAGCATGCCTGGCACAGACCAAACAGCCTGTAGACAAAAATACTCACTTTGGAAAATATGTCACCAAACTTAGGAGGGAACAGAGAAACAAATCGCAATCAGCTGGTGAACTGAAGAATGGGACAGGCCCTGTGGCTTCAAATCTGGATGTCATTTTAAATAAACACAAGATTGTCAGGAAAGCATATCACGGACGCTCCTTTGTTGGCAATCACTGCAAGAAATACCTCACACCTCAGGTTTTTGGCGACATTACTTCCAGCGTGCCAAAAACAGCTCTCCAACTTGTGTCAGATCAAAGCATTTTAACCAAGGCAGAAATCATTCATCAAAAGTTTGAGCAACTCTTTGAGCTCTTCAGCAAAGTTGACAACTTGTTGTCTCATGATCTGCCTGTGGCAGAGACGACAATACCAAAAATTGACAAAGCCATCAGTGATTACATGAAATTTTATCGCAGGAATTTCCCTGGAGAAAACACGCTGCCAAAGCAACACATTCTGGAACATCACTGTTCTGCTTGGGTCCAGACTTGGGGCTTTGGAATGTCTCTGATGGGGGAACAAGGAGGAGAACAACTCCATGCAACAATTAACGCACTAAAACGAAGAGCATGGGGAATAAGGAAAGAACGAGATCAGCTGAAATTTCTGATGAAACAGCATCACACACAGATTTCACCTACTCTAAGAAAACACCTGTCTACCACACCTACAAAGAAAGCTTAGCTTTACATGCACCACTGTTTGCCTGAATGCTGTGTTTCTACAACCTTTCTGTTGCAGTCTGTGCAAGATTGGAGTTAGTATTTATATTTTAACAACCACACAAGGTCACATCAGGACAGATCAGTTGTGAGAGTATAATGTAGTGTGACAGGTGTGATTATACACGTGTATAATCTGTACTTTCCCATCATGGCTCAGTGTGAAAAGTACAGCGAACACCCAATGTTTCTCTGAAACCGCTGACACTTGTTGGTGTACTGTTAGCCTCCTAACTGAATGCCATGGCCCCGGGGCCCCCTCCTTGTTGTTGATACCGGGACTGGAACTGTGCTGTAGAGTAGCTGAATTGGGCTTATCAGTGCTGAAGGGTGTGGATTACCAGGCCACCATAGCCAAGGTAAATCAATTTACTTTCTGAAACCACTTCGCATGTCTGTCTAGTAGTAGTTGCTCTTTACAGTGCTGGTCTTAGTTTGACTGCAAAAACCTCTGTTTGGTACTTACTGGTAAACAAACATCAATGTAATAGTAAGTAAAGATTCAACCATGCATGCCCCTTTTGACTCCACTGATAGTAGTTTTTTCTTCCAAACAAATTACACTAATATGTCAAAAGTGCTATGTTTGACATCTGCAGTTTATACAAATATCTTAGTAACTTCTTTAATTGCATTGAAGACTGAAACACACACAAACGACCATGTAACCCCATCCTCCACTGTGTACTGTCTGCCAAGCACTGCCACAGGCAACAGAGTCAGACTCCCACTGGCACAGAGCTAAATAGCTGCCTGGCGTGCCTTGCGCTAATTATAGCTAGCTGGCCCAGAAAACTAAATGGCTGCTTCTGAGAAGGTGTGCCCCGTGTTACCACAGTAGCAGGTAAAAAATCCCGGTCATTCTGCCAAAAGTGCAGGTGGCAGGTTACTGCTAAACACGCATACATCTTACGTATGTGGATTTTATTGAACCGTGCTTCGGCATTGGTCACAACTTGTCCCGAATATGTCAAATGACATCTGAGGACATTAAGCATCAACTCATCATCATCATCAGTGATGCTGTTGAGTGAGGGGGTGGGGGGCGGGGTCAGTCTGTTCATGCACTGTGGCACAGCAGCTTGCCAAAATTGTGCTCTCACAGCCTTTAATCTGTAGCTGCCAATGGACTACATGCAGATTGCATTAACAATGATACCAGCAGTTTGCAAAAGATTAACTTTATTCCAGGATAAAATGTAGCATTGGGCTCAATGGTTGCTCTAAAGAGTCCCAAGCTCAGTGCTTTTTATCAGAAAGTGTTCCATGACTGATAGAAAATGTTGATCTTCGCCCGTCACAGTGGTGGATAAAAATGAGAACTAACGGAACATCAGCAGAAATGCAATACATAAAACTGTTCATACACATACCCTTTACTCTTGGGAAACTTTGGCTGGGACAGACCTCAGCTCTTCTAGGTTCACTTTTAGTCTTTCTTTGTGCAGATTCTGGGAGTGCTGTCACAGGATGGCATCATGCGCTTCATTAACATCGACAGCTGCCGCCTGCTGTTTGACATGGGCACTGTGGAGAACCGCCTCAACCATGTTGCTGTCAGCCCCAACGGTCGACACGTCGTTGGTGTGATGGAGGATGGCAATCTGCATGTGTACAGTCTCCAGGCTCTGTGTGCTGACATCAACAAGGTGTGTTACTGTGTGGGCATGGGTGCCAGTGGCTGTGGATGTGTGTGTGTGGATGTGACTGTAACCCATCAAAGCCATTTTTGTGTGAAATGAGGTATCCGAAAAGGTAGGTGTGTGTGTGTGCATACATGAATGTACATACCCATGTGTAATGTGTGGTGTGTATGTGTGTGGGTGTGTATGCACGTGTAAGTGTGTTGTTAGAAGATGGCGATCTACACATGTACAGTCTACAGGCTTTGTGGCTGATACTACAGTGTGCTTCTGTGTGCTTGTGGGCTGACTGGTGTGTTTGTGTGTATGTGTGCATGCATGCTTTGTGTGTGTGCATGCATGCATGTGTGTGTGTGTGTGTGTGTGTGTGTGTGTGTGTGTGTGTGTGTGTGCACATGCGTACATGTGTGTGTGTGTGTTTAGCCTCCAGCACCCCTGGTGAAAGTGGTGAAGAGCAACAAGATGTCGGACACGGCGTCCACAGACACCATGGTTCACTCCCTGCACACCACACACCCGTCAAGTCTGGCTGCTGATGCTGAGGCTGCCAAGGTGCTGAGTCGTGTTGCAGACAGCATTGACAGAGAAGAGGTTGGTGCTTGGTGCTGAAGAGTTGGCTGAGGCAGTTGGCACAGGGGTCGGACACAGGGGAGTCAGCAAAGAGGGGTTTGTGTATGGGGATTGGAAAAAAGGGATAAGCAAAGTGGGGTTTGCAAATGGAGGTAAGGGGGTTCACCAGAGCAGGGTTGGGAAAGAGGGGTCAGCAAAGGGAGATTGGCAAAGGGGGGTTGGCGAAAGGAGATTGGGAAAGGGGGATCAGCAAAGGGAGACTGGGAAGGAGGGATAAGCAAAGTGGGGTTTGCATATGGAGGTAAGGGGGTTCACCAGAGCAGGGTTGGGAAAGGGGGGGGGGGCAGCAAAGGGGGGATGGCAAAGAGATGTTGGCTTATGGGGTTTTGCAAAGGGAGATTGTGATAGGGGGGTTGGCAAAGAGATGTTGGCTTATGGGGTTTTGCAAAGGGAGTTTGCAAAAGGGGGTTGGCAAAGAGATGTTGGCTTATAGGGGTCTGCAAAGGGAGATTGCGAAGGGAGGGTTGGCAAAGAGATGTTGGCTTATGGGGGTTTGCAGTGGGGGGATTGACAAAGAGATGTT
Organism: Alviniconcha strummeri; assembly: GCA_963584105.1. NCBI lineage: Eukaryota > Metazoa > Mollusca > Gastropoda > Provannidae > Alviniconcha > Alviniconcha strummeri. The sequence continues at coordinate 5,916,533 of OY757546.1, forward strand.
GGCTCAAAGGTTTTGCAAAGGGAGGGGGGGTGGGGGTAACAAAGGGAGATTGGCAAATTGGAGTTCGCAGAATAAGGTTGGCAAAGGGAGCTTGCCAAAATGGGGTTGTCAGAGGGAGATTTGCAAAGGGGGAGTGTATGTGTATAGCTGCAATCTTTACAATTTGAAGATGTGAACTCCACTTCTTCTGCTCAGTCCTGCATGAGGTATATAGGGCCATTAACTCTTTAATCAGCTTTAGAATCGTATGCAGCAGTGCAACTGATGTGTGGGCGTCGTCACCTTGGTTACAGACACGGCCGCAGTGCAGCCTCAACACCGACAAACTCCTGTCCATCCTGAAAGGTTACGGAGAATACCCAGCCAAATACAGGTACAGACATCTGATTTTTCATCACCAGATGGAATTCCATGAGTTAGGAGAGACAGGGGTTATTCTTGAGGAGAGAGAAATAGACAACAACAACAAAACTTTATCTGAATACTTCCCAGGGCAATGTTTTGGTAGTCGATTTGTGCATTTTTGTAAAAACTGATATTTCAGAATCTGGTAGTCTGCAGGTTTCAGAATCTGGTAGTCTGCAGGTTTCAGAATCTGGTAGTCTGCAACCTGCACAAGGCCTACCCCATCAAGCCTAGAGAAGATTTTTGAACTAAATATTTGACCTCTTGCCTGAGGGTGAATGACAGTAAGAGAGATGATAGAGAAAGTGTGTGTGCGTGTGTGTGTGTGTGTGGTGTGTGTTAAAGCCTACTGGTTGTTTGTTGGTGTGTCACAAGATGTTCATATGGCATAAGATCTTGTGTTTGTGTATGGGTGTGTGTGTGCATACAAGAGAATGTTATAGCAATTGGGTGTGTTTGTTGGTATGTCACAGGATGTTCATCTGGCGTAAGATCCTGTGTTTGCCGGAGAACCATGCAGCATATGGTGCCCTGGTGGACAAGGGAGTGCACTCTGCCTACGACAACCTACACAAGGCCTACCCCATCAAGAGCAGCAAACTCCTGCGTATCCTGCAGAGGTTGGTTCTGTTACACATAATATGCACTCAGACTCTGAGTTATGTTCACAGGCACTGCACACTCTCATGCATGCAGGCATACATGTACTGACACAAGCACGCACACACACACACACACACACACACACACACACACACACACACACACACACACTGCACACATGCACACACACACACATGTGCACATGCATGCGCACACACATGCATGCACACACACACAAGAATACTAACAGTCCAGTGACATGAAATGTGTACAGAAGTATGTCTCGGCGATGTTCCATTCATTCATGTACATGAACAAACAGTGCACAGCCAATACTAGAAGTCCAGTTATAAATAGTTGTAAGTTAAAAATTGACCATGTCAGATCTCATTTTATTTTGTGCAATATATATTACGTAGGCACATAAGAGCATCTCTGTTTAACAGCTAAAAGCAGTTCCTTATTGCTGCGGTTGATATTTTATTTTTAATTGTCAGTTTTTGGAATCCATGTAAAAAAAAAAATCACCAAACTCAATTTTTTTTTATTCCTCTTTCCACAGGCCATAGGAAAATGATATTCAGAAAGATAGTATAACAACGTATTCAGCTACATGTGTGTGTTGGGGTGGGGGTGGGGTAGTCAGGTGCATGAATTTACGGAATTTCTACTGAGTTGATTGCAACTGCTTGCGTTCCAATGTACATGCATTATTTCACCTCTTAGTATGGAAGTGCATGACTGGATGTTATACTGCAGTTCAAAATATATTCCTTGTGCCATGTTAGTGGTCACTTGGCTGTAAAGTATACCATTATTGTTATCCTTATTTATTTCCGCCAGTAAAGATCAGTGTTTGTTTTTTCCCTTAGGATTTTGTCTGCACTTGCACACTGGGCGCCAATCTTTGGAGAGACTCAGTTTCTGCCCTCGCTCTCCTTTCCTTTCATCAAGCTCTTCCAGAACAATCATCTGGTCTGCTTTGAGATGATTGCTACTGTCCTGGGTAAGTGTGAGGAGCCTTGTGGATCAGGTTGGAACTGTAGCTTAGCACCTGGCCCTGATCAGAGGCTATTGATGTGGTCGTTTTGGGCATCATGTCATCTCTAGTCACACTGTTAAAGCTAAAGCTCAATGGTTTCATTTTTTTGTGATGAGAGTTCTTAAAACCCTCAGAACTACTTTCAGCTACAGTAATCTTCATGACATGACACACTCCATTATTGAAATCCTTGATGTTGAGTGCAGCAGGTAACACTGCAACTGTATGTATGACAGTATGTATAGAGTTGAAAAAAACAGTTGCCGTGCTCCCATCTCACCTGCTACCTTCTTACCTGAAGAACAGTAACAAACAATCACAGTATAGCACCCTGAATCATCAGACATCTCTTTCACACAGTGTCAGAAATTGTATGCAGCGACCACCATGCACACATTGATGCTAAGTTGGGCCATTATTTTAAATGTGTGAGATATGCAGAAATGAGAAAGAGACTTGTTCACCTTGACAGTGATATGCAGAAATGAGAAAGAGACTTGTTCACCTTGGCCACTTTGCTGTTTCACATGTGGGAAAGGTTCCACTTTACAACCCTCAGGTCCTGCAGAATGTTATTAGCTGGGAATCAGAGGGCCTGGAGAAAATGATGTGTGAGCAGAACTTCATGCTGTGATGCTCAAAGGTTATTGAAGAAGGGAAGGCATTTTGTTACATTCAATGACATGGACTGGTTTGTTACATAAAGAAGGGGGAATATTGGTTATGTGCTGCGGCACTGAGACGCCATCCCTAATATGGCTTAAGGGGTCTGTGGATGTAGGCACCATGTTTACTTACTTACTGAGAGGTTGGTGCAAACTAACAAGAGAAGATAATAATAAAAAAAAGGGTCCTTGCAGCATTAAGCATGCCTGTTTCTTTTCCTTTCAGTTTGTTACTTTTGTGGGGTTTAGAAGTCATGTATTTCTTGACTGGAGTGATTGAAAGGATGAGTGTTTTTTTGCTTTTGTTTCAGTGAACTGGTGCCAGCACTGGTTCGAGTACTTCCCCAATCCCCCCATCAACGTCCTGAGCATGGTGGAGAATGTTCTTGGTCACCACGACCGTTACCTGTTGCAGCACTTTGTCACCTATGGTGTGACATCACAGGTTAGTCACATGACACCATGACCCCTACCTGTTACAGCACTTCGTTACCACCTCCGGTGTTGGATCACAGATGAGTCATGAATTACCATGACTGTCACTTGTTACAACACTATTACTGGTGGCAGTGTGTTGGTGAGTTGTATAGGACAGACATTTGAACACATCGGAAGGACATGAGTGTGCAAATATAAGGACAGAGCAGCACACATTTTTTTCAGCATTTTCCTATAATATATATGTATAAATGAGAGATGAAAATAAATGGCTTCTTGGGGGGGACAGAACTCAGATTTGCTGTCCAGACTTTAAAAACAACAACAAAATTACATCAAGAGCTTGGCTTAGCACACATTGTTTCTGCCATTTTTCTCTATAATAAGAGATGAACATGTATTCTTGCATGGACAGAACTCAGATTTGCTGTCCAGACTATTAAGAAAGAAAGGAAAAAAATGACAAATTTACATAAGGAACTTGGAGCAGATGTAGAAGTTTGCTGTCAGACAGCAATATGAGCACGTGTCAGGTCAGTCTTAGGGGGGTTGCTGTGCACTCTAAAGGGATGCTGTGCTGTATCTCCAGTGGTCCTTTGTTTCTTCTGCACAAGGCAGTTATCAATGGGCACTGATTTTGGAAAGTGCTCTTTTTCAAAATGCGCTCAAACGGGGCTTCCCCAACACAGTGGGCAATGACCTTGACTGTTACCTGCTATGACACTTCTCACAGTGGTGGGTCATCATGATGGTGACCTGTTACAACCTTTGTTACCTGTGGTGTTATGTTGTTTCCTGCAATTTTATGCATGGCCGCTACGACAGATGGTGTTTTTTACTAGTTGTGTGATAAGTGGTGGTTCCGGTGTCTTCCAGCTGTATGCGTGGCCGCTGCTGGAGACGGTGTTTTCAGAGGTGTTGACGCGTGACGAGTGGCTGATGCTGTGGGATCACGTGGTCAGCAACCCCCCCTCCTTCCTCCTCATGCTGACCGCTGCCTACTCTGTCTGCGCCCGTGGGCCCCTCATGCAGTGCACAGAGCTGGATGACTTTCAGGTAAGGGTGTGTGTGTGCGTGTGGGGGGGGGGGGGGGGGTGCATGTATGCATGTGTGGGTTTGTGTGTGTATGTGTATGTGTGCATGCATGTGTGTGTGTATGCATATTTGTGTGCATGTGTGGGGGGGGTTATGTGTGTGTGTGTATGTGTATGTGCATGCATGCTGTGAGTGTGTGTTTATGTGTTCCAACTTTGTATCTGACATTACTCTTAGCAGAAGCCATCAGTGTAATTGTTATTTTGCTGATGCACAGCAAATAGTTCAAACTGCAAACTGTCAAAAACCCGACACCCTTGTAGCTGCCATTGGAGGTGAGACTTGGCGTGGGCAAGTGTAGAGTGCCCAGTGACTGTACGCTGCTGCTCTCTTGTCTTCTGGCAGTACTTCTTCCACCACCGCAACGCAGTGGACGTGCGGCAGGTGATCAAGGAGGCGTACCAACTGGATGAGGCCACGCCCCGTGACCTTCACCCCAGCAACAAGCTGCAACCTTTCACCCCACTCACCCAGGGCCAGTACCCGGTCTTCAACAAGTACCCCAAGTTCATTGTTGACTATCAGGTAAGCGAGTTTGCTGAAAATGATTGTACACTCCTAGCTGGAGCGAGAAGGGGGGTGGGGATGATGGAGAAGGGGAAGGAAGGATGGGAGACAGGCATTGGAGGAGGAGGGGGATGGGGGGGGGGATTTGCTATGAGTGGCCAGAGTTTATCATTCACTATCAGGTAATATAACAGCTAGAATCAGCATAAAAAGGTCACTGCGAAAATGAGAAAAGAAAAGAGAGGATGAATATAGAATGTTAAACAGGTCCAGTAAAAATTTGGTTACTTGTAGCATGGTTTCACAAGGAAAACTGAAAGTTGTTTTTGATCCAGAAGAATCACAGGTGTTACAAGTTTCATCTGGAGCAGTCGCAAAACAGTATCATCCTACATTATAACCCCCGAGCCCCCCCCCCCCCCCCCCCCCCACCTGAGCCCCCCAAAACAAATCCCTGATCTTTTTGGTTCGACTTCTGTTGTTTCATTTTCCCCAACATGCACATTTGGTTCCCCCCTCCCAGCTTTGTAGTATCATGTGTATGTTTGTGTCAACTGATACATTCTTTTCTTGTGCAGGTTCAAGAGCGGGAGAGAATTCGTCAGGAAGAGACGGAATACCTAAGGAAGAAGTGAGTTATGCAATGGGCTGTGCCGTAGTACTCATGCACGCACATGCACACACACACACACACACACACACACATATACACAAGCTGCATGGTTAAATGGCGGGATAAAATCCCAAACACATGAAGGTATGGGAACACAGTTTCATAAAATTATACATCACACAGCATGAGCACTCTGTAGTAAAGAATTCACAAATAGCCAGTGCCTCTGTTTGACAGTGCTCCATTATCATGATTGATTGACTAGGATGGATTTGCTGTTTTCAGACAGCTGTCGCTGGGTGCCCAGTGCATGATGCTGCTCCGCCAGCAGGAATGACTGATTGAGGGGGGTAGATTTGATGTTTTCAGACAGCTGTCGCTGGATGCCCAGCACATGACCTTGCATCATCAGAAAGATTGACTGATTGAGGAAGGTGGGTTTGATGTTTTCAGACATCTGTTGCTGGATGCCCAGTGCATGACATTGCATCATCAGCAGGGTTGAGTGATTGAGGGGGGTGGATTTGATGTTTTCAGACAGCTGTCCCTGGATGCCCAGCGCATGACACTGCATCATCAGCTGGGTTGAGTGATTGAGGGGGGTGGATTTGATGTTTTCAGACAGCTGTCCCTGGATGCCCAGCGCATGACACTGCATCATCAGCAGAGTTGACTGATTGAGGGGGGTGGATTTGATGTTTTCAGACAGCTGTCCCTGGATGCCCAGCGCATGACACTGCATCATCAGCAGAGTTGACTGATTGAGGGGGGTGGATTTGATGTTTTCAGACAGCTGTCCCTGGATGCCCAGCGCATGACACTGCATCATCAGCAGAGTTGACTGATTGAGGGGGGTGGATTTGATGTTTTCAGACAGCTGTCCCTGGATGCCCAGCGCATGACACTGCATCATCAGCAGAGTTGACTGATTGAGGGGGGTGGATTTGATGTTTTCAGACAGCTGTCACTGGATGCCCAGCGCATGACGCTGCGCCGCCAGCAGGAGGAGGAGCAGTGGTACCAGCAGCAGGCCCTGCTGCTGGAGGCGGAGGAGAAGCGACGTCAGATGATCTCACAGGAAGAACAGAAGCTGGCTGACCAGCGACAGAGGTGAGACGCATGCTGCACCTTCTCCTTTTTCTTCTTTATTCATGGCGTCTTTTCTTTATGAAGTTTTTTTTTTTGGTTCTTCTTTTTTAGCATTTGGTCTTTTTTCTCAGTTTTTTTAATATTTTTATACCTTTGTTCTTTTTTCTCTGTTTTTGTTTTGTTATTTTTGTTATCTCTTTTTTCCTCCTCTTCTTCCTACCTTCCTTCATGTTTTTTCTTTTGCTGCTTCTTTTTCCTCTTCTTTCTCCCTTCTTTCATTGATTTCTTCCTTCCCCATTGACCTTCTGTGTGTGTGTGTGTGTGTGTAGACTGGTGGCCATGCATCGTGAAACCAAACTGAAGGAACTACAGTTGCTGGATGCAGCACGCAGGAAGTTCCTGCACTTCCAGAAGCAACAGAGAGAGGCAGAACTGCGCCGTCTTGATGACGAAATGCAGAGAAAGGTTAGAAATCAAGTTTTCAATCTTCTATATGTGTGTATGCAAGTGTGCATGCATGTGTGTGTGTGTGTGTGTGTGTGTGTGTGTGTGTGTGTGTGTGTGTGTGTAACAGAGAGAGAGAGTAATTTATTAGCCACGACCTGACTGCAAATACTTGATGTTTAACAAGTTCATCGTATCAGTCAGACTGTGTCTGGTAGTTTGTGTACCTGTGTGTATGCTTGAATGTTTCTGATGTCTTCTTGCTTCATTGTCTGCTTATTTCCTTAAAGGTATGACATAACAGGGGAACCCCCTTCCCCTGTTGGCAGAAAACATAAAGTGGATGATGATGATGATGGTGAAAATCTGCAGACTGTGAACATGTCCTTCTTGCAGCAGCACACTCACTGCACTTGCATAGTGGGAGCGTAGTTGTTATAGATGCTAGTTGAGGGGCTAGAAAAAGCCTGGCATGGAAGAGCAGCTTCCATGCCGTTCTTCATTTAAAGGCAGGATCTGATGATGGATAATCTGTTACTATATAGGCAGAATCTGTTTCGTTATAATCATAAATAATATGTTATGATGACAGCTGGCTGCGTTTCAGCTTTAAGCATCCAGTCTCTTGTCTGTCCCTCACATGTTGCTGCTGCTGTCTTTGTCACCAGGCATTGATGCGAGACCAGGAGACCCACAGCGCTATAGAGGAAGCAGAAATCAGGAACCTGGAACTGCAGCTGCAGAAGAAGATGTTTGAGCAGGTAAGCAAGTGAGAGACGGGCGTTTGTATGCTTACCTGTCCTTTCGAAAATTTGTCTAACACTTCATTAATTCCTTTGGGGAACTTTGGGTTGCCTTACCTGGGTAACGCTGCAGCAGCCGCAAGACCAGCATTGCTCATTCCTACCAGTGCTTGCAGTGTTTTGCATGTCCAGACAGTGGTGTGGCTGCCAGGGTTTTGGATTTTTAATGTGCACCCAGGTGCTGGTGCATGCGATTGCACAAGGGGGCTGTGTAAACACTATCAGAGAGTCAGCATTGACAGTTGACTCTGGGAGAAAAATCCCTTGCTGCACTGGGGAATTGAGCCTGTGTCAGTATTGCGCCTGGCTTTTCAGCCCGACACTCTGCCAACTGAGCTACCCTGCTTCTGTGTGTGTCCATTTGCCTCTTACCTCCCAGTCAGTGCATGTGCTTGTCTCTCAGTGTCTGGGTTAGGGTTGGGTTATGTATTGCACTGTGGTTCTTTTTGTTTGGATTTTGGTTTTGAATGCAGATCCGATTATGTGATTGTAAGAAATCCTCTCTCCTCACTGACTGAAATCTAACCTCAAGACACTTCTTTTTTCCAAACCAACAGACCTACATTGTTTTCTGTTCCACACTGCTATCTTCCTCTGCCACAAATCCCTGTTTATTGTCTGTTTAAATTGGCTGTAAATTGTGTGTATATTTTATATAATACTTGTGTGTGCAGGTGCCCATGTGTGTGCATGTGTGCACTGAGAACAGTCTCTCCAGACCAGATTTTGTGCTGTAGATATATGCTTTTATCAGTATTGTTATTATTATGACACAGGAGCTGCAGCGAGAGTTTGCGCTGGCATCGGTGGGGCTGAGATCGGAGCAGGAAGTGGAGCGCAAACAGGAGGAGCTGGAGCAGCGCATCCAGCACCGCCTGCAGGACGCGGAGCGGGAGCGGGAGCTGGAGGTGCGCAAGATGATGCAGCAGCAGCTGGCCGGCGCTACGCAGCGCAACATCGACATGCGGACAGGCAAGGAGATGGAGCACCGCTTCAGGATGGACCAGCTGGAGCAAGAGGCCAAGAACGTGCAGGTACAGTGTGTGTGTAGGCATGGTACACCCTCTCAGGAGAGAGGCCAAGAACGTGCAGGTAAAGTGTAAAGACATGGTTCACCCTCTCAGGAGAGAGGCCAAGAATGTGCAGGTAAAGTGTAAAGACGTGGTTCACCCTCTCAGGAGAGAGGCCAAGAATGTGCAGGTAAAGTGTAAAGACGTGGTTCACCCTCTCAGGAGAGAGGCCAAGAATGTGCAGGTAAAGTGTAAAGACGTGGTTCACCCTCTCAGGAGAGAGGTCAAGAATGTGCAGGTAAAGTGTAAAGACGTGGTTCACCCTCTCAGGAGAGAGGCCAAGAATGTGCAGGTAAAGTGTAAAGACGTGGTTCACCCTCTCAGGAGAGAGGCCAAAAGTGTGCAGCTTAAGTGTGTGTAAAGACATGGTACACTGCTTCATGATTGGCTGACCAGAAAGAATGTGCAGGTAAAGTGTGTAAAGACATGGTCAGGTTGGGCTGACCGGAAAGACAGGCTGACAGTGTAGAGGCGGAAGGTGTGTATAAAGGAACCTGTCGCTTGTGCTTGCTTTGTGTCAGTCTTGGAGAATCACATATATGTTAGGCACAGTGAGTGCTTGAAGATGTCACACTGCCTCAGAATAGCTTGCTGCAGAATGATGGGCTAGCTCTGGTGTAGGGCTGGGTGTGTGGCTGCTTCAGTTTTCACTTCAAAAGAAAAAAATGTATGGCTGTCTGTGTCCGTGCAGTGTTGATACAGCTTCTGTGTTTCCCCAGCTGGCCAAGCTGCACACCCAGAACAGAGCGCTGGAGAAAGAAGTCCATGACTTGATGGGACGCTGCCAGGAGGACAAGGTATGGTAGGGGTGTCACAGCTCACACAAACATGCAGGCAGGCAGGAGCACACACACACACACACACACATATACATGCACACACACACACACACACACACACACATGCACACACACACACACACACACACATACATGCACACACACACACACACACACACATACATGCACACACACACACACACACACACACATGCACACACACACACACACACACACACACACACATACATGCACACACACACACACACACACACACATGCACACACACACACACACACACACACACACACACACACACACACACACACACATGCACACACACACACACACACACACACATGCACACACACACACACACACACACACATACATGCACACACACACACACACACACACACACACACACATACATGCACACACACACACACACACACACACACACACACACACACACACACACACATGCACACACACACACACACACACACATACATGCACACACATGCACACACACACACACACACACACACACACACACACACACACACACACACACACACACACACACACATGCACACACACACACACACACACACATACATGCACACACACACACACACACACACACACACACACACACACACACACATACATGCACACACACACACACACACACACACACACACACACACACACACACATACATGCACACACACACACACACACACACACACACACACACACACACACACACACACACATACATGCACACACACACACATACATGCACACACACACACACACACACACACACACACACACACACACACACACACACACACACACATACACACACACGCAGACAGTTATGCAACTTTATTGCCAAGTGTCAATACACTGATTGCATGAGGAATGTTTTGTGGTGCCAAGTTACACTCATCACATTTACTCCAATTGTAAAACATTTAATTACAACAAGAGCAAATAAACATCCTGGTGAAAAGTCATTCATAGATAAAAACATGAGAAAATCCCACTGGCATCAAGCTGTGCATATCACATAAAATTGCCATTTCCCAAGGACCCCCCCCCCCCCCCCCCCCCACACACACACACACACATGCAAGCATGCACACATGCATGCATACATGCATGTGCACACACACACATATACACTTGCAAACCTGTCACCAATTGCACTGTTAAATAAAGCCTCATGATATTAAGACTGCATTGCATATCGGTTTATATCAACAACAAAAAATTAACATTATGCAATACGGCTTTGGCAGGACCATGAGACAGAGGCGGGGCTAGCAGAACTGGCACTGGATAAAGAGGAGCGAGGGGTGGATGCTGCTCGTCGCCTAGCAACCATGGAATCGGAGGTTGTGGCTGGTCGACAGCACACCCGCGGTCTGGCTGCCAAGACTGGTGACAGTGGGTATCACCTTTTGGTCACTGTGGGCTTAAATCACAATGTGGGGGGTTGGGGGAAGGGAGGGGGTATTGATGGAAATAGTTTTTGTTGTTTGTCTGTATGCTTGTGGATTGCTTGTGTTAAAACTTCTGAAAGGTTATTTTCAGTGCAGTTTGATGGTTGCTGTCATGCATTAGAAGAAAGGCATTGTTCTTCACCAGAATCAGTCTGTATGTGTGTGTGTGTGTGTGTGTGCGTGTGTGTGCATTCATGTGTGTTGGTGTGTTTGTGTGCAGTTTCTGTGCATGAGAGGGAGAGTGTGTTTGTAAGTCTGTGCTTCCACTCCTCTGTGAAATATAAGAACTATGACCTGGAACAGTGCAAGCAGACATGTAACTGTATAGATGTTTGATGGCACATAGTTGTTGACCAGGACGCTTATGAAGCCGGACATGTTCTGGATTTGTTTGTGGCCAGGCCCATCAGGCGGTGCTTGTTGTCGTGTTCATTGTCACTGTGTCCTTTTACCCTTCCAGGCCACAGGCTGTATGGGCAGGATTCCACCCTGGACTCCAACCTCACAGCCGATGATGGGGATGAGCGACCTTCCAGAGGTAACGTGCTGCCCGCCCCTTGTGACGTTAATTAACCCCTCACTCTTTGGTAAATCAATCACTTTTACTGGACTTACTTAGGCCCTTCACCCCCCAACCCTTGAAAACAACAGTATGCCAGGCCCTTCATCCCTCTGCTGGCAACAGTGTGCCAGGCCCTTCATCCCTCTGCTGGCAACAGTATGCCAGGCCCTTCATCCCTCTGCTGGCAACAGTGTGCCAGGCCCTTCATCCCTCTGCTGGCAACAGTTTGCCAGGCCCTTCGTCCCTCTGCTGGCAACAGTTTGCCAGGCCCTTCGTCCCTCTGCTGGCAACAGTTTGCCAGGCCCTTCGTCCCTCTGCTGGCAACAGTTTGCCAGGCCCTTCGTCCCTCTGCTGGCAACAGTTTGCCAGGCCCTTCATCCCTCTGCTGGCAACAGTTTGCCAGGCCCTTCATCCCTCTGCTGGCAACAGTTTGCCAGGCCCTTCATCCCTCTGCTGGCAACAGTTTGCCAGGCCCTTCATCTCTCTGCCAGTGTGCCAGGCCCTTCATCCCTCTGTTGGCAACAGTTTGCCAGGCCCTTCATCCCACTGCCGGCAACAGTTTACCAGGCCCTTCATCCCACTGCCGGCAACAGTTTGCCAGGCCCTTCATCCCACTGCCGGCAACAGTTTGCCAGGCCCTTCATCCCTCTGCTGGCAACAGTTTGCCAGGCCCTTCATCTCTCTGCCAGTGTGCCAGGCCCTTCATCCCTCTGTTGGCAACAGTTTGCCAGGCCCTTCATCCCACTGCCGGCAACAGTTTACCAGGCCCTTCATCCCACTGCCGGCAACAGTTTGCCAGGCCCTTCATCATTCTGCTGGCAACAGTTTGCCAGGCCCTTCATCCCACTGCCGGCAACAGTTTGCCAGGCCCTTCATCATTCTGCTGGCAACAGTTTGCCAGGCCCTTCATCCCTCTGCTGGCAACAGTGTGCCAGGCCCTTCATCCCTCTGCTGGCAACAGTTTGCCAGGCCCTTCATCCCTCTGCTGGCAACAGTTTGCCAGGCCCTTCATCCCTCTGCTGGCAACAGTTTGCCAGGCCCTTCATCATTCTGCTGGCAACAGTTTGCCAGGCCCTTCATCCCACTGCCGGCAACAGTTTGCCAGGCCCTTCATCATTCTGCTGGCAACAGTTTGCCAGGCCCTTCATCCCTCTGCTGGCAACAGTGTGCCAGGCCCTTCATCCCTCTGCTGGCAACAGTTTGCCAGGCCCTTCATCCCTCTGCTGGCAACAGTTTGCCAGGCCCTTCATCCCTCTGCTGGCAACAGTTTGCCAGGCCCTTCATCCCTCTGCTGGCAACAGTTTGCCAGGCCCTTCATCTCTCTGCCAGTGTGCCAGGCCCTTCATCCCTCTGTTGGCAACAGTTTGCCAGGCCCTTCATCCCACTGCCGGCAACAGTTTACCAGGCCCTTCATCCCACTGCCGGCAACAGTTTGCCAGGCCCTTCATCATTCTGCTGGCAACAGTTTGCCAAAGTCCTCTTGTTCTGAGCCGTCCTCTCTCACGGTTTCTGGATGGAACCCATCTCGTTTCACTTTTACCATAACCTGCCAGTAATGACAGGGTCAGTAGCCTTTGACTGGGGTGCCTTCCTGTAGGCAGAAGGAGAAGACTTGGATGTCTGTTGGCATTCCTCAGCCAAAACCCCTGAGGTTCACCCAGTGTTGGGTGAGACGGTAGCATGTGCAACTGTTTTCCCACATCTGTACACACTGTCTTACATTATGCAAGTGCAGTGTTACTTGCCACCATTACCTGCCGTTTGTTTCACATTTGAGCTCTTGAAGGTGCAGACTTTTGGTTTGCTTTTTACCATTGAAATGCAGAATTGGCTTGTGTCATATTTGATACTTCTGACACATATTCTGGCCTTGTTCCTGGTGTCACTGACACAGACTGTTGGGCACAAAACGGCAACACTCACAGTTGTAATTTGGCAATTTTCAGATGTTGAGCTGTTTAATAAACAGGACAAGAAACTGAAAATGGGCTATGTGTCTATTTTCTATTCCATTCCTGTCATTAGGGCCTGTAGTGCTTCTTGGCTTCAGTGCCCCTTGTAGGTGATATTGTGGTAAAGACAAACAGTGCCCCGATTGTGGTGAAGACAAACAGTGCCCCTTGTAGGGGATATTGTGGTGAAGACAAACAGTGCCCCTTGTAGGGGATATTGTGGTAAAGACAAACAGTGCCCCTTGTAGGGGATATTGTGGTAAAGACAAACAGTGCCCCTTGTAGGGGATATTGCGGGGAAGACAAACAGTGCCCCTTGTAGGGGATATTGTGGTGAAGACAAACAGTGCCCCTTGTAGGGGATATTGCGGGGAAGACAAACTGTATAAAATGTTGCCCCTGCTTGCCTTTCATGTACTTGTTGTTTCAGTATGAAAGGGCTGCTCAGCAGAAGTTCTTTTTGGTGGCCAGAGCTGTGTTGTAAGGGGGTTCCACTGTCCTTTGCTTGCATTTGGTGCACGCAGGCTGGACTTGATGGTGTTGCTTTCTTTCTTGCAGTGAAGTTTGAGCGCGACCGGCAGATGTTTGACCAGCAGGAAATGGAACTTTTGAAGGAGGTACGGCGGTTGCGGCAAAAACTGGCAACCGACAACCGCAACAAGCGGCCACCGCCCATCAGCAGCTCAGGGGACTGCTGAAGCTGAGCAGGCACCAAATGTTTTCACCGCAGTCAGCGATTAGAGCGGTGACTGCTGGTGTTGTGCAGACTTACACTGCAGTCAAAGATCAGAGCGGTGACTGCTGGTGTTGTGCAGACTTCCACTGCAGTCAAAGATCAGAGTGGTGACTGTTGATGTTCCGCAGACTTTCACTGCAGTCAGAGATCAGAGCGGTGACTGCTGAAGTTGTGCAGACTTTCATTGCAGTCAGAGATCAGAGTGGTGATTGTTGATGTTCCGCAGACTTTCACTGCAGTCAGAGATCAGAGCGGTGATTGCCAATGTCAAAGCAGGCAGAGATTGCCAATGTTGTGCAGACTTTCACTGCTGTCAGATCAGAGCAGTTATTGCCAGTGTTGTGTAAACTTTCACTGCAGTCAGAGATCAGAGCGGTGATTGTCAATGTTGTGCAAACTTCCACTGCAGTAGAGCGGTGATTGTCAATGTTGTGCAAACTTCCACTGCAGTAGAGCGGTGATTGTCAATGTTGTGCAAACTTCCACTGCAGTTAGAGACTAGAGCGGTGACTGCCAGTGTTGTGCAGACCT
>OY757546.1:5936383-5946148 GCA_963584105.1 Alviniconcha strummeri
TACCACCATCGTGTACGACGTACCACCCCCATCGTGTACGACGTACCCCAATCATGTACGATCCACTCCCATCGTGTACGACGTACCGCCCCCATCGTGTACGACGTACCCCAATCGTGTACGATTCACTCCCATCGTGTACGACGTACCACCCCCATCGTGTACGACGTACCCCAATCGTGTACGATCCACTCCCATCGTGTACGACGTACCGCCCCCATCGTGTACGACGTACCCCAATCGTGTACGATCCACTCCCATCGTATACCGCGTAGCTGCAGCGGACTGGATCTGCTCCGTGTGCCTAGCGGTCCGTCACCCCAGCGTCAGTGCGGGAAAACAGCGCCGGCCACTTCTTTATGATTATTGATCGCCCTTGCTTTTGATCCACACCCGACTGCGGCGCGCGGGGTGGAAATTAGCACGCTCTGATTTACATCTGTACCCGGGGCCTGTTTCACGCGGGCCCTCGTCATAACACGGATTGTGGGCCTTGGCGATGTTCGTGTCTCCTTGTCTGCGAGTGGATGGTGGGTCTTGGTGATGTCGGTTGATCCTTTGATGCCACTTAGGGAAAGCTAATTGACGAGGAAAGGAAAAAGCTTTCTGGAAAAAAAAAAAAAAAAAAAAAAAGCCCCCGAAACAACAACCAGCAATAGAAGAAGAAGAAAGAAAAAAAGAAAGAAAAAAGAAGAAGAAGAAGAAAAACGAAAAAAACACACACACGCACAACTAACCCCTAAAATGCAAACAAACCCAAAACCACACAAATCCCAACAACAGCAACAAAACCACACACACACAACAACAACAACAACAACAACAACAGCAAAAAACAACAACAAAAAACTAAACAAACAACAACAACAACAAAACCAAAGAAACAACACAAAACAACAAATAAACCTACAACAACCTCGGTTCCATTCCGCTTTGGCTCTCCTCTCTTCAAAAGTTGTGGTTCATGGACATGCACTGTCTTTGTGACTTTGCCCCTCACAATCAATAAAAACATCCAAATCAGGCTCTCATCACTGCTCGTCTCACTGCACTGTAACTTACTGCAGAGTCATTCTAGTGGTGATCGCCGACAGTGTAGTGTCAGGTACAGTCACCCTCTTCCCCCACCTCCTGGGACCTCGGTACCCGCCATAAATCTTTGGAGGCAACCCGGCGTTAAGCAAGTTTAACCAAACCAAACAAGAGGTTCAGAGCTCAGAGCTGTGTGAACAGGGAGACGGAGCTGAACCTTCCCTTCCTAATGAACCATGGACCCATGTAGATATAGGTCCATGTAACAAACCCTATGGTTTCTGTGGACGTTTATTTATTTTGGTGTTGAAAATTTTACTGTAAGAATGAGTAGTCACTGAGTACAAAATTGAAAATACTATTATATATATATGTGTTAAACAGCTGTTCTTTATGCATTAGAAAATGCTTCTGTTTTCAATGTGTTCAGCTTAATTTAACCACATTGTTAATGTGGCAGAGCTGGTGAGAGTGAAGAACAATTTCCGTTTAATTGTTATGATTGCAACGGACAGTAAAGTATTTTGAATTTGTTAGGCATCGTTGAATCAAGCGGTTGTGGGCCCCTTTGTCGCAGAGTGCCCGTTCCCACTACAGGTAGCCACTACGTGTTCATTTTCTTCGCAACAGCCCGTTTCCGATAATGACAAAATGATGCCGTCTCCTTCAGCAAGGTCTACAATCAGGTTGCCCCAAACCGGTTCGGTGAAACGGGATTGTGTTGTGGAGCGGTTCCGTCACGCGTCATTGATTTGATGAGGAGGAGGAGGAGTGGAAGGGGGGATGATTAGCTGAATGGGGATTGGGATGCTGGATGGGTTGAGGGGTAGGTGGTCTGGGTAGTTTAGGATGTTTGATCACACACCCGCCGCTCTGAGTCCTGTGAGAGACTAGAGGTGACGAACGGTGCTGGCTTAATTCTCTCTCGGACATTACCACTGCAGCCGACAGTAGTTCTCTCGGCAAGGCTTCATTGTTTTTCGGAAAAACAAACACAGGAACAAACAAGCAACAACAACAACCGTACTTTGTGGAAAAAAAGAAAAGAAAAAAAGAAGAGGTTCCGCTCCGTTACCAGGAATGAGGAATGTAGACGACTAGACTAGCTTCAATGACGCCTTCATTACTTACTGGCCAACAACAACAGCAACAACAACAACAACCGTACTTTGCGGCAGGAAAACAAAAATGAGGTTCCGCCGTTAGCCGTGATACCAGGAATGAGCACTGTCGACTAGTTCCAGTGACACCTTCATTGGTTACTGACCAAAACAACAACGACAACAAAACCGTACTTTGAGGAGAAAAGGAAGAAGAAAAGAAGCCCCGCTGTGATACCAGGAACGAGGAATGTTGACAACCAGTTCCAGTGACACCTTCATTGGTTACTGGCCAACAACAGGATTAACAACAACTGTACTTTGCGGCAAGGAAAAAGAAAGAAGTTACGCTGTGAGCTGTGATACCAGGAACGAGAAATGTCAACGACTAGTTCCAGTGAAGCCTTAATTGATTACTGGCAAACAGTAAAGCTGTTGGTTCTGTTCGTGTTTATGTGTGAAGGTCATGCTATGTAATGCTCGGCAACGAAGCAAAGTTGGTAATATCTAGCTGGACCAAGACAAAACAAACACTTACAGATAAAAAACGAATTAAACAAACGGGATTTCCTTGAAATGTAAGGCGGAAGCAGTGTATGTATAATATTGTTTTAAACCAGAACGGTACTTATGAAATAATGCGGTCTGGAAATACTTCGATCTGGGGTCTCTGTGCTTTGGTAGTGTACCAACACAAAGCCCTCCACAAAGGAGAACCAAGGTGTGCGTCAATGTGCCAAATTCTTAACTGTGAGAACGCAGTAGAAAAAGAGAGATTTTTAAAGTGAGAAAAAAGAAAAGAAAAACAAACAAACGAATAGAGAAAAAGGCCGGCCGTGGGAAAACAGCGAAACGCTGCAACTAGCCAAAACGTAAGTACACCCGTGGCCTTAACATTGGGAACAAATGCTGCTCTAAATCCGAAAACACGAAACGCGTGCGCTTGCAAGTCGATGAACGCATGAAAGGGAGAGTAAAGAGGAACACACAGAAGACGCGGAGAAACGAACAGATGAAATGGAGGAAGGCACAGAAGAAGTAACAGAAGAACGCACAGAAGAAACACCAGAGGAGCGCTTAGAAGAAATAATAGAGGAACGCTTAGAAGAAACACTAGAGGAACGGTTAGAAGAAGAACAAGAGGAACGCGCAGAAGAAACAAGAGAGGAAGGCGCAGAGGAAATGGAGGCACCTGAACACACAGACGAAGACATGGAATCACCGCAAGACATGGACACGAGTGAAAGCACGGAGAGGATCTCGAAAGAACGCACAAAGAAACGGTGGAAAGAGCGAATAGACAAACACGCGAAGGAACTGAAAAGGAAACGAGCCAAAGAACGCTTAGGCGAGGAACTCCCGAAACTGGAAGTGTGGCCAGAGGAACCCCCCCAGGAACTCGGACACACAGGAAGCACAACACCACACACAGAGGGAATCGTGAATGAAGGACGCAGGAAAAACACAGCACTGCACACAGAGGGAAGTGTAGACGACAAACGCGTGGAAGGACGCACGGAGCATGGCGTCAGAGACAGAAAGATGAGAGTCGCAGAACGCACAGAACGTCAGAGGCTGAGCGCTGATGACATCAGAGACAGGAAACTGAACGTAACAGAACGTCATGCTGTGGGTGCTGGTGACATCACAGGTACGGAAGTGAACGTATCTGGACGCACAGAGCGTCAAGCTCTGAGTAATGGTGACCTCACAGACAGCGAACTGAACGGAACAGGACGCACAGAACGTCAGGCGCTGAGTTCTGGTGACTTCACAGGCACACAACTGAACCTAGCAGGACGCACAGAACTCATGAGCATGAGCGCCGTTGACATCAGAGACACGGAGCTGGGTGGAACAGGGCGCTTGGACCACGAGCTGCTTTGTGAGGGCAGCGTCACGTCCATGGAAACAAAAGTGTCGGGAAGCCGAACGCGACCCTGTTCTGCCAACAGCAAACAGATCGAGGCGAAACGGCCAGAGGATGACTCCAGAGGTTCTTGGAAGGAGGATCAGGAACCATGCAGCGACGACCACAACGACGTTACTGCAGCTGAAGAAAAAGCCGCCAGAGGTTGTTGGAAAGGAGAGGAGCCTCAGTGTACACCCAGGGACAAGGAAGCGAGTTCTTCTGAAGAGAACAACCCGAGAGGTGGTCCCACGGAACAGACAACCCGCGTTGCCGGAGGCAAGGGCCGGACGACGTCAGAGGGCCGGACGACGTCAGAGGGCCGGACGACGTCAGAGGATGAGCCGAAGGACTCCTACAAGCAGGGGGAACCACGTGCCGCCAGACACAAGGCGGCTGGTGGACCTGACGGGAAAAACGCCAGGGGTTGCCGGAAGGCCGGGGAAAACCTTTGCGCTGCCAGGGACAAGCGGGTTGCCGTATCCCTAGAGAACAAGGCGAAGGGTTTCCGAAAGGGGGTTAAGTCCCCCCGTGCTGCCCGAAGCAAGGCGATAGAGAGAGATTCGGGGGGTGGGAATTGGGAAGCGACCGGCGAGCAGAAACCGTTCAAAACCCGGGCCACTGTGCTGGCCGGTGTCGTCGCCTGCAACAGAAGTCTGTGAGTATTCGGCTTACATCTTTTGCCGTGTTCCTCCTTTCTGTCGTCCCCTTTCTGTCCGCCCCCTTCTAGGTAGATGTAGCTACTCGGCTCACATCTTTCGCCGTGTTCCTGCTTTCTGTCGTCCTCTTTCTGTCCGCCTCCTTCTAGGTAGATATAGCTACTCAGCTCACATCTTTCGCTGTTTTTCTTTTCTGTTGTCCTCTTTCTGTCTGCCCCCCCCCCCCCCCCCCCCCCCCCGCTGTAGCTACTCGGCTCACATCTTTCGCTGTTTCTCTTTTGTGTTGTACTCTTTCTCTCTGGCCCCCCATCCCCCTCCTCGGCTCGCATCTTTTTCTGTTTTCCTTTCTGTTGTCCTCTTTTTGTCTGCCCGCTCTTGTAGTTCCTCGGCTTTGCATCTTTCGTTGTTCCTCCTTTCTGTTGTCCTCTTTCTGTCTGCCCGCTTCTGTAGTTCCTCGGCTTGTCTCTTTTGCTGTTCCTCCTTTCTGTTGTCCTCTTTCTGTTCGCCCTTCTGTCCAGCATTCCGTGTGTCTGGGTGTCTCGATCTCCTCCTCCGCCCCATCCCCGATGGGAGGCCGTGGATGTCTGATGACCCAGGACTGTCTGGAATCTCAGGGCTGCCATTTCATTCCCCTTTTTACTGTCTCCTTTCTGCTTCTCTCCCCCCCCCCCCCACCTCCCTTTTCCCCTGCATAATTGTGTCACTTGTAATGTTGCTCATGTTCCATTCTCATGACTTTCACCCAGGACGTTCTCCGATATGTTTCGTTAAGAGATAATGATATGTTTTATTGTGTGCCAGCTATCATCTCCTAGCTGCTCAGCAAAGAGTCACTGTTGCTGAGCAGCTGGGTGGTGATAGTATTTCACTGTTTGTCTGTTCCTTGGAAACAAGGCGACTTACGCCGAAACTATGCATTATTGTTTTGTCTTAATCAGTCTTGATCTTTAACAGTCTCATCTGCGTGTTATGTATGGTGGTGGTGTTGCCTTCGTGTAAACGTGTGTGTCTGTTTGACTGTCTCTTGGGGTGGGCATCTGGGCTGTTACTACCGTTATTCCAAAGTTGACAGACCGTTTATGTTTTTTGGTTTTATAATGTCCATGCGCGATGCGTCTCTGTCTCTCTGCCTCTCACTGTCTCTTTCTCTGTCTCTGCCTATATCTCTGTCTGCCTCGCTCACTCTCTCTCTCTGTGTCTTTCCTCTCTCTGTCTGTGTGCGTTTACGGGTAGTCGATAACTAAACATACACACACACACACACACGCACGCACGCACGCACGCACGCACGCACGCACGCACGCACACAGAGCAAAGCAACAACAACAACACTTATATTTTTCAAACGGCTATGGTGTATTACAACTTAACAAAAATGAGTGATCTTCTTCTCGATCACCGTAAAAAAACAATATATAAAAAAGAAGTGACAGTAAAACCTGTCGGCACTGCACGCAGATTAGCATTCGTTACCCAACAGATAGCCTATGCACACCACACGACCCCTTGAGCAAGATTTGGTCCTTCCAGCGAACACCTTGCAGATCCGTGGCCTAATCATTCAGTTTTGACACCTCCATAACTGATACAAGCCACGGGTCGCAAGTCGACACACAGAGAAATCCTTTTCAAACGTCCGACCAAACGCTGAAATGAAGTCGCACCGACAGATCGAGAACAGCACGAAGCGTTGTGTCGCATTTCGTTCCAAACGAACCTTTCCGGCAAGTTCTTTGTGACTGTTCATCCATTCTTTGTGGGGTCGGTTTTGCTCGACTTGTTCTGCACTGAAGACGATACCGGAATTGGTAGGCCATTTCACCCTTTTAAATCCTTATTTATGACAGCTAAAATACATAGCATGAATAGTGAAAAGCACTCATGTGGATTGTCGAACTGGAACTGGATGGAAAGATTAAAGAAATCGTCAAATAAAAGTCGGGTAGGTTGGTTGTTAGAGCCTTTTTTGTACATACAACAAAACAAGCCGAAGAATAGTGTTGGATCTGAATTTTACTGATTTGATTGGTTAAACATGTTTAACGCCGGGTTTTCTCCGAAGAGATTTATGTGAACGGTTCGCCGGTGACCTTTTTGTCCCCGACGCCTTCGTCTCAGAATCTGAGTTAGGGGAGCAAGATTCCTTGCAGTAAGGCTGCCAGGATAAGGGCGGTCACCATGCTTTGGTCCGATGAAAACAGATCGACTAGCTGTTACTAAAAATGTGACCAAAAAGCGAACACACACACACACACACACACACACACACACACACACACACACACACACACACACACACACACACACACACACACCCCTACACACACACACACACACACACACACACACACACACACAGAGGCAGATGAGAGCAGATTATCGACCTCGACGGTTATATACATTTGAAGTTACAGCTTCACGCTAACGCCTAAAGACCGCTAGGCCAAACCGGCTCGCATAAGGTGCATATTCTTCTTTGCTCATTGTGTGTGTATACAGGCAGGCGAAATGGCCGAGGGGTTCTGACCCTGGCAAACATTGGGTAGGTGTCCGCACAGCAGGGGTCTCGGGTTCAGTCCTGGCCACACCCACTCTCGGAGCTAGCTGTAGTTGTTCTGTTAGTCCAGAGGAGAAACCGGCCCAGATTGAATGTTTGACCCTCATGCATTTAGTCCAGAGGAGAAACCGGCCCAGACTGAATGTTTGACCCTCATGCAGTTAGTCCAGAGGAGAAACCGGCCCAGACTGAATGTTTGACCCTCATGCATTTAGTCCAGAGGAGAAACCAGCCCAGACTGAATGTTTGACCCTCATCCATTTAGTCCAGAGGAGAAACCGGCCCTGACTGAATGTTTTGACCCTCATGCGTTTAGTCCAGAGGGGAAACTGTCCCAGACTGAATGTTTGACCTTCCTGCGTTTAGTCCTCTGGGGAAACCGGCCCAGTCTGAATGTTTGACCCTATTGCATTTAGGCCAGTGGGGGAACCGGCCCAGACTGAATGATCTGATCCTCATGCAGATGAGAATGGAACGTATGTAATTGTTGGACATATGTGCTTCCTTTTTCTCGTGCGCGTAAATCCTCCAGAGGAAGTTAGAACTCCAAAAATAAAAATAAGGTGCAAGAGACTTAATAATTAAGACCTAGGAATTTCATTCTTGCCAAAACCAACACACAAGGGAGTTAATTAGCGCTCGAAAGACGTCACACAAACACAGCAACAAAGACCCGAGTTGCCTACGGTAACTCTCACCTAGCATGCGAGTCAATACAATTCTTGCCGGGTGAACGCACAAAGAATGCCTCTTGGTGTTGGTTCAGCCATTCATCTTCACTGTCACAGTCACACAGCAACAGCCGGTGCAGCTCTGCTACCCTGAACGATCTGTAGTGCCGAGTGCAGCTCTGCTACCCTGAACGATCTGTAGTGCCGAGTGCAGCTCTGCTACCCTGAACGATCTGTAGTGCCTAGTGCAGCTCTGCTACCCTGAACGATCTGTAGTGCCGAGTGCAGCTCTGCTACCCTGAACGATCTGTAGTGCCGAGTGCAGCTCTGCTACCCTGAACGATCTGTAGTGCCGAGTGCAGCTCTGCTACCCTGAACGATCTGTAGTGCCGAGTGCTACAAATGAGCCGCAAGCCCATTCACACACACACACATACACACACACACACACACACACACACACACACACACACACACACACACACACACACACACACACACACACACACACACACACGCCAATCACGAAATAAAAACCTGTCACAACAACAAAACAAGAGGTAGGGAGGGGGAAGAGCAGGAGGAAGGGGAGGAGAGTGGAGAAAGGGAGCATGGGAAGATTCCCTTGGCAACTTTGACCAACTGAATAGGTAGGACTCTGAATAATAATAATGAAATAGTTATGAGGCGCGAACCTCTAACATAAAAAAGAGAGCTCGGGGAGCTGTACAAAATTCGGATATAAACTGCGCCCACACTGAGTCACTGCAAGCGGAAAATGAAAATAGCTATGACTACATGCAATTCAGATCGCGAGATGCAAAAACAGGCAAAACGTACGCGACACACATGCCCGCGCGTATACATGAAACGCACGCACACACACACACACACACACACACACACACACACACACACACACACACACACACACACACACACACACACACACACACACACAGACGCACTCCCTTTTTTGAAACACACACACGCACATGCACGCAAAGACACACACACACACACACACACACACACACACACACACACACACACACACACACACACACACACACACACACACACACACACAAAACACACACGGGCGCGCGCGCGCGCACGCACACACACACCCCCTCCTTTCTTCTTTTTTTAAAGACACACATGCACACAAACACAAACACATACACACACACACACACACACACACACACACACACACACACACACACACACACACACACACACACACACACACACACACACACACACGCGCGCTTTTTTGAAACACACACATGCACACACACACACACACACACACACACACACACACACACACACACTCACTCTCTCTCCCCTTCAAACACAAACACACACACATACGCACGCGCGCGCACACACACACACACACACACACACACACACACACACACACACACACGCACGCACGCACGCACGCACGCACGCACGCACACACGCACACTCACTCTCTCCCCTTCAAACACAAACACACACATATGCACGCGCGCGCGCGCGCGCACACACACACACACACACACACACACACACACACACACACACACACACACACACACACACACACACACACACACACACACACACACACGATCAGTCAACAGAAACAATAGCTTTGCTAGCAGGAGTACGTTTTAATGCGACAGATGGGTCTTGAGAGCGGTTTTAAATGCGGTGGTTGACTGACTGTGTCTAACTTCACGACTCAGGCAAGGCATTCCAGACAGAAGGTGCAGTACTGGACAAAGAGTGCTGTCCAAATGTTTTTGGTCTCAACCTATAGAATTCATTTCACCACAGCAGC
>OY757546.1:5946348-5948848 GCA_963584105.1 Alviniconcha strummeri
CGAGCGCAGTGAGTGAGTCTGCTCGACAGCGGAGAATAGCGCGCTATATAAAAGCGATCAACAATAAAAAAATAATTTGAAAAGAGATTTGAAACTGGACGAAGTAGAAGAAGAATGCCTGATGTTGCGAGGGAGTCTGTTTGTTCAGCAATGGACGTTTCCATGGCGCATTCTCCTCAATCACATCTAAGGCACAATGCGCCGTACAAAAAGAAGCTATATAAACACGAACAATAGCCAAGTGAGTCGACCCCAAAGAACGCAGAATGGCCTTGATCGTCGCGGTCCGGGCCGACATGGTCTATTAACCGTTAGGCTACAGTCGAAAACGGGACAAGAGAACCGGACCGACATGCAGGCACCGGGCCCCACGCAAGTTCACGTGTAGCCTTACCTACCAACAGGGCTGTTGCTCAAACAATGTCCTGCGTGTCTGAGTGTTTCATCGTCGCTGAAGAGTTGTGGAGGGGAAAGTGTTGGAGTGCGTGGAGCCACTTGGCCTCTGGGTGAACCGGGGTTAAGGGCTGCGGCCGACGGACAGGTGGAAACACTACACCGTGATGTGTGTGTGTGTGTGTGTGTGTGTGCAAACGCGCGCGCGCACACACACACACACACACACACACACACACACACACACACACACACACACACACACGCACTCGTGCGCGCGCGCGCGCGCCAAACACACACACACACACACAGAGGCCAAACACACACACACACACACACACACACACACACGCCAAACACACACACACACACACACATACACACACGCCAAACATACACACACACACACACGCACACACACACACACACACACACACACACACACACACACGCCAAACTCACACACACACACACACACACACACACACACACACTCACACACACACACACACACACACACACGCCGAATGCACACACGCACACACACACACACACACACACACACACACACACACACACACACACACACACACACACACACACACACACACACACACACACACACAAGGACCAGAGCCCTTATGCATGCTGAGAAAATCTGGATTCACGCATCAAGACACATCTTAATCAACACATACGGCGTAAGAGGAGATCAAAATCCTGAAAACAAATATGACTGCTAGCGTTCTAAAACCAGATCCAAACACATAAAAGGTTAAAAGGGACGCTATTTATTACGAAAATCTACCCCTGAATTTCGCATGTTGTGTTTTGTCGTGATAAAAGACGAAAACAACAGCTCAACCAGCTCATCGTTTTTTCTCCGTTTAACTGTTGTTTAAGTGTCGTTCTGTAGCTTGATAAAGGCGATTACCCCGAAAATTCGCATGTTTTTTTTTTTTTGTCCTAATGAATAGCGTTCTTTTGAACCTTTTATGTATTTGGATCTTGAAGAGGACACAGGAAAATGTCGAATGGACAGGGGTCACTAGGTCACTGACATTTTTTCTACAGTTACCTCGAACTTTGAACTCAGTGAACGTGTGTGGTTAGAGCGCCGGACTCGTGATCGAATGGTCCCAGGTTCGAGTTCTGGCAGGAGCGGCAGGAGAAGTTCTTTTACGGGGTCAACTTTCTGTGCTGACTCTTATTTCGGCATCCGTTCCACCCTCGTGTTACCGCAGTAGCGCGTAAAAGATCCTGGTCATTCTGCCAAAAGTGCAGGTGGCAGGTTACAGCTAAACACACATACACCCTACCTATATGGCTTTGAATGAAGTGACACTGTTACCTGGTGCATGGTTGAATGGTGTACACAGAACTTGCGCCGAAACGGTGGCATTTCACGTGGCACCAGCCATGCAACAACCACAGAGCGCTATCAGTACACCAGTTCCGTGGATATTAATAATACGCGCTATATATATAAAAGGACACTGTCACTCATTCAGAATCACATGCCAATGTGCGCAGTGAGTCTGCTCGAGAGCAGAGAATAGCGATATATAAAAGCTATGAATAATAATAATAATAAATGTGTGTGTGTGTGTGTGTGTGTGTGTGTGTGTGTGTGTGTGTGTGTGTGTGTGTGTGTGTGTGTGTGTGTGTGTGTGTGTGTGTGTGTTGTATGCACTGAATCTTGAAAACAGGTATATTTCAAGAATGTGTAAGCATTTGAAGAATGTGTAGCGCTTATGGCCTGTGCGGGTTAGGCGATCTAAGTACCCATTATTATTATTATTTCTTACGTTAGTTCTTGCATTTTAACTTCACGCCAACCGCACGGGATCAGCTCAGGACGATTTGAACTGATCAAATTGCAGGGGCCTAATCACTGAGCCCCAAATACTTTTAATCAGGAGAGAGCGGTAGAGGAGACACCTGCAGGCCACATTAAAATGGTGTTATGTGCTGTACAGTTATGCCGTGTTATACGATGCATCGTTATGCCGTGTGTGCAATGCATAGTTATGCCGATGTTATACGATGCAGACTATCTTCAGCCAGATAAAATTTTAATCGTTAAAATTTCCCCCAAATTGAAAGA
>OY757546.1:5951348-5966849 GCA_963584105.1 Alviniconcha strummeri
ACCCCCAAATCGTGCAGCGTATGAATCAGCACAAGAGAGTATTTGAACGACGTGCATTTTTTCTGCCGAAGAATGGTTGAGGCGCGTAGAGTGAATGGATTTACCTGGTGGTGTTGATCGTATCGCACTTAACATAACGACACGACCGAACAATCAGACATGGGAACGAGTGGAACGTCCCTCCAGTTCCCCACCAGAAAAAAGAAAAGAAAGGGGGGGGGGCGGGGGGGAGTAGACCTTTTCGTATTATCATGACAACAGAAAGTAACTCTGAGACATAAAAAGAGGGATCCTTTCACGCTGATATGCCAACACAATGAAAGTACCACTGAGACATCAGAAAGAAGCACACCAGGTAACACATAGTTTACGTCTTGGTTACGGGTATTTGGCTGGCTGGCGTGTTATTACCTTGACCGCTCGGTGGCGGTTGAAACATATATATTAAAGCCTTGAACTGTCTTTCTTCAGACTAAATGCAAGAGCGTGCAAAGTTTCGGCACTCTTGCCTTCTACGGGCGACAAACGGACAAAAGAGACATGCAGAATATACTTCATTTACACGAAAGACGGGAACAAAGTTGAGTTGACCTTTTTTCGCGTGCGTGTGTAGTTGTGTTCCTGGCCATGGTGTAACAAGTGAAAACATCTGTTCTACAGTTGTTAGCTCCTTGTTTCATAGCGGCGTTGACCTGGATGCGTATTTTGTTCCACTGAAAATAGCATTAAGCGGCGAACGTTGTGATTTCGGCCGCTTTGTAATCTACGGCAGCCGCTGCGATACATCGATATGTCGATCCCAACAGATCAATATTCCCCTGGACCTGATCGCCGTGAAGTGTGTACACAGGGTTGGGTGGGGAAGGAGGGGAGGAGAGGGGAGGGGAATGGGGTGGGGTGGGGGGGTAGGGTAGGTCGGAGGAAGAGGGGGAAGGGGTGCAGGCTAGAGAGCAGAGAGTGGTCAGTGTTTGCAGCCACTCCCGTAATGCCCGCTGGACTTCAGCGACGGCTAATTCTCCCAATCACTTAACGGTTGCGACTATCACTTCGATCTGCCCTCCCCTATTCCGACTTATGTAACGGAGTGGTGTGTTTGTGCGTGCATGCGTGCGTGCGTGTGTGTGTGAGAGAGAGAGAGAGAGGGAGAGAGAGAGAGAGAGAGAGAGAGAGAGAGAGAGAGAGAGAGAGAGAGAGAGAGAGAGAGAGAGAGAGAGAGAGAGAGAAGGCTGTTCGCTTGTTTTGCTTGGTAACAGGAGTTAGCCTACTCATACCGGTCCCTCGACCGCAGACTGGAACAAAACCGCTGCGAACCCCGTGGAAACCCTACCTTCGTAGGGCGGGGCTCCCCACAGGGACAATCGTTTCTCCAGCGAACTCACACAGAGACGGGAGCCCTGCTGGGAACCTGGTAGACAATTAACTGCTTGTCGAGTGGACACAGAATTAGTAGGAGCCCCGTGTAGAAAACCTTGCAGGGGTTACTTCCTTGTTCACGCTCGAGAGGAAGCGAAACTAGTGGGATGCTTCGCCGCTGGATATTAATTTTCAGCTGGAACAACGGGTTTTGAATGTGAACGGAAGTGTTGAAAAACGTGTGAAGTCAAGTCAGTATACTTTAATTATCCCTCACAGGGCAATTCAACTAACTACTAAAGGCTCATTTATTTTAAAAACAACTTGTAAAGAGAACAGCAAAGCAACGCGCGGGAAGCTTTACAGGGACAGGTTTTATGTTGTTGTTGTTTTTTGTTTTTGTTTTGTGTGTGTGTGTGTGTGTGTGTGTGTGTGTGTGTGTGTGTGTGTGTGTGTGTGTGTGTGTGTGTGTGTGTGTGTGTGTGTGTGTGTGTGTGTTTGTTTTGTTTGTTTGTTTGTTTTCATTTCTTCTTCTTCTTCTTCTTCTTCTTCTTCTTCTTCTTCTTCTTCTTCTTCTTCTTCTTCTTCTTCTTCTTCTTCTTTTTTTTCTTTTCTTTTTCCGATTGGAGGTTTTTGGTGGGAGCCCGTGCAGGAATCCTTGGTGTTTTTCTTTTTCGCTGTGCTTGTGTTTTGTGTGCAAGGGATGATGAGACATCTTACGGGTGTTTTGTGTTCAGGACTTCTTACTGATACGTTGTGTTCTGTACTTCTTACAGGTGTTTTAGGTAGGTAGTGTTGCTTTATGTCCTCAGATGTCGGTTGACATATTAGGGACAAGCTGAGACCAATGCCGAAGCATGGTTCAATATAGCTTTACGTCCACGGAAACCAGAAGGCTCGTTAGGACGGACAGCCCAGGACGGCCACCTCGACTCTCACACAGCTCCTGAACTATGGCGGGTGTTTTGTGTTTTGTGTTCGGGACTTCTTACAGGTATTTTGTGTTCGGTACTTCTTACTGGTGTTTTGTGTTCGGTACTTCTTACGGGTGTTTTGTGTTCGGGACTTCTTACAGGTGTTTTGTGTTCGGGACTTCTTACAGGTGTTTTCTGTTCGGGACCTCTTACGGGTGTTTTTTGTTCGGTACTTCGGAAAAAACCGCTTCGGGCTCTCATGAAGGAGCGAGAATTGGCCTGGGAATGACCATTGGTCTGCTGCTGGGTTTTGGTGTAGAACTGGATATTTCGGCGCGAAGTAGACTGGCCAGCGGTGGGTTCTAACGTACAGATGGGTGACAGTAAATGCCAGGGTGTCTTGACAGTGTCATCAGCCGGCTGGGTCGGCTGATTTCCTGGGGACAATAATTACACCAAGCTATCGTAGACATCAAGCATTTACTATCAAGCTATCGCACTCATCAAGCATTTACTAGCAAGCTATCGCAGCCATCAAACATTGACGCTCCTCTTGGAACAGAAGTCGATGAGTCGAAACCAGTGAACAGGATGTTCCTGGCTCGACTGATTATCGCTGTCGTGTACTGTCATCTTTGTGCTTCAGAACTAATTCAACTCTGGCCAGTACTAGCTGCTTGGACGAGCACTATGAGCACCTGTTTCCACACAATCACCTTTAAGCAAACACCAGAACCATACTAGGGTTGTAACTCATTATCGCGTGGCACACTCTGAAGAAAACACCTAAATCGCCGGTCGTTTAACCGCCAACTGATTGCTGTATTTTCTTTGGCTCGCATTCATTAGACGATGTAGTAAGGACACAGCATACCTGCGTCGCTGCAGAGTGGACACGGTAAATCAAGGAGAAGTTCGCCATTGCGTACAGCCACCTTCAAGCCCAGACGGGGCGATAACGCTGCAATGGCTATTTGAAACCATCCCTCGTCACCGCCGATTGTTGGACACCACCCAGTCTTGGCAGACCGGATAGCTTGTAAAAGATTACAGCTTTCTCGTCAAACAGAAAGGCCCAAAAGACCCGATCGCGAGGAGCAGTTCTAGTTTGCAAAAGATTAGGGGCTTTTGGTCAACATGAACAGCAAGGACTCTCGATGGCGGGCGGTGAACAGGCGCTCTCAGATTGGATCGCGGCTAGCAGTCACTTGAGGACTTGGAGCGAGGACCGGACGACGCTGGCCTTCAAAAGGTGTTGTCTTTCAAACATGCCGTTGTCATTCCGGAGCACAAAAGAGGGTATTTGCTGTCCCCGAAAAAGAAAGAGTAGCCTGGAATAGCAAAGTCTCGAAAATCAATGCAGAAATCCGATTACTTGATCAATGTCGCCGTTGTGGTTCTTAAGTGCTCGACCTACCCCCCTGTTGCCTTGCTCACGAATGTTGCATTGTGGCGACGCTGACACGCTTTGGCGGTCTTCTGCGAAGGTCACAAAAATGTGGATTCGGTTGGAAAGGGAAATGAAAGAACTTTGATGAAAGAAACCCATGAGCTTTGGGGTAGTCTCTTGACAGCCTAGGAATCAACTGGTATGTGTCTGTGCTTCAAGAGGTGGCGACAGCATACGCCAAGCAACACCAACTTGTTTGTGCGCGTTTTAGTCTGTACGTGGTAAATGCAGGCTTTCAGTTGCTTTGCATAAACGGCAATGATGTTGGTTTGAATGGCTGAACTATAGTACATAATTATGCCTAGCAAGAGTGTTTCAACTTGGGATTAATATACGTGTAGGGTGTGCTCTTGACTTTCTGTTTCCTTATGAAATCTTCTTGTCAGCAATAAAATTATTTCAAGAGCAACACCAACAACAAAGAAAAAAATAGATTTTTATTTTTAGAAAAATAAGACATTACTGTAATGTACAGCAGATAAAAAAAATTAAATGAAGGGAAGATTCTAGTCTGTTTGAGGACTTGTACGAGCTTTAGAGATTTCAGTTACCGTGAGTAACGCCTTAGTGAAAAGGTCAAAAGGTTGTGTCAGTATTGAAGCAGAATAAAGCGTGAAAAGTTAGTGCCGTGGACTAGCTCACAGCGAAACTCTCCCCCCCCCCCCCCACCCCCTTTTTTTTTATTTTTTTATTTTTTATCAGCGAACGACAAACAGCCTTATGCGTATAGACCGACATATAATCTGAACTAAGCCTGCGGTGGTTTGTATAGAATTAAAAACCAGTCACGAAATAATTACGTGCACGTTGTGCACAGAGAGAAAAAGAGAGAGAATAATAATAATAATAAAAAAAAAAAAAAAAAAAAAAAAAAAACGGAGAATAATCACTGTAGCGAAGTGAGACCAGAGGCACTGAATGCACGGTTTACGACATTGGAAACGATGTACGTCGCAATGCTGCACTCATAGTGCTGCCATTTCTTCCGCATGACAGTTCCAGTGAATACGTATCCACCCAAGGCGTATCCTTTGATTTGTATTCCATTGAACAGGCGTTTCAAAAGGAACATATTAAAAGTGAATGTGAAACATAAACCAGAGAACCACACCTCGAGTCTACGGCAATTTGTTGGAGAAGGACAGGGCGGCCAGAAATTGCACTTGATCGTTTGAAGGCGAGCTGTGAGTCTACGGCAATTTGTCGGAGAAGGACAGGGCGGCCAGAAATTGCACTTGATCGTTTGAAGGCGAGCTGACACTCTTGCTCTGCGCGTGTACAGATCCAGTTTAATCTGATCATAAAGTAACTTTCTAGTTCTGCCTACAATATGTAGAAATTTTCAGGCTACAGTCGTGATTTTCTTCTTCTTCTTTTTAGTGAACACTTGTTCAGCGCCTCATCTCAAGATAAGCCTGAATGCTTCACATAGCAACTATGTTTATAGCGCTGTTCTCTTCTTCCGAGCAGACCCACTGCGCTTCAGTCCTATGCCACTCTGAATGACTGACTATAGTTTCACACCGCGCCTTTTGAATATCCACCTAAGTGGCTACAGTGCTGTTTGGTTGTTACATAGCTTGTGCCACGTCAAACTGCTGCCGTCTGGGCGCACGTTCTGTGTGCACCATACAACCATACGCCAGCATACTATGTCAGTTTATTCGAAGCCACATACGTGGGGTGTGTGTCTGTTTAGCTGTAACCAACCACCTGCACCTGGCAGAATGGTCAGGATCTGCGGTAACACGGGAGTGGAACGGATACCGAAATAAGAGTCAGCACAGAAAGTTAACACACGAGAAGATACGGAGACTAGAAGTCGCGACCTTTCGATCATGAGTCCGGCGTTCCAACCACCGTGCTATCTCCGCTCCCGCGTTTAGCCCTTGTCCCAGATACTAGGGGATGAACCTTGCCCGGAAGTAAGAACACTCTACTGCAGCTGGGTTTATACCGCTGGGCTGGATGAGTCTGCATCCGTCTGTGTTCGGTAAATTGTGCTGACTTCCCTTCCGAAGCGCTTAGTAGACCTGCCATTGTCCACAATGCACCCATCAACCACCCTTAACCAGATCCCTGTTGTCCACAGTACACCATCCTGAACCAGATCCGCTATCGCCCCTATTACAGCGTCCTGTCACTTGAACCAGATGCATTACTGCCCAGAACACACCATCCAGTCTCCTGAACCAGATCCGCTATTGCCCACAATACAGCGTCCATACCCCTAACGCAGATCTGCTATTGCCCACAATACAGCGTCCAGTTTCTTGAACCAAACCCGCTATTGCCCATAATACAGTCTGCAGAACCAGATCCACTATTGCCCACAATACAGGTCCAGTCTCTTGAACCAGATCCGCTATTGCCCACAGTACAGGTCCAGTCTCTTGAACCAGATCCGCTATTGCCCACAGTACAGGTCCATTCTCTTGAACCAGATCTGCTATTGCCCACAGTACAGGTCCATTCTCTTGAACCAGATCCGCTATTGCCCTCAGTGCAGGTCCAGTCTCTTGAACCAGATCCGCTATTGCCCACAATACAGCGTCCAATCTGCAGAACCAGATCCGCTACTGCCCCCAATACACTGCGTCACGCCAGACCCACTATTGTCGAAAACCCCAAAACGATAGGGCCATAAACAATAATAACAAACTTAATTATTATTCCCTACAGCGCAGGTGCCGAGCTTTGAAAGCTTGTTGACACGTACGTAGGTGGAACGACGGCGTTTTGCTCTGTGGCTACAGACTCTAGGATGTGGGTGATTTCACGTGCATTAGGCCCGACACGCGCGCGGACAACGATACTTAAGACCGACAAATCCCGAACATGAGCCACGCGCGGCAGTCAAGTGTCCATGGACAGCGTGGTCACGAGCTGCCCCTTTAAGCTGGCTTGTACAATCAGGACTGTGATTTCCCCCCGATCAGCGCTCGTCCGTGCGCCAGTGAATGGCTTCGGGCCGTCGTAAGTCATGTCAATGCCTGGCTTATCGAGGGTCACGCTCTTGTAGTTACAGTGCGTTCTTTAAGGCCCCGGCGTTTTTCCGTTCGCCCTTCTGTCCAATGGAGTCTGTCTGTCAGAGGTTGTGGGAAGCAATCAGTTTAAGATGTGCGTCATGAGAACACTGTGGGAAAATGTGTCGCGGATTTTGTGTTGCTCTTTGATTCGTCAAGGTTGGTTCGCATCTTTCTTTGGCAATTTGTAAAAAAAAAAAAAAATCTCATCCTTGGACTTGAAATTTTTGTGGTTATTGTTGTGGAAGCTGTCGTTCATTAAATCGGTCGGTAATGTGAGTTAGTGGGTCAGTCAGTTATAACTGACTTCTAAGACGTCGGTCATAGATTTTGGAAATCACAACCTCAGGCGTGACGTCAGGCAGTCACTCAGAGCCCGTTAGTCAGACAGTTACAAAATGATTCGCTCTCCAGAGCTGAGGAGCTGTGTGAAAGTCGAGGTGGCCGTCCTCGGCTCCCCTTTCCCTAATAATTATGTCTCTGTGGACGTAAAGCGCCATTTGAAGAAGAACAATCAAGCCCTAGCCAGTCTGACAGGTAAGCGTTAGTCAGTCAGTTACGAATCTGACTAACCCAGCCAACCAGTTAGTCCAGATCTACAAGATCAACCGGTTGCATGGTTAGTCAATTACAAAAATCGAGCATCAGTCAGTCAGATTAGTAAGTCTAGTACTTGGTCAGTAAGGTCCGTAATATCCCGAAATGCGATAAATTAATAAAGTATTGTAGGTGGAGCATGAGTCAGTCACAAGATCAAGCTTCAGTCAGTCGGTCAGTCGATCAGTCGGGAACGAAGTCAGGCGTGTCCACGCCTAATCAATCGGTCATCATAAAACACCTCTCCCTTTCCAAAGGCACAGAGTCGTGGACAGATTAACGAGTTAACTGTGACTGGACGTGAAACGTGCCTCGTTTAGCGCACACAGTACTGTAGCAATTCCCAGGAGACGTTAAAGGCGTGTTTAGCGGGTTCTAACGAGAACGTTACAGTCACGAGTTTCCCTCCTTCTCTGCATAGCCTTGGTTTCAACAGACAATGCAGCCACTTTGCTATTGTCCAAAGAAACAGGCGACAATCGGCACTTTTGTCGTGTAAAGAACCGTCTTTTTTTGTTGTTGTCTTTTTTTCTTTCTTTTTTTTTTCTCTTTTTTTTTTTTTTGTCCGTAAAGTTTCCAGTAGAGTAAGAGAAAAAACACCCCTATAACTCTCCAACAAAGCTGAAAGGCACACGAGGCCAGCGCGTGAAACGTGGAACCCGAAACCGGTTTGCATGCAGTGTCTGCCGAGACAGACTATAGTTGGTTGGATGAGCGCACTTGGAGTGTGGGAAGAAACGTGTTGCGGTTTTGAGGAAGAAAGTGTAACCATATTACACCGTGCGACAGACAGAGGTGGGCGGCTGTTATGCTTCCCTTGGTGGCGGTCACACGCACGCTGCTGTGGTTTAAAAAAAAAAAAAGGCCATTGTCCATATTTGGTTTGACTGATTCTGATTCTACTGCCGTTCTCCCTCCTGTTTGTGACGTTTCAGAAAAAAGCTCATGGACGTGTTCACGCTTTTTTGTGACAACTGCTTTCGGCCAGTGACAAGCACGCTACTTTTCTTTTGGCAATTAGTATACTCAAACTTCGTGCGTGACTGTGATTTTGTGCCTGAGGTGAAGAATCACGAAGATAATTATGTAAATCTGTGTACAAAATGTTAAAAAGATGAGAGAAAAAGAAGAAGTGTTATGCAATTTTGACCAAAGCACAAGTTATAATGAAACGATAGTTTTGTAATAATGACGACATTTTACGGATGTATATATACAGTTGTCCACCCTGGGTCGCAGTGCAGGGAAGTGAAGGAAAATTGATGGTGTGGCTATGTGTCTTGGTTTGGCTGCGACAGCCTTTTACAGACTAGACTAGAAACAGCATAAAACGGCAGGTAAGATTTTAGTGGGAAGGTTAGCCCACAAGCTCATTCCCTGCATAGGCTACATGGTGCTTAACGTCCACAGAAACCATACGGCATATTAGGGACGGGGCTCATTCCCGGCTTGAATAGCCGTATATACAGACCTGCCGAAAACGACAGTGAGGTCTTTTGATTTGATAAAGTCTCACAATCATAATCATTGCCTGTGTCCTCATCCCAATCTTCTTCATCGCACGGTTAGTGGTTGGCGGTTCAGAACCTGCACAATACAATGATCGACGTGACGCCTTGAGCTAGACCGTTCTTACGTCACGGCAACGTCCTTACGTCACAGCAATTGCGTCAGACGGCCGACCGCGGCACGTCAGAACAGACTGACAGACGGCAGAAGCCGTAACCGTGTACTACCGGATCCGTGGAGACAATTGTGGCGGGAGTAATGAAGTGACCGTTCAAGTGATTTTCGATTAGCCTGGACGTCGTCAACACCAACCAGACCCGCAGATCGAGTGGACTGAGAAAGGATTACGGGACCGCTTCCCCCGCTCCACTTCCCCCTTAGTTCCCCCCCCCCCCCCCCCCATCTCCTCCTCCTCCCCATTGACTTCTGCTTAATCTCTCCACCACCACCACCTACCACCACCACCACCACCACCACTCCAACCCCTCGCCTCCGCCCAGTCTTTCTTCCTATCTTGCCGCATAGATCTGCCGTTTCCATCATGCCGCGTTGCCACACCAAGGGAGACAACAGCAGTGTAATAACAACAACTCTGTACCATCGACCATCTACCGTCGATCGATTACGTCCCTGGACAGCTCGGCGGCTGTGACAGTGAGTGTGGCAGGTGAAAGGTCGTGCGGAACGTGCCGTCCGGATGGAGCGAGGGTCACAGCGCACGCGCGCCCTCTGGCAGCGCGCCATCTCCGTGTCGAGGTACGCCGCGAGAGGGGAGGGGGCTGCAGGAGGGGCGGGGGGTGGGGGAGGGGGAGGGGGAGGGGGCGCTGGAAGCGGCGGTGGCGGTGGCAGCAGCAGCAGTGCGGGGGGAAGCATGCTGAAGAACAGCAGGACCAGCTTCCATGCTCTGGCCACGTCCCTGGTGGAACAGAAGAACAGGTGCGGGATTTCTCTTTCGTTTTTTTATATATATTTTCTATATTTTATTAATAAGACCGTTCGTTAAGTGTCGTTGTGCATCGCCGAACAACAGTCTCCTCTCCTCTCGTTTGGACGTGTTCATTTGTTGTTGTTGTGGATGTTGTTGAAGTACAGCATATGAGTGCGGTTGGTGACTGGGAGTTTCAGGACTGCCCCTTCGCTTTCGTTGTCCTGCCGTCTCTTCAGTCAGTCTGTGTCGTTGTTTGTTTGTTTGTTTGCTGATGTTCTCTCTCTCTCTCTCTCTCTCTCTCTCTCTCTCTCTCTCTCTCTCTCTCTCTCTCTCTCTCTCTCTCTCTCTCTCTCTCTCTCTCTCCCTCCCTCCTTCACTCTCTCTCTTTCTCTTTATTTAAAGTCTTTTCACGTTAGTGATATTAGAACTCTTTCTTTTTTTCTTTCTTTTCTGTCCTTCATTCTTTCTTGTTTGCTTACCTTGTGTCATTCGTTCTTTTTACCTTCTGTCTGTCCGTCTGTCTTTCTTTCTTTCGTTCTTTCCTTTCCTTCCTTGTTTTCTTCCCTTCTGTCTTTTTTCCTTTCTTTTAATTCTTTCTCAATTCTTTCTTTCTTACTTCTCGCGAATGAAAGACAGCTCAATCTGTAATTTGATTCTTTTTGTCGTAGAAGGCGCACTGGTCTAGAAATCTAACGATAAACTCTCTGAATACAGAAGTTCAAGGACTGCTTTGGTAAGGAAGAAATAGGCTGATGTATTTATGGACATACGTATACAAGAACACCGTTTCACTGTTCAGAATGGGCGTGTCTCAAATGATTTGTTCACTGGTATCGTTTTTTATTGGTTACAAATGGCATGTCGTTGTCTATTCTGCAGTGACACCCAGAAACTGAAATGCGTACGTTAATTCGAGTAGAGCAAACGAAGTACGTCCGGTTTAGCATATGACGATTATACCCGTCAGCTGTATCCAGTGAAGGTGAACGTGAAATAATTGAACGTACTTCGCAGGTAACAATAACAACAATAACAATATACTTTATTAATCTCAGTGGGAAATTAAAGATGTCGTTCGATCGCAGAACGAAGAACATATCTCAATAATTCTAAATCATGAACCACACGCACATACACGTGACAGGTCGTTTCGGTATAGGCACAAAGTAATGTGCATGAGTCTCCGGACACTGGTCTCAATGGAAGGAAATGGTCGTTTGTCGCTGCAGTCAGCGTTGGTTCATCATTCCTGATCACCACCCGTGGAGTAGACAGACCATTAGGGTGTACATTCAGTATTGATAGAGCTTAGAGCTTTAGTACTTATGTAATCTGGTGAGAGTTAGGTACTGGATGATTTCCAGTTTTTGATGTGTATTACTTTTGTAGATAGGAAGAATATGACAACCTTGCTGCTGGCATTCGGAAAAGAAAAACAACAACATGTCAGTGGCTTTTAATGCGTTAAAATAATATTTACCTCATGTCTTTTTTTGCAACGACATTTGAACAACAACAACAGCAGCAACAGAAGAAGAAGAAGAAGAAGCTCCGAGCGCTTCAGATGACCACATAAAATTACAGTTTTGAGCGAGGAACAATTCTGAACAGGAAACACTGATGCGTAATTCTCGCAGTGACAAACACGAAAGATAACGACCACAACACCAGCAAAACCAAACCAAAACCAAATTCAATCAAAGTTGTAGTACATTTTGCTTTACGTCCACAGAAGCGAGATGGCTTATTAGAGACGGGGACAGAGGGGGAAGGGGACGAAAGAGTGAAGGCTCGACCGCAGATACCGCCCGAAAAAGACCGGAGAGACCGTGGACCGCCGCCAGAACAATGGAAGTGTTAAGGCAGTGTCCCCTCGCCATTGCCCTAGCGACTAGTGCACTGCACAATTGCTGTTTCAACTGCCGCGCTTGGGCGGAGTCACAAAGACAGTGTCCGTTGCACTGCTGTTGAGGAACAACTCGAAGCGAAAGAAGTCCAACTTTCGAAGCCCAGCTCCACCTCCCTACTCATGATCTCTTCTGGGCTAACTTGAAGGTCCAGCTCCACCTCCCTCTTCTAGATCTCTTGATCTTTTGATCTCCCCTGGAACCTTGTTTCAATCAAAACTCAGTTCCGGTCAGTTAAAATGGAAAGGGGAAATACCACAGGCAGGTGTGTGATTCATTCATTCATCCGTATAATGATAATTAATGATAATTGCATTGATTTATCCATTAAGTCAATCAGTCACGTATGAATTAAAAATATCACGGAAGCTCAACACACAAGGGAGTTAATTAGCACTCGAAAGACGTCACAAAAATACAACAGCAAAGACCTGAGTCGCCTACGGTAACTTTCACCTGGCATGCGATTGAATATACCTTGTATTTACTCGTTTTAGACCTCTCTAGCTCGGTGAGAGTTACCGAAGGCGACGCAGGTCTTTATTTTTGTGTTTGTGTGACGTCTTTCGAGCGCTAATTGTGTGTTGATTCTGCACGAGCGCTCTGGGCCTCGTTCTGTTTTAGATTGTATTATGGAAGCTGTATACGGCGATTATTTGTAATCATCGTGACATCAGTATATATATTTTTTTTTTTAGGCGGATATAGTTGTCGCCTGGTTTAGATATGTCAGTTATACGTAGAGACGTCTGATCTTTTCCCTATGGGAATATTACCCGTGGAATTAATTCTGTTATTGTCACCGTGAGTA
Source organism: Alviniconcha strummeri (assembly GCA_963584105.1). NCBI lineage: Eukaryota > Metazoa > Mollusca > Gastropoda > Provannidae > Alviniconcha > Alviniconcha strummeri. The sequence goes on from OY757546.1 coordinate 5,963,844, forward strand.
TGTCTGTGTGAAACTATGCATTGGTGCCTGTATTAATGTCGTCACTAATAATCCTCCAGCTGTGTGGTTATACGGCCACGGCGAAGATAATTATGATGCTGATTGACAATGGTTCATTTAGTCTGATAGCTGGTAGCGAGAATGACTAATGATGGTCATGGCGGATCGATGAAGATGACGACGAGAATGATGACTGTACCTGAAGATGTTACTGCTAATGTTACAAGGGCTGGTTTCTTCCTTGCATTCTACTCATCGCTTTCCTTTGAGAGAATATCTCTGTCTGACTCACTGTTACACCCCTCCTTCAATCTCTCCCTCGTGTGTGCGTGTGTGTGTGTGTGTGTGTGTGTGTGTGTGTGTGTGTGTGTGTGTGTGTGTGTGTGTGTGTGAGTATCTGTGTGTACCAGTGTGAGTGTGTGTGTGTGTGCGCGCACGCGCCGCACGCCTCTGTGAGTGTGTGTGTGCGTGCGTGTTTTGTGTGTGTGTATGTGTGTGTGTGTGTGTGCGCGCGCGCGTGCGTGCGTGCGTGCGTGTGTGTGCGTGTGCGCGCGTGCGTGCGTGCGTGTGTGTGTGTGTGTGTGTGTGTGTGTGTGTGTACAAAACACATACTACATTTAAAACACACACACACACACACACACACACACACACACACACACACACACACATACACACACACACACACACACACACACACACACACACACACACACACACACACACACACACACACACACACACACACACACATATATATATTATATGACTCGAAGGGTCATAGGATAAGAGACACTACATGCATTCTAGGTTAATTCCCTGACCTCTCGCCGCTGACCATTAACAACATCCGTGTTGGCTCCTGATCTCGCATCTGTACATTAGCGCTATCTAAGGCTGGCTCCTACTCCATGGGCTGTGCGTCAACGACGTCGTAGACCGCCTTCTGATTTTTCGGTTATACGTGATCGATATCCAGGACAGACGATAAGTGCTGCACTAAACTGGCGGGGCCGAATTATAACGTTATTATTATTATCTGAACGCTTGTTCAGCGCCTTATCTCGATAGTACATATAGCGCTATTCTCTGCTTCAGAGCAGACCCGCTGTGCTCCAGTCGTATGCGTCTGTGAATGAGTGGCTGTAGCTTTACACAGCGCGCTTCTGAATAGCTACAGAAGTGGTGTACTTAGAGCGTTGTTTGGTTGTTATATGGCTGGTGCCACGTGAAACTGCTGCCGTTTAGGCGTTTTGTTTGTTTGTTTGTTTTTATAAATATTTTGTATTTACTTTTTATATACCATACAGCCATGCACCAGTTTACAGTGTCATTTTATTCAAAGCCACACTATGATACGTAAGGTGCAATAGTGTTCGGTTGTAATCTGCCACCAGCACTTTTGGCAGAAGGAGGGGATCTTTTACGTGCTATTGCGGTAACAGTGCAACGTTGGAACGGATCTTGAAATGAGAGTCAGCACAGAAAACTGACCCTGGAGACGAAAATTCTCCCGCCATTCCTGCTGGGAATCGAACCCGCCACCTTCAGATCACGGGTCCCGCGCTCTACCACTGAGCTAACGCCGCTTCCAAGTTGGTAGTCGCCCTTATGCGTTCTCTGTTGTCTTGGACCAGTTTGAATGATTTATGCAGTGATGTCGAAATACAACAACTTCTGACTTAATCATCACTAATGATGGGTCTAGACCAGAGGCTTTTGGCGTTGTCACGGATGACATCTTATCGTCTCCTTAGCCAGTGAGCAACTTGGTTGTCAACACCCAGTCAACCAGGACAGTTATACCAGGGCGACCTTATAGTCACAGCGTCGTTTCATAGCTCAGGAGCTGTGTGAAAGTCAAGGTGGCCGTCCTGGGCTCTCCGTCCCTAATAGTCCGTACGGTCTCTCTGGACATAAATCAACATGGAACTTGAACTGGTCAGTTTGTGAGCCGGTTTGGCCTAGCGGTAAGGCGTTAGGCTGGTAAGCGGAAGGACCTCGGTTCGATACCGCTTCGGCTCTCCTTTCTCTTCAGAAAGGTTGTGGTTCGTGGACACTGTCTTGTGACTTTGTCCATCACTTCCTACTGAAACATTAAAATGGCTCTCATCGCTGCCCATCTAAATGCAGAAGTCATTCTGGTGGTGACAGTTTAGCGATAGGTATATAATCCTCCCTCTCCCCCCACCTCCATGCCCCCTTCCCCCCCTTCTCCCCGTCCCTAATAAGCCTTATGGTTTCTGTGGACGTTAAGCACCATGTTTACTTACTTACTTACTGGTCAGTCAGAGCTCAAGAGCTGTGTGCAAGTCGAGGTGGCCATCCTGGGACCCCCGTCCCTAACAGTCCTTCTGGTCTCTGTGGACGTAAAGCAACACTAGAACTTGAACTGTGACACCCAGAGCCCAGGAGCTGTGTGAAAGTGAGGTGGTCGTCCTGGGCTTTCCCGTCCCTAATGGTTTTATGGTCTCTGTGGACGTAAGCAACACTGAACTTGAACCAGGGCGTTGGGGCCTAAACAAAATGTTTGTTGTGTTAAAGATTACTTACAGCTATAACGATTGTCATGACGTGACAAACTCCATTATTGAAATCCTCCAAGTCGGAGTGCAACTGCCGAAATGTGACTTTCACACAGCTCCTGAACTCTGATGACCCCGTCTCGATTCAAACAGTTTCGGTGTTATTGATGCTGGCGTAAGCAACGTTGGCGGTTACGAAAGAAATGCTGCTATAAAGTGAGTTGTCTATCACAAACTTACTGCCATTTGAGCACGAACGATTTTTTTCTCTTCTTCTTCTTCTTCTTCTTGTTGTCCTAAGCTGACAGTTTTCCGAGACCTATGACGTAATCAGTTATGGCAGTGGTTGGAGGCAGGTTGTCGTAAACCAGTGCTTGGAGCTTAGCCTAGCACAACACTATTTCGTGACGCTTAACGACGCCATGAACGTACTGTGTTAACCGTCAGCCATAGAGCGTGTCGCGAAAAAGAAAGTCAGTTG
>OY757546.1:5967049-6023133 GCA_963584105.1 Alviniconcha strummeri
GAGGGAAGCGGTACATGTTCACGCCGCAGAACCACGCCAAGTTCTTCAAGATCCGCGATGTCACCTCCATTCTGGACGTCAAGGTAAGCTCGTAGTTCAGTAGCCTGCTGGATGTTCGTGTTTTACACCTTGATCAGAGTGATCAGCTATGCGTGTGCATGATTCGGGTCTCGAAACACAGAAAGGGTCGTTCGGATCAACTGTGTGTAAATCAGGTCGCGAAACAGAGAGAGGGTCATTCGGATCAACTGTGTGTGATTCGGGTCGCGAAACACAGAAAGGGTTATTCGGATTTCCTGTGCGTAATTCGGGTCACAGAACAAAGACAGGGTCATGCGGATCAACTGTGTAGTAATTCGGGTCACGAAACAAAGAAAAGGTCATGCGGATCAACTGTGTGTAATTCAGGTCACGCGCGAGTGTGTGCGTGTGTGTGTGTGTGTGCGTGCGTGCGTGCGTGCGTGCGTGCGTGCGTGCGTGTGTGTGTGTGTGTGTGTGTGTGTGTGTGTGTGTGTGTGTGTGTGAGTGTGAGTGAGTGGGATCATTCGCAGCATCATTATCATCATCATCACCTTTGTAGTCTATTGTAAGTACTGTGTAAATATAATCACCACTGCTGCCTGATAACGACCCTGGTGTCTCTGTGCAGAGCGGACAGTATTTGCCAGCTAGCCGCCTCCTCCTGAAGCATCTGAAGAAAAGCCAAAGCTTCCATCGAGAAGAACTCCACAACGGAACTATGTGATGACCCACACCGGGCTGCTGGAACTTGCAACGCAGCACCTTCAGTGAACGCGGAGCTCTGCAGCGTTGAAGGAAGACAGCCTGTAACGTGGAATTAGAAGGAGAAAGAAGACAGCAAAGGCAGTGCCCAGGTTGTGAAGGAGGTCTGGTGGTGGTGACCGGAAGTTCGGCGGTCGAGACCACTTCGCTGCCTCAGCTCTTGAACACAGCTGACCAGAGGCTAATTATATCTTCCACCCATTATACCTTCCACTCGGACCGATGGAGGCTCGGATAGTGATGGCCAAATGGAAGATGGATAAATAAACAGTTTGGCACTTTGGCACAGCTGTTTGGCACTGTTCTTGTTCACTCATCGTTGTGCTTTCTGAAAAAGAAGCTCTTGATCACATAATACGTGATGAGTTTGGGGATTGGGGGGCGGGGGCGGGGTGGGGTGGGTGGGGTGGGGTGGGGGGTGGCACAATCGACCAAGACGATTGCTGACTGTGATACACTGTGAGTGTGCAGATGGTCTGAAGAGAGGCAGAGCAGATGGGCAAACCATGTCGTAGTTCTTTGTTGTCGTCTACTAAAGCACGCTGTGATTAAACACGGGACGTGCTGAGCGTAGCTCTTGTATTGTTTTGCATGAACGAAGGAAGATGGGACTATCCCTCGGCGCCAGTGTCAGTGTGACCCAACGCAGAGCAGGAACAGCCAGGCGGCATTGTCCTCCTCTTTGAGCCTTAGCTCCCGAGAGGGGGGCGAGAGGGAGGTGGGGGTGAGACGATGTGGCAAAAGCCCAACTCAAACGACCTAAATCGTGTAAGGTTGTTGACGTTTTAATTTATAGCCAAATAAAGAAATAGAAAGGAAGCATTGCTGAAGACTGATACTAAAATAGGCAAGCCACGCGGATGCTGTTTCGTCAACCATGTACGGTGATACACAAAACGGTCGAGCGACTGGACAGTACATTTGTTATAGTTACTGAGATAATCACCTAGCTGTCTCGTCCTTCTTCTTCCATACAGTGTCCTACTTCGTATAATTCTCGACACTCTGACACTTTTAGTGCAGGCTGAGATATTTGGGTGTTTCCATAATCCGCCGAACCCTGACATGGACCACAGGATATTTGGCGTGCGTGTATGGTTTTCGTGCGTGCGTATGCACATGGTTGATAGTCTCGTAAACGGACTTTTTTAGATTCTGCACAGTGTATGACTGGAGGGATCTCGGGGCGGGCGCAAAGCCTAGCTCGTAACGGTCACTCATCGGTGTAGTGACCACGCCAGATCCTGTTTAACTTGGCTTTGGAGAGCGAGTGCTATCCTTCTGCGCCACCGACTCTCCGTGTCCTTCGGGGCTAAGCCAAAAGAGGTCCGCACACGTTCAAACTTTCCACAGAGAAGATACGCGCTGCTTGCCGGCTTGGAAATATTTCGCGGCAAGCATTGCTGATGTGTCTTGCGGTATAGTTCTGGAACAGCCGCGCGTTCTCTTTCTTCTCGACGAGCCCGCAGTGTTGCTGGTGTCAGCCAACCAGAGATGAGCTGGCATTTCCATGATGGTGTTCTATCTCCTTGTCGCGGGAGGAAGACAAATTTACCTTCGTGGAAATGCTGCTGTCCCAGCCTTGGATTTGGGACTCCTCTCTAGAGAATTACCTCAACGGGAAGAGAGATCGCGAGAACTACCTCTCCATTATAGCTGGTTTTTAAAACTTTCTGTTGAACGTTTCTGAAATGGCACACGGAGGTCAAGTGACGAAGTCAGCTGGTCCTCATTCGGCTGTGTGTGTGCAGACTGTATTGCAAGGCAAGGCAAGGCAATGTACTGCAAGGCAATGTACTGCAAGGCAAGGCAATGTATTGCAAGGCAATGTACTGCAAGGCAAAGCAAAGTATTGCAAGGCAAGGCAAAGAGAAAAGTGTTGAAACGAACCGTTACGGCTTGACACGTGTCCTTCCTTTCTGAGGTACTGTGTAACCTGACGAGCTGCAGTCATGGTCAAGGCGGTATCACCAACGTCTTCGTCGTCAGTGACGTCACGTGAAAACTGTGCTGAATCATCCCCCTATGCCACTCTCTGCATTCCTGTTCCAACAGTTCCCTCCGTACTCCCATTCCCGTATCCCGATCCCCACATTCCTCTCCCCTCATCTCTTTCCCCGCAGTCCCCTCCCCGTATCTCTTTCCCCCATAGTCCCCTCCCTGTATCACTTTTCCAACAGTTCCCTCCCTGTATCCCATCTCTTTCCCTACAGCCCCCCCCCCCCTCAACCCTCCCCCCCCCCCATCCCTTTCTCACAGTCCCCTCCCCTCATCTCGTTTCCCGCAGTCCCCTCATCATATCCCTTTCCCCACAGTCCCCTCCATGTCTCCCTTTCCCCCATAGTACCCTCCCTGTATCCCTTTTACCCACAGTCCCCTCCCTGTATCCCTTTCCCCACAGTCCCCTCTCTGTATCCCTTTTCCCCATAGCCCCCTCCCGTATCTCTTTCCCCCATAGTCACCTCCCAGTATCCCTTTCCCCTACAGTCCGCCCCTCTCCTCCCTTTCCCCATAGTCCCCTCCCTGTATCCCTTTCCCCTACAGTCCCCTCCCCTCATCCCTTTCCCACAGTCCCCTCCCCTCATCCCTTTCCCACAGTCCCCTCCCTGTATCCCTTTTCCTACAGTCCCCTCCTCCTGTCCCTTTCCCCACAGTCCCTCCCTGTACCGCTTTCCCCCGCTTTCCCCCCCCCCCCCCCCCCCGTCATCTTTGCCAATTTCAACGAGCATGTGGCTACCTACATTGAGTCAAACTGCACCATACAAGTGGACGTTGGCGTTGTGGACATTGACATCAACGAGGGCGCATCACGTGCACTGTTCTTTTTTTCCTTGTTTCTTTCATTCTTGGAACCGAAACATATCAGTAGAGTGAAACGATCTGACCAGCAACACCTGTTCAGAGGTCAGCAGCGTGTCCTTTGCCCTTGACTGGCGTGAATGAGATGAACGACAGGCTGCATGCCAAACTCCAAGCACTGGTTTACATCCTTCCTTCAACCACTGCCGTATTAAGTTACGCCATAGGGTCCAGAAAACTGTCAGCTAGCGAACAGTTTTTTTGTTGGTGCTCAAACAGTAGTAAGTTTGTTACAAACAACTCAAATAAAACAAGGCGTGCTTGGGCGCCGCCAACAAAGTTTACACCAGCACAAATAGAACCACAATCGTTTGAATCGAGACGGAACTCTTTTCTTTACCCGGGGTGGATGCGTCTCATGTTTACGTGCGTGCTTTGGCGCTAGGTTGCTTCTACAGTCATATTAGTACCGGAACCTTTCGGAGGGCGCTGACCGCGTCGCTGGACAGCTGCGCGGAGACAAAGAGTGACCCTTCAGTGGCGTAACCAAATCTGGCAGAGTTTGGAGGAAGGTGCCGCAAAGCGATGCTCGGAGTGTGGCTGCATGCATGGCCATGCCGTACTATGCTGTGCCTTCACCACGCGAGGTTGAAACCTTCAGTTTACAACGTAGTAGTTCTTTATTCGTTAGAAACATCACCGCCTTGGTCAGTCCATTTTTTTTTTGCGGGGAATTTGGATCGCCTTATTTGTGTGATTCCATAGCCGCTGGCAGAGCAGCGCTGCCCAGTCGAACCAGTGTTTGCGATGTTGTAGTGCTCCCGGGTACAGAGTACATGTACCCTTTAAAAAACAAAAAAACAATTGCATGCTTATTACTTCGATAATTAGCAGGCTTTGGGTAGTTAGTACAGTGTTCTGATTATTTGTAGCTGTGTAAGTGTTTGTCATGTTTAATGATAGTTCATCAGCAGTAATTGTTTGCCGCCTGACCTCCCTAGGTTGAATCCTGACTATAGAGTCACCAGCCTTGACTCACCAAAAAGTAATGGAACACCTCGATAAATCCACATTTCCTAAAATGCAAACACTGGCTTGATTGTATTGAAGGCCATGCTGGCATCACTGTGGTCCTTGTACACATAGGAATACCCGAATATGAAAGAATGCAGCAGACCAGCTTTGCGGTTTGAAGTCTGCTCATACATTGTGTGCAAGAGCCACCATCTGCTTACTGGCAGAGCAAGCGGTGGTGTGAGTATCTGACTACTGGCACGAGCGCTACCACTGATGTCAATACCTGCTTCCTGGCACAAGAGCCAGCAGTGACGTCAGCGTCTGTTTCTTGGCAAAAGAGCCATCAGTGGTGTCAGCGTCTGCTGCCTGGCACTAGAGCTATCGGTGATGTCAATATTTGACTACTGGCACAAGAGCCGCCAGTCATGTCAACACCTGCTTATAGCCACCAGTGATGTCAATACCTGCTTGTAGCCACCAGTGATGTCAACACCTGCTTATAGCCACCAGTGATGTCAACACCTGCTTATAGCCACCAGTGATGTCAACATCTGCTTACTGGCACAAGAGCCACCAGTGATATCAAGACCAGTTTACTGGCACAAAATAGCTACCAGCCAACATGATTCGAAATGTCACGTCACCATCTATGCAAGCGGCACGGGTCGTACGTGTGACTTTAATACAGAGATCCAGTGGTGCACATGAGTGAGTGTATGTTAGAGATCCCGCTGCACCCTGCTGGTGTCCTGGCTTTTTCGCTCCCATCAACTGCAGCAACCAGTTTACAGACTGGAAAGCTGTCTTTTTGCAGAACGGTAAATTGACCCTAATTCCCTTTTGACTGGAATAGGTATCATTCTTTTGTTTTGCCTTATTAACTTTATTACAAAATTAAACCAAACAAGAAAACCGTTATAATATTATATGTTTTTAAACCTTTGGCGTCTTTGGAACAAATATCCAAAATCACCTTGTGCTTTGAAACTTCTAGTTTCACGGCGTCTTTGGTCACGTCGACGCGTACTCCATTTCTGCATGCATTGTTTTGGACTTCTTTGTCAACGGAAAGGTCGGTTTTGCCCATTTTGTTAGGTTTACGTTTTGTTGCATATCCTGTTGTGCGGTAGACGGAACGTTACGCAATGTCTGTGATATTCTTATCGTGTTTCTTTAGTTTCGGGGTGTGTATATAGATATAGCAGACCCATGCATGTTGATTAAATCTAGAATGAATTAGATCCGAGTTCAGTTAGACAGGATTCGTTTTGTTGTTGTTGTTTTTTCACAGCCAGTTCTTGTAAAATACATCTTGATGCCAATCGACCAATTAAACTGTGCTATACTTTTTTTAATTGTTTTGATTCTTCTTCTTTTTTTAAATGAGAGTAGCTCTGCACGCATGCGTATATGTATGAATGTTCCTAATAACCCATCCAATACGAACGGGGGTATGGGTATTTAATATTTATCTGATATGACGTCGAAAATCAGGATTCTGCTGTCTGGCAAGAGACTGAGATGTTATTGCGTGTTTTGTAACCTACCCTTTTTGTTTGACACCACCGCTGACGACACCCCAACTTCGTCTACACCATCTGAGCCTAACACCAGCACCAACATCTATGCCCGATACCTCGACAGCACACGTACACAGAAAAGAGAAAGAGAGAAACCTGAGAGAACACAAAACAGTGACGATTATGTATCCCCAACACTTTCCACACACACACACACACACACACATAAACGAGCACAAACATCAACATACGCCCACTAGTGCTGAACTAGATGAACAAGCTCCAGTGACTTGCACTGAAGGGATTTTTCTATCGAGGGAGAGGGAGGGAGAGAGAGAGAGAGAGAGAGAGAGAGAGAGAGAGAGAGAGAGAGAGAGAGAGAGAGAGAGAGAGCCCACACCCAAGAGAACACAAAAAAGTGATGAATATGTATTCTCAACACCTTTATTAGTCACACACACACATGCACACGCATGCTCACACAACTGCTAATCAAGATGAGCAAGCTCCAATGACTTGCACCAAAGGGATTTTTCTATCAAAAGAGAGAGAGGGAGACTCTGTGTGTGTGTGTGTGTGTGTGTGTGTGTGTGTGTGTGTGTGTGTGTGTGTGTGTGTGTGTGTGTGTGTGTGTGTGTGTGTGTGTGTGTGTCTCCCAAATGGACTCTTCCACTCATAAGTGGTAGTGAAGGTCATAAACCACTGTTTCAAAATGCTGATTGAACAGTCACACAAAACATACAAAGTGACAATACAACCAATTCCAATTCCAAAATGGCAAGAGATGATTTTCACACTGGCAAGTTGCGAGTATCAACTTCAAATACTTAGTTCTAGCCTCACTTCAGCCTTACAGTTGACCCAACATTGGTCATTACACAGTCATAGTTTTTCTCATGCCAGTCAAAATTGATGAAGAGATTCAGCCATGCTGTGTTGGTGATGCTGACTTGTCTCTCACTATCATCATGATCTCTCTCTCTGTTGATCCCCCCCACCCCCCACCCCCAGCATTTTTACTGTTGGTATTTGATGGACGGCATAGCCATGTTGTGAAGATCGTCATCAAAATATTCCTCTTCCAGCTCAAGTTCACTGTCGTCACATGTCCAGGTGGGCATAGGCGGGTGGTTCTCCGGTGTCGGGCGCCGGTGCGACAGGATGCTGTCATAGACTCGAACCACGCTGTGCGTGTTGCCGGGTATGCAGGGCCCGTGAACATACAGCACATTGTATTTGGTGTTGATACGCCAGATCTGGTGACAGAGAAAGGCATGTGTCGGAGGCGCACCAGAACTGAGGACAGTTATCTAGTAACTGGATTTTAATGTCCACCACACAAGGTAATCTCTGGGTGAAATCTGACAACAAAACGGTGGGGTGGGGTGAGTGTGGGGGGACTGTGGACAGTTATCTAGTAACTGGATTTTAATGTCCACCACACAAGGTAATCTCTGGGTGAAATCTGACAACAAAACGAAAACAAAATGGTGGGGTGGGGTGAGTGTGGGGGGACTGTGGACAGTTATCTAGTAACTGGATTTTAATGTCCACCACACAAGGTAATCTCTGGGTGAAATCTGACAACAAAACGAAAACAAAATGGTGGGGTGGGGTGAGTGTGGGGGGACTGTGGACAGTTATCTAGTAACTGGATTTTAATGTCCACCACACAAGGTAATCTCTGGGTGAAATCTGACAACAAAACGGTGGGGTGGGGTGAGTGTGGGGGGACTGTGGACAGTTATCTAGTAACTGGATTTTAATGTCCACCACACAAGGTAATCTCTGGGTGAAATCTGACAACAAAACGAAAACAAAAGGGTGGGGTGGGGTGAGTGTGGGGGGACTGTGCAAGATCTGAAGAAACAGTGAAATATACTGAGGATATGCCAGACCTGATGACAGAAGAAAACATGTGACAGATCTAATAAAGACAGATGAAGACATACTGATGACATGCCGGCTGTAACGACAGATGGAGAACTATGCCAAATACATTGACAGAGGGAGATATGCTGATGATAATCCACAGCTGCAGACATATAGAGGTGACATACAGATGACATGCCAGCTGTAATGACAGATGAAGAACTATGCCAGATATGTTGACAGAGGGAGTTGTGCTGATGATACACTACATCTGCAGACATCTACATGTGGCATGCTGGATCTGACACATTAGATCAGATGACAGAAGAATTATGCCATATCTGATGACAGTGAGAGATGTATAAATGACATGCCAGGTCTTACACACCATATCTAATGACAGCATGAAATGTATAAATGACATGCCAGATCTTACACACCGTATCTAATGACATTGTCAAAAATGTACAAATGACATGCCAGATCTTAAAAACCATATCTAATGACAGTGTGAAATGTATAAATGACATGCCAGATCTTACATGCCATATCTGATGACAGAAGGAAAAGTATGCCAGATTCAATGATGGAATGAGATACACTATGATATGCCACATCTCTTGACAGAGGGAGACATATATACTGACCACAGGCCAGGTGTGATGATGAAGGAATAAATATGCCAGATCTGATGATAAAAGGATGGTAATGACATTTCAGATCTGATGACATGATGGAAGCTAAGTGATTACTGATGACATATCAAATCTGACAACAAAAGGATAACTACTGAAGACTTGGGGTAGAAGTATGCCGGATCCAAAAACAAGGGAAAACAGTTATTGACCTTAAAAGTCTCTTGCGTCATACACATTAATACACACAAAAATACAAGAACTGTGACAATTCTCCAGACAGCAAGACCCACCTTAAGCCCCTTCAGAATTCTCCACTCGTTTCCCATGTGCCCCGGCATCTTCTTGCCTTTCCAGATGCCTGACTTGTCCTGAAAACCAGTTTTGTTACCAGCTGTAGACTGTCTCTCTGTTACATACAATCTTCAGTGCATACATGCAGTTATGATACGAAGTTTTGCTCAACAACCACCCCACCCCCACCCATATGCACACACACTGTGTCATAGAATACAATCATCACCAACCAAACAATGCTATGTTTAGAATAGAGCTCTGTCAGAATTACCTCACCAGGAGACAAGTCTAATAACAAACCCAACAATGGCTCATTCAACAAGCTCACCACACCAGATGACAAGTCTACTAACAAACACAACAATGGCTCATTCAACAAGCTCACCACACCAGATGACAAGTCTAACAACAGGCACAACAATAACTCATTCAACACACTGACCACAGCTGAGCACGGGTCTGCTATGACAAACACAACACTGGCTCATTTAATAGAATTGGCCATGTCACAAAACACAGGTTTAGTATCTTCAACAAATACAGCAACAGCTCTTTCAAGACACAGCTCACACAAGAACACAGATGAAGCCTGGAGAACTGAAGCCACACAGGCAATTACCCCCCCCCCCCCACCCCCAATGTTGCTGCAAATGAAAGTACCTCACTAAAAGGAGTAAACATGTCATGAAGTTTCTGTCTAATTAGGAGACTTTGATAAAGTGCCACTGTAAACTGGTGCATGGTTGTACGGTGTACACAGAACAGGTGCCAAGACAGCAGCAGTTTCATGTGATATGGCACCAGCCAGGTAACAACCCAAAAGCGCTGTATGTACATCACTTCAGTGGGTATAAAGGGGAAGCGAACGAAAGATGCAAGCTAGCCTGAAAAAGCACAAAATGTGCAAACACTTTTATCTGTATGTTTCACTTGGTTGAACTATCAATATTTACACTCAAGAAGTAATAATAATAATAGATAATTTCTGTATAGTGGTATTCTCTGGTGTACATGAACTCACTGCGCTTTACAACACTCTCCAACATTTTCTAAGTGAGAACAAAATAATTGAAGGTAATAATGTTCATGAAAGTAATACATATATAACGACTACCAGTATATATACACAATTCTTTTTCATTTCTGCTTCAAATCATAACTCCTCAGGGGACAGACATGTTGGTTTACTCTTTACTGAAGAAGAGCACCCCCCCACCCACCACCACCCACAAAATGCTGGGTCATGACGTGTTTAATATTTTGGCCAGACATGCCACTCTTATTTACAATGTCACTCTGACAGACTGCTGGGCACAAACTGGCAGCACTCTCAGGCTATGTTTTTGTGTTTTCAAGCATCTGAGCGAAACACTGCTGTATGTATACTTTTTATTATTTCATTTCTAAGGCCCACAATGCTTCTTCAGTTCAGTTCAGTTCCCCTTTATTAAGACAGAAGCAATACGGTCTGTCTGATCAAACAGCACTGACGCAATCCACATCCAACCGCACCATCACGGGATGAAGCACTTACACCGCCACCACCTGTGCTGCCCATCTTTCTGTGGGCCTTGGTGACGCCGTGCGATGCTGGCATTCCCTTCATGCCCCACCGCTTCACCACACCTTGGAACCCATGGTCTATCCTGCAACAAACAACCCTGGTCTGAAGTTCCTGGTTGTTTCTTCCAATTTCCCATGGCTTCAGTGCATACATCAGACGTGGGAATTGCTTCAGAGGAAGAACTCTGAAAACTTCCGGGTGGGGACATGCCCCCTGGATCTTCCCCCTCCAAAAGATCAAAATCTATGTGATCAGAAGATACCCTGAGGTCTTTTTTTTATTTTTTTAATGGAAATAAAGATAGCTGAGATCAGGAAATTGCCTGCCAATGCATTCCTTCTTCACCTCCTCACAAACTTTCACTTCCACCTCAACTGATGCCACTCCCACTTATAAACTATTGGCAAAACCACTGTCATTTTTCACTTACAAAATATTGGCATAGCCACTGTTGCTGAACCTTTCGCCGTGGTTGAAAACTCAATTTTCAAATGACAGACATGGTGAAATTTTCAAAACTTTCAAAACATTCGCTTTTTTCTTGGTCAAAACATGCCGCAGAAATGTGAGAATTGGCCGCATTCATCACTAATGCCTGCCCCTGAGGGTGACAGCCAGTCATTGCGTTGCCTATTAAAGTGACTATGATGGGCGATAGCCATCTATGAACACACTCTGAATGTTTCATGTGTGTTTAGTGTGAACCAATGCTTCCTTTTTCGTACCCCTAATTGTTTTCCCCTGCAGATTTTTTCTGTTCACACACATTTTTTTCTGTTCCCTGCAGAATGTCGGTTTCACTACTGTGCAAGCTTGGGTTTTTGTGGACACATCCCATGCCTGATACATTCCAGAATGAGAATCTGTGACAATGACGGAGTAAAACAGCATGCAAGGGAAGTTTCTCTTACGTTCTGGCCTGAACATCCACGTAGTCTCCCACCCTGAAGTGCATTGCAGTCAATGGTGTCCCTGCAACACACACAGCCAACAACACTCACTGACTGCCAGACAAATGAAGTACATTGCCATCAACGGTGTCCCTGTAACACACACACAGCCAACAACACTCATTGACTGCCAGACAAATGAAGTACATTGCAGTCAACAGTGTCCCTGTAACACACACAGCCAACAACACTCACTGACCACCAGACAAATGAAGTGCATTGCAGTCAATGGTGTCCCTGTAACACACACAGAGCCAGCAACACTCACTGACTGCCAGACAAATGAAGTACATTGCAGTCAACGGTGTCCCTGTAACACACACAGCCAACAACACTCACTGACTGCCAGACAAATGAAGTACACTAAGTCAACAGTGTGCCTGCAAACACACACACACACACACACACACACACACACACACACACACACACACACACACACACACAGCCAGCAACACTCACTGACTGCCAGACAAATGATACTGCACAAAATGGAAACGGAAAACATCAAATGATGACAACAATGAAGCAGCATCGTCAGCACCATACCCGTAGTAAAACAGCAAAGACAGACAGAGAGGGAGGGAGACAGACACAGAGATGAAGAGAGAGAGCTGAGACAGACACACAGAGAGACAGAAAGAAAGAAAGAAAGAAAGAGAGAGAGAGAGAGAGAGAGAGAGAGAGAGAGAGAGAGAGAGAGAGAGAGAGAGAGAGAGAAGAGGCAGAGAGTGACTCACAGAGACAGAGACAGACACACAGGAACAGAGAAGTGAGGGGGTGAGGAGAAAAAGACAGACTGAGAAAGAAAAAAGAAAAGAAAAAACTGACCAGGCTGAATGGCAGCATTGGGTGTTACCAGAAATCGAGTCAGATTTCTCTTGGGTGGGACACCTGCCTCACTGAACAGGTTGTTATAGGCCTTGGTGAACTGGAAATACAGTGTTGATGAAAAGGCTGCCTTGCTGAATGGACAAAACATCTTAAGGAATACTGGCCTCATTGGACAAATGTTACAAGGTGAGGTGACTGGAAAATACAAAGCTAGCCTAACCAACCATAAGTCTTGATCAACTGAAAATATAATGCTTGGCAAGTCAAACCTGTTTTGGCAGAAGCATACAGTACAGGCCTTTAAAAGCTTCTCTCACAAAGTATATTCATTGAGGGTTGAAGAAACTGAGACAGAACCTTTGTTTTATAATGACAACATTAATGTTGGAAATAAGACTAAATTAATTGCACAAAAGTTGGAATCAAATGGGTGTTTGTGACATTGTTTTATAAGTTTGGTTTACCATGAACATAGAGCTTTTTCATTCTTAGTTTTGAGATTAATATGAAACATGGTTTAAATTAAATACTGACTTTGCTACATGCAATGGCTGTGTTCAGGCTGTAAAGAAGTATATCAGGGGTCTATAGCTATTGATGTCCAAAGTAATAATTAATCATCAAACTTGATACAAATCTTTAATAACAGTTTGCAAGGTATATAAATGAACAAACCAAAATAAAAAGCTGGCCTCACTGAACAGCTTGTTATAGGCCTTGGAGCATGGAAAAAATCAAACTGTGATTTGGCAATCTGCTTTTGAACAGGTTGTATTACATCAAGCTAGTGTGTTAGTTCTTGTGTTTTTAATGTCCTGTCAATGACACAGGGTTTTAAAGTGATTCTTAGTAATTATTACTCAGTAGTGACTCATCACAATGTTTGGTTTTCATTCCTTTTGATGTTTCAAATTGTGTCACCTGTTTTGATACTGCAAACTGCATGGTCGATTGGTTACATTAAATCCCTGGGGAAGAGGGATAGCACAGTGACAGGGTGTCAGACTCATGATTAAAAGGTCTCAGATCTTAATCCCAAAAGGATTATTTTCTTCTCCAGGGTAAATTTTCTGTGCTGCCTTTTATTTTATGTATGTAGGGTGCATGTATATTTAGCTGCACTTTTGGCAGAATGACCAGGATCTTTTAAGTGCTGCTGTAGTACTGGTGGGTGGAGTAGAAACATGATTTAAGTATCAAAATAATGTGCAGAACTTGCAGACTTGAGGCGTGCAGATATCTCGAATTGCCAAATTTTAAGTTAAGCCTCAATTTGTGAGAATGGGTCACAAATGTGCTGTGTACAGCTATAATCATTCATTCAGTTGCATACAACTGGAATGCAACTGGTCTGCTTGGAAGCAGAGAACAGCACCATAGCTGCCACTGTGAAGCACTTAGGGCTCATCTTGAGATGAGGCACATGACAAGTGTACATTAAAAAAAAGTTAAACATGTAAATAGCCCCTGTCTCCCTTCATGCTTACCCAGCCCCACAGAAGAAGGAACTGACCTGTCTTGGGTCGCAACTCATAGCTCCCACCACCACGCTTCCAAAGCGTTGCCCCCACCATGGTTTCCAGCCAGCTGTTTTTTCAAACTCTTCTGGAGGAGTGTAGCGGACCACATGGTTGTCAATCACCTGAAATGATCATTAATAATAATTTAAAAAATAGTAAGCAAACACCTTCATGAAAGTAAACTGGGCTTTTTGATTTAATATAATCAAGAAGAATTTGCTGAAGCTAAGTATACATTACACAAATCATGTCTTTTTTTTAAAGAGCCTCGGAAGAAATTGTGTAACACTATTATGAATCAAAAGTCATGGATACCCTGCTTTTGTTGTTGTTACTGTTGTTGTAAAGGGCTTGTTTATTTTCTTCAATTATCAATATCTTTGTTTCAATGATCCAAAATCTGAAATAAGTGAAATTCTGAAACAGAATATGCACAACTGTTGCAGACAAAATGATCAAAAGACACAAAAAGATGACAACTTAAACATAAAGGCCTTTTAGTTTCAAGAATTCAATCGTGGCAGTTCAAACAAATGTGAAAAGTACCACAAAGGCAACAGTTTCACATGGCACCAGCCATGTAACAACTGAACAGTGCTATAGCATAAGTATACCACTTTGGTGGATATAATATTTTTAAAAATGTGCTGTGTAAGGCTACAGTGCCTCATTCAGAGTCACATCCAACCCTACAGAGTACAGCACAGTAAGTGTGCTTGAAATCAGAGAACAGCGCTATATGAAAGTGGTCTATCAGCCAATCAGTCACTTTTACTTCTAAGACTAGTTTTAGCACACCTGCAGGAGTGTGGTGTAGAACTTGTGCCCATCCTTCGTCCACTGTGGAAGGACACCCAACTTGATTGTCACCACACCACAACGACGTGTGCTGAATAGAAGTAAAAAACATCTTCTCAGATTTCAGATCTTCTCTCAAACTCATCTCCTCAAGCTGCCCTCTATGTGTGTGTGTGTGTGTGTGTGTGTGTGAGTGTGTGCATGTGTGTGTGTACATGTGTGCATGCAAGCATGCATGTATGCATGTATGTGTGTGCATCTTTGTGTGTGTGCATCACTCATTCACTGCATGTGTAAGTCATTGTGTGTGTTGTGTGTTTCACTGCTTGTCACTGTGTGTGTTACACATGCATGTGTGCATGTGTGTGTGACTGCATGCTGCAGACAACCAGTCTTGTTCGGTGTAAACAGCTGAAAGCTAATACTGTGGTGGACATGTATGTTTATGTGCAGCAGTCATGCAAGCTTATGTCATGAGCCAACCTTTCTCTGCTCTTCACCAGCTAAACAACTTAAAGAGCAAATGAATATGGCTGTGCACACACTGACTACTGATACATTAGAAGCAATATTAGAATAAAGTACTTCTGATTTACAAATAGTCATACTTCTAGTAGTAATACTGCAGCTGCATAAATATTGATAAAAGTGATGGAATCTGCAGAAGGAAATGTTTGCACATTTTCTGTGTTTTCATTATTTCAGGCCAAATTACATCCTTCCCTTGGGCCCCCTGTGAGACAGATATTGCATTAATAATAATGTCTAGCATTATTATTAGTATTACTAATGAGTAATAGGACAAACTGATTGTAATGGCCCCAGCTAAAGTTACAAGTTACATCAACATTTCAAAAGGAAATGTTGATGTAACTTGTAACTTTACGTTAAGCTGGGTATACATACCCTTTCTTGTATTCCTGGCGGGGCCATGGGTCATCCTTCAGCATGCTGTCTTGACCTCTGTACGTGTCCTCGATAACTTTTCTAATGAATTTCTCATTGCTCATGGTCAGCCCCTCGTCCTTCTTTTGACTTTTCTTCATGACAAACCAGTCTGGCTGCAGCCTGTACTGTGCTCTTGCCTGTCGCTTGAAACGAACTTGATAACAGTTTGACACCACCCTGCACAAGCACAGTAACACACTCAAACAGTTATAGAATGTCAAACAGATAAAACTGAAAAAGGAAGGGGGAAATCACACAGCAGGCACACACACACACACACACACACACACACACACACACACACACACACACACAAATACACACACACACACACACACACACACACACACACACACACACACTCACACAGAGTGTTGTTTTTGAATTTCTATGCTTGAATTTGAAGTCAAGGAGAACAAACGTAACCAATAATGCTCTATACTGAGCAACCTTTAACAGGCTCTACAAAGTACAACTGACTACAGATGCTGTACAACTACAAGATCAGCAGCAGGTTGGTGAACATGAACCTCAACACTACCAACAACTTCTGCCAGCACGCAGACCACAGAAGAAGTGGAGCACAGCATCTATACCAGGAGCATGCCAGTCATCCTGTCCTGTTTATTAGTTTAATTCCTTTTTTCCCAGCACCTCAGCAACTTCACTCCAGTCATTCCAGCACCAGTTTGGCAGCAGCCTCCACAGCCTGCAGCGAACTCGCATAAAACCCCATGTGCATGAACCCAGCTCCCTGTATATATTTTTGAACCCTTTTATTAGTTTTAAAATAGTTTTAGTTTTAACTGTAACTTAGTGAGTAAACATGGTGCTTAACGTCTACAGAAACCACCAGGCTTATTAGGGACGGGTAACCGTTTACGCCCAAGGAGGCTCGGCACTTAAACGAAAGAAGATGATGAAGGAGGTCACTCGCTGTACGGGAGAAGGTTTCGGACACTAAAAATTGGAAATACTGATGAAGAAATGTTTTCTTCACATAGAAAAAGAGTAAAACCAATGACATACCCCACGTAACCAAATTGGTGCAGTGGCGTTGCTGTCAAACGACATTGCAGTTGACATATAGTATTCCTCAAAGTCAACACTGATACAGACGCCATGCTGTTTTGTCAGAGTACACGGTCCTTGCTTTTCAACTTTTTACACAAATCTACTGGAACACTGAGCACACTCGCCGTAATTATCGTCATCATCATCTCTAATATAATAAGGAATGTTGAGAGCATTTGCCATCATAATAAGCGTCATAAACAATGCTCACTGCAAGGAAAAAGGAAGGCTGAAATACTTTTCTACAATAGATCTACATTTCACAATCGACCCGCATTGCCGCTTATAGTGTAAACGACTCGATATAGATTCGGCCGGAATTCTTTCTAGATGAATAAACATTCAGCTAAACAATAATTACGTAGATCTATACAATTTAACCATTCAGCATGTTATTTATTAATACTGCATGCTCACAATATCAAGGTAAAGTTCGACTGTTTGGATTATGCATGCTCAAGTTCGTTCCCGGCACTAGTCAACTGTTAGTGGCTGCTGCCGCAAATAAGTTGTTTTCTCTTTTCGTTCGCAGTTACTATCAAAGGCAATATTATTGATGTAGGTTCAGCGGTTTCCAGCTGAGACAGGATGGCAAAGGCCGGGTGCCGTTGAGGTTTTTGTTTTTTTTTTTTTGTTTTTTTTTGCTGTTGTTTATAGCTCTTATACAAATTGATCATCAGTGCCTGAACTGAGAGTTGTTTCAGTTCTTATCGCGGTGCGGCACTTACGTGACAATACTGTCCATGCCGGCACTGAACCGCCCCCACCTTCACCTTCATCCCAAGCCGGGTTAAAACCCATTATAGTGAGCCGGTTTGGCCTAGCTGGTAAGCGGAAGGACTACCTCGGTTCGATACCGCTTCGGCCGCTCTCCTTTCTCTTCAAAAGTTGTGGTCCGCTCAGCCGTGTGGACACCGTCAGTTGCGACTTTGTCCCTCACAATTATGAAACATTAAAATGGCTCTCATCGCTGCCCACCTTAATGCAGAAGTCATTCTCAGTGGTGATTGTTGTGGTATGCAGTCTCACAAGTATACAAGAGGCAAGAGGAAACGTTCCAATCATTTACTGGTCAGCCTCAGCGCCATAGCAGAAGACAAAAACGAAGGCAATCAAAACATAGTTTCGTAACTGCACATAATGAAACTACAGCATCAGTTTCGTATCATAACATCCCCCTTTCCTTAACTGAAAAAACACACAATCACACTCAGTTTTCTTTTTCTTACTCTCATCTCACAAAACTAAACAAAACACAATTGTATTACCTATCTTGGCAAATGGACACAAATCAAACTCCTCTTTGGGATTCAAAATAACAATGGCCTTTGATGTAAATCATTCTTAATTAAACAGGTTTGTTAATAACTAGGATCAAGTATTACCTAAATGTAAAAAATAATAAGTGATTATATTAATCGTGTACTTGTTGGTTTGTTGCTTTTCCGTGTTCTATGTGATAGTCCTGTTCAACTGGTATATTCATTATAACGTGCAGGGGCTCTGATCACCCGACCGGAACGGGTTCTAACGGTCTCTTGGCCAGACTGCGAAGGTGGTTCAGCCTCATGATCAATAGTAGGACCGTGCTCTGGACGGATGGCAGAGGGAGTTTCCAGTGGGGCTGGCCGAGGATGAGTCTGGATTGTCACACCAGGCCGGTTTCCAGTGTCTGCACAGTCCTGCTGGGGAGCTTCCCTCAAGTCTCCTCTGTTGCGTCGGATATTGGACCCCTGGTTTGTTCTGACGTTGTAGGACCGTGGTTCTCCGCTGTGTCCTGTGACTTCACCCGGTATCCAGGTCTTGCTTGCTTTGTCCAGGATCCTGACGTTCTGTCCTTTGTGGAGAGGAGGGAGACTCTCGCCTGCATGTCTGTCATAGCTGGACTTCATCGTTGACTGTCTGCAATCCAAATGTTGACGTTGTGCAACAGTGACGGGAGATGGAGAGGTGCGTGAAGGAAGCAATGTGGTGATAGGCCTGCCCATCAACATCTCTGCAGGTGATGGCAGCTTGGAGTCGACTGGGGTCGCTCGAAGGTTGAGCATGGCAAGGTGTAGGCTCTGTTTCTCCTTCTTACACTTCTTGATGATCTTCTTGATAGTCTGTACCTGTCTTTCTATGAACCCATTGGACTGTGGGAACCTGGGTGATGAGGTGGTGTGTTGTATGCCCCACTTGTGGACAAAGTCCTGGTATGGTTTCCCGATGTATTGTGGTCCGTTATCACTGACAATCTCGTCGGGTCGGCCAAACAGTGATACAGCTTTTCTGATTTCCTCTGTGACGTTCTCACTTGTGGTAGCGTGTAGGGGTGTGACTATGGGATATTTTGAAAAATAGTCACATATCAGCACGAAATGCTCCCCGTCCACCTCAAACAAGTCCGTGCCCAGTTTCTTCCAAGGGGCCATCGGTGTGTCATGTGGTATGAGGGGCTCCTTCTTGTTGCAGTTTGCCAACTCCTGACATAGGGTGCAGGTCCTGGTCATATGTTCAATGTCTTTGTTGATGTTTGGCCAGTACACCCCTTCTCTGGCCAATAGTTGGGTCTTTTCAATGCCTTGGTGAGACTGATGGAGTTGGGCAAGAATGTCTGCTCGCAGACTCTCTGGGATGAGGACTTGTTTTCCTTTGAAAATGATGCCGTCCTCAACAGCCAACTCATCACGGAATGACCAGAAAACTCGCACATCAGTTGGCAGATCCTTGATGCTGTCAGGCCATCCTTGGATGATGGTTTCCATAAGCGCATTCATGGTCGGATCTCTGGCTGTCTGGTCTCGAAGTTGATGCTGTTTCCTCTGTGAAAAGTTGACCAGGTCTATGTCACAGCGATGAACTTCCGCTGTCGTCATCTCAATACCATCAACCCTGAGAACCAACTCGACTGCGCCGTTGTCCTTTGGATTCGGCAGCCTCGACAGAGTGTCTGCCAGAGTCATCGTCTTTCCTTGTCGATACTCGATGGTGAAGTCATATCCCTGTATTTTCTGGAGCATCCTCTGGAGCCTGGGTGGTGCTCTGAGGAGAGGCTTCTTGGAAATCATTTCGAGTGGCTTGTGATCAGTTATCACTCGAAAGGGGCGTCCGTACAGGTATGTGTGAAAGCGATTGATGCCGAACACAACGGCGAGCATCTCCCGGTCAATGTTTGGGTAGTTGCTTTGTGCTGAGTTGAGCGCTTTGGATGCGAATGCAACAGGTTGACCGTCCTGCAGAATTGCTGCGCCAAGACCTTTCGTTGAACTGTCTACCTCCAGCGTGGTGGGTTTTGTTGGGTCAAAGTATTTGACACACGACTTTGCTGAAATTGCTGTTTTGAGTTTCTGGAAGCAGTGGAGGTGGTCTTCCGACATCTCAAATGGGACGTTCTTCTTCAGGAGGTCCCTGAGTGGCTGTGATTCTTCACTGAAGTTGGGAATGAATGTTGCAAGGTATGTCATCATACCAAGGAATCTCTGCAGATCCTCTTTGTCCTGTGGAACAGGCATGTTCTGGATGTCATGAACCTTGGCCGGGTCAGGTCTGATGCCATCTTTGGAGTAAATGTTGCCGAAGAAACTGATCTCAGGTTGTCTGATTGTGCACTTGTCTGAATTGAACACCAGCCCGGTTTCTTTTGCTCTGTCCATGAGCGCTTTCAGGTTCCGGTCGTGCTCCTCTTCATCTTTGCCATGCACGCAGACGTCGTCTGTGATCCCAACCACGCCTGGAAGGTCTTCCAAGATCTCGTCCATTCTGGCTTGGAATATGTCTTGTGACACCCTGAGTCCAAATGGTAATCTGGTCCAGCAGTATCGACCAAACGGGGTCCGAAATGTAGTGATCAGCTGGCTGTCTGGGTCAAGATGGACTGACCAATAGCCAGCTTTGGCATCCAACTTGCTGAAGACTGTTGACCCTGCAAACTGAGGATTCAGCTCTTCAAGTGTGGGAACTTTGTGTGGACATCGCTTCAGGGCTTGATTGAGTTTCTGGGGGTCGATGCATATGCGGAGTGATCCATCTTTTTTCACAGAGTATGCGAGACTAGAGCACCAGTCTGTGTGTTCGCTGACTTTCCGGATGACACCCTGCTTCTCCATCTTCTCCAGCTCGCACTTTAGTTTTTCCTTGAGATGGATGGAGCACTTACGTGGGGGGTCGATGAATGGTTCACAGTCTTGCTTCAGGTGGAGCTTGGCCACCCCTCTGAAGTCCCCCAGCGTGTCGAATTGGCCTGGATACGCTTGCTTCAATCCTTCCACGGTTGTGACATCTGGTGTGGGTCTGAGGTCATCACAGTGAATAGTGACTAGTCCAATTTTCTCACATGTTGGCAGACCAACAATAGGTGCTGATGGAACATCAACGACATAGAACTTGGCCTTTGTGAAGTTTTTTTTCTCCAAATCGAAGCTGGAGGTTGATGGATCCTAGACAGGGGATCTCCTGACCATTGTAGGCAACCAGCTTGACGTTCCTTGTGGGCTCAAGGACGTCTTTTGGAGGGAGTGTCTTGTACATCTGCTTGTATGTCCTAAGGGGGAGTGTGTTCCCCGCAGCTCCAGTATCGACCTTGAGTTTGATCTTGCGTATGCCCTTTTTCCAAGGACAGATGACATCCAGTGTTGTGAAAACTTCGTTGCGTACACTGGATATGCATATGCAGTCATAGGGTTCAGTGGAGTCTTCCTCTGAAGTGTAACTGGCTGCTGGCTCCAGATCATGGAATCTTCGGTCTCTCCTACGGCTGCCTTTGCCAGCATCCCTATGTTGTTTGCCATCCGGTTTGGTGTCACCACGTTGTTGAACATCTTTTGGACGGTTTGTTCCTTTGCGTTTTCGGCAAAATTTCTTCCAGTGTCCGATTTTTCCACAAAATTTGCAAGCATCTTTGTATGCCGGACATGCTCTTGGGGGATGGGCTCTGCCACAGTTACCACATGATTGGGCTACTTGGTCCACATTGTTCAGTGGTGTGCTTGTGCGTTTCTGAATTTCATGTCGACCTGCGAGAATGGCTTCAAAACGTCTCCCCTCTGCAAGTGCGTCTGTCAGCTTGTAGCCTTTGGCTTTTCCCAGCAGTTCACGCTGGAATGCTTCGATTGGTGTGGATGCAATCATGAGTTCAATGATCCTTTCCTCCAATTCACTCTCTTCAAATTCACACTTGAGGGCTTGAGTGCGTGCTCTGGTTACAAAGTCATCGACAGATTCCTCACTTCTTTGCCTGTAGTCCATCAAGTGGAGACGATGCACTCTGAAGTTGAGATTTGTCTTCAGCTGAGACTCAAACAACTCCCATATTTTGTCAGGCTTCTTCTTGTCTGCATCTGACATCCCTGATGCATTGAGTCGCTTCAGGCCCTCATTTCCTATCCCCCTGAGGATTTTAAGAGCTATTTTGCCTGGATCTGTGATGTCCTCATCTTCACAGTAGTATGACATAGTTTGTTTGAATAGCTGCAAGGCCTCCTCGTGATTTTCTGATGCCCAGTTCATTTCGGGGATGCGTGAGCGTGCCATGTTCTTGTGAGTGAGTGTGTGAACAATCCAACTGTAATGGCAGTATCGCTGACAAGGTTAGTTCAGGGAGGACTGTATGGCAATGGTGATGTATTTGGTCACTTGTGGATTTGTGTGTGACAACAGTAATGTGTATAGCACATGCAACATCCACACGGATTCAAAATGCATAACCTACAATAATGCATTCACATCAAAACATGATATTGTGATAAATGTTCACGAGAGCCACTATTCTGCTTCAGCGTCCTCATTCATCAACCACTCATTGAATCCTGCACAGCGTCTATTTTGTGGCGGTACACAGAGGAACACAGCAAAGCGTCTCTACACTGGCACACAGTACGTGGTCGTAGTCACTGGTCACACTAACAAAATGCTGTCCGAAGCGCATACATGAGGGTATATAACTGTGCAAGGGATCACAAGATGCGCTTGATGCAGTTGTTCCCCTTGGGCTTGCACTCGCATGGTATGAGGGCTACACACCTGTTTGCACGAAAAGTTCTGCAAGGTTGCTGCAAAAAAATGTGCAGGGCGATTCCTTCTGGACAACCGAAGATGATGTACCACCTTGGCCAAGGTTAGATGCTTGCAGATCCAGACTTGCGAGGAACTTGAACAATCGAAGGTTGCTTTGCCCGAGATTCACTGGCGGGAAGATTCGCCGGCCCAGCCTCTGGTCGAAAAGGATGGTCTCCAGGTCTGTGCTGTTCAATGGGCGGGGAGGCTGTATTGACCAGGAAGATGATGTTCTCTTTTTACCGCTGCCACCATGTTGTGGTATGCAGTCTCACAAGTATACAAGAGGCAAGAGGAAACGTTCCAATCATTTACTGGTCAGCCTCAGCGCCATAGCAGAAGACAAAAACGAAGGCAATCAAAACATAGTTTCGTAACTGCACATAATGAAACTACAGCATCAGTTTCGTATCATAACAGTGATGACAGCTTTCATGCTTTACGTCCACGGAGGCGAGATGGCCTCAGTGTTATGGGACGGGGACAGAATGGGAAGGGGACGAGAGAATGAAGGCTCGACCGCGGAAACCGCGGTCCGAAAAAGACCGGAGAGACGGAGAGACCGTGGACCGCCGCCAGAACAATGGAACTAAGTGTTAAGGCGGTGTCCCCTCGGGCATTGCCCAGCGACTTGTGCACTGCGCAATTGCTGTTTCAACTGCTGTGCTGGACAGAGTCACTAAGACAATGTCCGTTGCACTGCTGTTGACGAACAACTTGGACAGCTCGAAGCAAAAGACGTCCACTGAACTTGCTCAGCGGCAGCTCCACCTCCCTACTCATGATTTCTGCCGGCCGGGGCAAATCCGCAGTTGAGGGTCCAGCTCCACCTCCCTCCTCTAAGATCTCTAGATCTTTTGATCTCGCCTGGAACCCTGGTGATGACAGTGTAGCGATAGGTATATATAATCCCCCCACCCCCCACCCCCTTCTCCCCATCCCGGGCCTAATAAGCCTCATGGCCGTTAATGTGGACGTTAAGGACTCTGACTTATCCATTATAACTCAAGTCCGCCACTCGGTTGAAGAAGGCTAACTGATGGCATGAAAAACACACAAAATCATGATGCATATAACAGCAGCAGAACAATTACAGCGATGGTTGTGGCTATTCTAAACGGAAGAAGAGAAAGATATACGTCGTTTTCGGCAAACATGTTTGGATAGTATTATTTTTATTCGGAAAGAACGCGGCAAAAAGTGGTAAGGGAAACTACTCCTTTAATGTCCTGTAATGTTACTACCCAGCCAGCTGTCGCATTGACACACCTGACAGCACCGTTATTATTCTCACTTGCTTAGCATTGTATGAAATATTAATTTATGTTTAAACGGTATGCCAGATTATTAGCATATATACCCTAATGGTGGATCAAGGACAGGGATTCTTGAAAGAAACCACCTCTCCGACCCCAACACTAAGACTGTAATGTTCTGCGTTTGCCTACGAAAGTGAAAGCAAATCTTGATTTGGAAATGAAGTACCATTTTTGACGTTGACACAGAGCATTGTAGAGTTACTGGGACAGGAGCAGAAGTTCTGTGCTGGGGTTTTCAGGAGTTGACCAGATTGTTCTCCCCTGCCACAGTCTCAGCGTGGCAGTGGCTGGAGAGGAGTGATGTCGCTTTTATTCCTGCTTGCCTGTCCTGTCAGTGTCAGCGTCATATTATGTGGGTGTCACAGGCGATCATAGTCTTCATTGCACTGACAAGGTAATGTTTGATGCAAATGTGTATGGTGAAGAAGCCAAAATAACTATTTCTAATCAAGTGGATGGTATTTGAAAATTGAAACAATACGTCATACATGCCTAAGTACTTATTTATAAATAAAATGCCTTATAAATAGAGTTGACAGTGGAATAGTTCGATCTCTCTCTCTCTCTCTCTCTCTCTCTCTCTCTCTCTCTCTCTCTCTCTCTCTCTCTCTCTCCTCCCTCCCTCTCAGAGTATGAAGGATAAAATATGACTGCACCCAACGTGCTTTTTTTGTTTTGTTTTATTTTTTCTTATTTTTTTAAAAATTGAACTTTTTTTTTTTTTTTTTTTTTTTTTAATTTGGAATGGGACTTTGGGAGAGAAAATTCCCATGCCTGCTGCAGTCAGGTTACAATGTTTGAGTGTTTTGTGGTCTGCCTCAATGTTGTAGCATGTCATCAGCAGAGCTGGACACACTGTCACCATACACCACCCACCATGGACCTCTCCACCGGCGACTGCGCGACACCCAGCAATGTCAGCACCGTCGCTATGGCAACACCACATACTCCTTGCACAAGGCCCACGCCAACCACTCAGACTTCAACCATATCATTGATGTGCACCACAAGTTGGTTACTGTAGGAGAATATTACTACAATCAGCGAAGCATTACTTTGAGGTACAGCTGTTGGTTCATGCTTCTTGGTATTTTTATAATACGTTGTTGTTGATAGTAAACATGGACTGATTCAATGATGTAACATTAACTCATATATAGTACTACTGCTGTTACTTTAGTAAATAGTACTTAATACAATAATACTTAATAGACATGTATGCATATTAATTATTATTACACATATTTGTAAACTATTTTATTAGTAAAAACGTAGTATTTTTAACTTAGACATTTACTGATTTAGGCTTTAGTAACTGAGCATGCATCATTACATTTACATTACAGCTAACAGCAGAGCATTGCTCAGGTGCAGCCCATTTGATATTGTGTTTATGATAAAGAATCAACACACAAGGGACTTAATTAGTGTTTGAAATCTGTAACAAAAGTACAACAAAAACCTGAGTCACCTGTGACTCTCACCAGAGGTAACTCTCACCTGGCATGCATGTAAATACAAGGTACATAAGTTCCACAGAGGATGTACCTCTGGTGGAGTTTATGTACCTTGTATAAATTACACACATACCGGGTGGGAGTTACCTCTGGTGGAGTTTATGTACCTTGTATAAATTACACACATACCAGGTGGGAGTTACCTCTGGTGGAGTTTATACATGTACCTTGTATAAATTACACACATACCAGGTGGGAGTTACCTCTGGTGGAGTTTATACATGTACCTTGTATAAATTACATACCAGGTGGGAGTTACCTCTGGTGGAGTTTATGTACCTTGTATAAATTACACACATACCAGGTGGGAGTTACCTCTGGTGGAGTTTATATACCTTGTATAAATTACACACATGCCAGGTAAGAGTTACCTCTGGTGGAGTTTATGTACCTTGTATAAATTACATATTATATATGCCAGGTGAGAGCTACCGCAGGCGACTCAGGTCTTTGCTGTTAGTGTTATACTTGTATTACATATTTCAAGTGCTAATTAACTCTCTTGTGTGTTGATTCTGCATGAGCACTCTGGGCCTCGTTCTCTTTCAGTTTTGTGTTTATGATAATTGTAGTAATTTGTAGTACTTTAGTATGCACATACTACACAGTAACATAATACTTTAAATGCACATCATTACATGAAACATTACTAGAGATATAGTTGTTGTTGAGCTCACTCAGCGGGGAATAACACTGTAGAAAATTTATGTATTATCATTGTTAAATCAGTGTTAACTGTTATACATAGTATACACACATTACCTTAGATATAAATTTTAAACTAAAACAAAATAGAATGCTGTATTTGTTTACAAATTAAACTTTGCTGTGTGCATCATTGTAATGAAGCATTACCTTGATGTGTGGTGCTAATATAGTTGTAAATAAACTTTTCTGGAGAAAATTTGCCTCTGACACAAATGACAGAAACAATAGTAAGAAGAATAACAGAAATAATAGTCATTATTGAAAAGAAAATAATAACGTATAATTTGTGTATACATTACATTTGTGCACGATTGTTTTTCTGCTTTAAATTATTAACTGTTTAATATTCTCATCTGTCTTTACACTTATTATGGTCTTATTCTTTAACTGTTGTGTTTTGTGAAAGACACTGTGTGACCTAAATAACATGACTGTTACTTGGTAATTAATCAATATTTAACAATAACATTTTAATAATTGATTATTATGATAATAATATTAATACTATAATAATAACATAGATTGATGTATTGATCTGAAGCATCTCCAAGCAGCACAAGGATGCAAGGGCTGAAGCCTGCTGCCAAGGGCACTGCTTAATTAGTTAACCTGCAGATTACCTCTGCTGCTGTAATTTACATAATTTGCTATACAGGAAAATTGTCATCTATGCCGAGTGGACCCTTACAAGTGAGTGTGAGAACAGAGAGCATTCTACAGTAAACGGAGAAAGCCCTGACACTGTGACAGCCAGTCTGAAAAAAATGGTGAAGCAGTCAAAATGGGACTGCCCAAAAACCTGACAAGCAACTGGAGTCAAATGCTCCTCCTCTAACATCGCTGATAAGTTGACTTCACGGAAGCATGATGATGCCGGAAAGGGGTTATATTGATAGGAGAGGTTTTGAAGGGCACATTTTCTTATAAAATGAACGAGTTTGTTTGTCCTGAGGTGACACTGAATCAGAATCAGAGTATTTATTGTCCCAGTACAGGTTTACAAGGAAATTTGTCTTACAGTGCACAGTAGGAAATAGAATAAACAATAGACTAATATTTTAACATGGCTACAAAGGCTAAAAATACACAGAACACACACATTATTATCAATATCACAGCACTGAAAAGTAAATATTTACACAAGCATCTGTAATTAAACAATATTAATCTCTCTCTCTCTCTCTATCTCTCTCTCTCTCTCTCTCTCTCTCTCTCTCTCTCTCTCTCTCTCTCACACACACACACACACACACACACACACACACACACACACACACATACACACGCATGCATGGTTGACATGTGTGGTTGACAGGATGTTAAAATCCAGTTACTGACTAACTAACCCCCCCCCCCCCCCCCCAACCCTCTGTGTTACATTAGGACTGATGACTGGCTCACTAGCAGACCATTAACTGATTTAGCCACTGTGCTTGCAGGTTCCAAAGAGTGTACAACCCTGAGCGAACGCTGTCTGTGGTGGAGCCAGGGCATGCTGGGACGTGCGAGGAGGGCACAGGGGTCAGGGTCACTGTACAGGAGACAGCCAGAGGCAGGAATTGTGTGGCTGCTGCCAATGCAGGTTTTTTTAACACAAGCACGGGGCAGTGTTTGGGTGAGAGGCACAACTCTCTAGACTTAGTTATTTTTGTACTGTATGTAGGCTGTCTGTGTTCACATTCCTTTTCATAGTTTTATGTTGGTTTTTCTCTAGCTCTCCCCCCCCCCCCCTCCCCACCTTGCTCTGTCTCTTCACCCCCCCCCCCCCCCCCCCCCCCCCCGTGTACCTCTGTCTCATCCTCTCTAAACATTCTGGAAACTCAGTATATATATAATACCAATCCCTAGGATTGACCTTTTTCAAGTCTAGCCAAGTATATTCTGGTAGCGTTCTTTGAAACTCACTCCCCAACTCTCTTAGATGACCGTCCAGCGCTGAAACTTTTAAATCACGTTCAGTGTCACACATTATGCGCTGATGGTTGGCATTGCACGTTATATTTGGTGATTGTAACACGCCTGAAATATTTTACTAAAACTATATCAGTTGTGTCTCCCATTTATCATGCATTTAGCCACCAAATGTTTGCTACTGATTTCATAGACCCATGTAGCCACCTTCATTCCTGCCTGTCTCATATCATGTTTGACGTCCGAACTTCATTTATTCCGTACGTGTACTGATGTGTCATAGATCAGAAAATGTGTGTATGTATAATTAGATCTAGAGTAGTCCCTTGTTTGGGCGAGGGCTGGATGTAAAAAAAGCATACATGCTCATCTATTACCCTCATAAATAAAGAATTTTATCTGATCTTATCCCTCTCTGTTGCTCTTCCCCTCAAGAGAAATGTTTGTGCATGCACGTTTCAAATATTTGTATACCTGTACTGTGTATGTGTGTGTGTCTGTGTGGGAGTCTGTATGTGTGCATGCATGTGTGTAAACATTTGTTTGTCAGTGCATTTTGTTTTAACAAGCCATGACTGCTGTGCATGTGCAGGCAACATTGTGAGTGACGGGCGCCTGGTGCAGGACTCTGGCGGCATACAGAACGTCCACTTTGGTATCACCAAACAAGGCCAGCTCTTCACCGGGTGAGGGATAAGCACCCCAGTTTGATGTTGTTGTTATTGTTGCTTTACACACACACAAAAATCACCCCAGAGGCGAGAGTGTGTCCAGCTCTAAGAGTGTGTCCAGCTCTAAGAGTGTGTCCAGCTCTAAGAGTGTGTCCAGCTCTAAGAGTGTGTCCAGCTCTGAGAGTGTGTCCAGCTCTGTTGACATGCTGCAACTATATTATGACCAGAGATGATTTTTTTTCCCCACTCAGTTGTGAACCTGGTGAGGCCTGAACTGTGAGGGAAATGTTTTTGGGGTGTTTTGTTGGAGATTATAAGTGGGAACCTTCACACTTTGCATGATGATAACGTCTGTTAAGGGTGCCTTCAAACTGCTTTAAAATCTCACTGAGGGACAAACGGTTCCACAACCTGTGATTTCAAATTCTGTCTTCTTCCTTTTGCATCCCCTCCCCTCCCCATCCTTGTTGCATTCCTTCTTTGCACCTGTGTGTGTCTGTGTGCCGAGAGAGACGGAGACAGAGAGAGATTTTGAGGTTTTGTGTAAAAAGAATACATTTTTGTTGATCTTGTAAATTGTGGTGTGCGCAACCTCATTAATGAGATACCATGCTGTAGATACAAATGAGCGCTATTAAAGAATTATTGTTATTATTATCAAGCTGCCATGCTAGTGCAGTGACAGCAACCTAATTTTAAATCACAAGTTTGTTGGAAAAGGGAGAGTCCTGGTATTTTCTCAGCAAGTTCTTATTCTGCACATGTGGTGTTGTACATCAAGTCAACTGTCAAAGTAACCAATTCAGTATAATCTTTCATGAAATTAAAAGTCTATCAGTGGATTAGAAAGTAGTTTTAGTAGATGGAGAGATTACTGTGTGGGTTTGATGTTAACCCTGGGGCTGTGCAGATACCTGTCAGAGATTGAGCTTGTGACTCTGCAGTTCAGACAGCTGGTGGGCGGCGTCATCTGGCTGCTGCGGGACGGGGAAGTTTACGTTGACCAGAGCCGTGACATCGAGTGCCCTGATTCAGAGGAGACAGGTACAGCCTTGTCTTCATTCCCTTCCAGTACCCTTGTCTTTCAGCCTTACTGTTGTCCCACTCCATCATCCAGCCTTCCCTGTCATCCATGTCTGTTGTTCAGCCTTCCCTGTTGTCCATGTCTGTTGTTCAGTCTTCTTTGTTGTTCCAGTCTATCATTCAGCCTTCCCTGTTGTCCCAGTCTTTCATCCAGCCTTCCCTCGTCCCATTCTGTCATCCAGCCTTCTCTGTTGTCCCTGTCTGCCGTTCAGCCTTTTCTCTGTCCCAGTCTCTCATTCAGCTTTCCCTGTTGTCTCACTCTTTCATCCAGCCTTCCCTGTTGTCTCACTCTTTCATCCAGCCTTCCCTGTTGTCTCACTCTTTCATCCAGCCTTCCCTCTTGTCTCACTCTTTCATCCAGCCTTCCCTCTTGTCTCACTCTTTCATCCAGCCTTCCCTGTTGTCATACTGTTATTCAGCCTTCCTTTGCTGTCCCACACTGTCATTCAGCCTTCCCTGTTGTCCCATTTTGTTGTTCAGCCTTCCTTTGCTGTCCCACGCTGTTGTTCAGCCTTTGCTGTTGTCCCACTCTGTCATTTAGCATTTTGTGCTGTCCCACTCTGTTGTTCAGCCTTCCCTGTTGTCCCATTCTGTCATTCAGTATTTTGTGCTGTCCCACTCTGTTGTTCAGCCTTTCCTGTTGTCCCACTCTGTCATTCAGTATTTTGTGCTGTCCCACTCTGTTGTTCAGCCTTCCCTGTTGTCCCATTCTGTCATTCAGCATTTTGTGCTGTCCCACTCTGTTCAGCCTTTCCTGTCGACCCACTCTGTCATTCAGTATTTTGCGCTGTCCCACTCTGTTGTTCAGCCTTCCCTGTTGTCCCACTCTGTCATTCAGTATTTTGTGCTGTCCCACTCTGTTGTTCCGCCATTCCTCTTGTCCTATTCTGTTCTTCAGCCTTCCCTGGCATGCCTGTGTGCCACTGTGTGTTTGTTTTAATGTATCTGTTTGACTTTGACTCATTTGAGCGCAAGTGTGTGTGCTTGCGTGCATGCATGCATGTGTGTGTGTGTGTGCATGTGAGCATGTGAGTGTGCGTGTGTGTACATGCATGTGTGTGTGTGTGCGTGCGTTTCCACTGTCATGACTCGTTCTCTTGATATTGTCTCAGTCTCTTCTCTTAAGGTTTTTTTTCTGTATCAGTGAGTCCAGTAAACATCCTGAGAACTGATTAAAGCTGACCTTCCTGGCTGGTGCTCACATAGCACTGATTGCTCCTTTTTGGGATTAAGTGCCCAGCGCCATCATGCTTTCAGGCACTCTGGATCGGTTCATTGGGGTGGTGTCAGCTCGCACAGCAGTGGGTCATGATGCAGAGGGACGTGTGCTCATGGTGCAGGTGGATGGGAAGACAGACCAGCGAGGGTGAGATAGCTGTGCCTTACATTTCCCCTGATTGGTTGTTTTCTGTTGTCTTTAGTATTGTTTCTTTTTCGTTGTGTGGCAGGGCACCTGTGTTCATTTATTAGTGTGTGTGAGTTTGTGACTGCTGACATGCGTTAACTCAAAGTTCTGATGTAGTCCTGTAAAGGATTCACAACTGTTGTCTATTTTTGTTAAAAATGGATGCTTGAAAATCATGAAAACTTGGCTGTGAGTGGGGCTATTAGTGCTGCTTTTTTGTATCTGTCAGTCCAAGTTTCTGACATTAGAAGCAAGGCCGACATATGGCACAATGTCCTGAGCCGGCCTTTTTCTGATCTGCATTGGCAAAGAGCAAACTAACATAGTGGCCTCACCTACTTTCTGGGGCAGTTGCTGTAGTAACAGATTTGTGAATTTCTGTAAAAACTGATTTTTCATAATCTGGTTTCCAACTGTCACTAGCATGTCACGTTCATGTTGTTAATGCTATCCTCATGCAGACAGTCACTCGACCGTCGGCATGAGGATAGCATTAACAACATGACCGTTTTGGCTGCTGGATTAACCATGGGGATCATGTCAGTAGACAGGGACCATAGACTCCAGCTAAAGAATGGTCATGGCGAACAGAGGCTCAGATTTCAACCCACATCCATCAGGTCCATTTACTGGTTAACCCAAAGCCTTGCTGTTGCACTTCGTTGTGACAGTGTGTGTGCGTGTGTACACATGTGTGTTCAGGCTGTTGCACCCCATGAGTGTATGTGACAGTGTGTGTATGTGTATTGTTGTACAGTGTGTGTATGTGTATTGTTGTACATGCATGTGTGCACGGTCATGGTTATAAATGTGAGCATACTGATACATTACAAATAGTTTGCTTGAACAAGTGATTTATTGACTTGTGGTCTCCCATTATGCTGTTGACTCCATCCAGGGTGGATTTGCACGAGTTTGCGAGTGTGCTGAAAGGGCTGGGTTTTGTCAATGCTGTCAACATGGATGGTGGCGGATCAGCAACCAGCATTCTGAATGGAACACTCATCAACTATCCTTCTGACTCCTGGTATGTGTGTGTTTGGAAATATGTGCATTTGTGTGTGACTGTGTGTGTGTGTGCGCACACATGTGCATGTATGTGTGTGCTTGCCTACTGTGTGTGTGTCTGTGAGAGTGTGCGTGTGTGTGCATGCACATGTATGCATGTATATGTGTGCTTGCCTACTCTGTGTTTGTATCTTGTGTGTATGTGTGCACCTGTGTATTATGTAATATGTATACAGTTATATGTGTGCTTTGTGTGCTTATACCTACACTTCGTGGTGGGTCTGACAGCCCCTCTGACAATACTTTTCAGTCCCAACAGCACTTGGAACTGTGCCAGACAAGTGTCCACTGTCCTCTGTGTGCACGAGGTTGAGTGCTCACCACAGCCTCACTGCTCTCACCATGGTCAGTGTGTGTCCGGGCGCTGTCGGTGCCACTTACCATGGAGTGGCGAGTCCTGTGACTCACTCATCTGTCCTGGAAACTGCAATGGCCACGGTCTGTGCCTTGAAGGTGAGATTCAGTCAAGATGGCTCTTAACTAATTTCAGTTTCAAATTCAGTTCTGACTAGAGAGAGAAGTTTATGACAGTTTGTCTCCACATGTCCACGTCTTTGTGCAGGTGGTTGTCTATGTGAGACAGGCATGGAAGGAGAAAACTGTCAGCCTATGTCTCCACATGTCCACGTCTTTGTGCAGGTGGTTGTCTATGTGAGACAGGCATGGAAGGAGAAAACTGTGTCAGTCTATGTCTCCACATGTCCACGTCTTTGTGCAGGTGGTTGTCTATGTGAGACAGGTTGGGAAGGAGAAAACTGTCAGTCTATGTCTCCACATGTCCATGTCTTTGTGCAGGTGGTTGTCTCAGTGAGGCAGGCTGAGAAGGCAGGCTGGGAAGGAGACAACTGTCTGTGTCAGTCTGTGTCTCCACATGTCCACATCTTTGTGCAGGTGGTTGTCTCTGTGAGGCAGGCTGGGAAGGAGACAACTGTTCTGTCCAATGCCGCCAGGGAAGCTATGGCACCAACTGCTCACAAGTCTGCCAGTGTCTGAACAACGCAACATGTGATTCTGCATCTGGCCTCTGCCATTGTTTGCCAGGGTTTACAGGGAAACACTGCCAGTCAGGTGTGTGTGTGTGTATGACTATGTGCATATGTGTGTGTGTGAGCATGTGTGCATGCATGTGTGAGTGTGTGTGCGTGCATGTGTGTGTGTGCATGTGTGCGTTTGGGATGGGGAGGATAATGATGGGGGGTGGTGACTGTCTGAACTGTGATTCTACATCAGGCCTCTGCCATCATTTGCCATGGTTGGTTAATTTGTGTTCCTCAGCTAAACTTGTCAGGGTTTAACCAGATGCTGGGTTAGAAGGTAGTGTGTGCAGCCCTTTCCCCAAACCTGTACATGCTGTCACACACACAAGTGCAGTGTTACCCACCCCTCTGGCAGCTGCACGCCAGCCTCTGGGAAGTCGGTAATGGAGTTTGCCATGTCATGAAGATCACCGTAATCCTGGCATGGGACTCTCACCACAGCAAGGATTTTGCTTTAGACCAGACATTCTTGCTAGGGAAAACAAGATGACAGTAATGATGATGGGAGTATATAGCCTCTGATTGGGGCTGATTTGCGTAGGGGGCAGTGGGGTAAGGGAGGGGTTGCAGGGAATCAAACCGTGTGTGTGTGTGTGACTCTGTGTCTGTGTGTGTGACTGTGTGCGAGTGTGTCTTTGTGCACGTGTGTGTGTGACTCTGTGTCCGTGTGTGTGTGTGTGACTGTGTGCGAGTGTGTCTGTATGCACGTGTGTGTGTGTGTGACTCTGTGTGTGTGTGTGTGTGTGACTGTGTGCGAGTGTGTCTGTGTGCACATGTGTGTGTGACTCTGTGTCTGTGTGTGTGACCATGTGTGTGCACGTGTGTGTGTGTGTGTGTGTGTGTGTGTGTGTGTGTACTTTCAGTTTTTGTCCAGTTTTGCTTCATTTTCCTGTCAATTTTATGATTTAGTCCACCTTTTATTCCACTTGCCTCTTTACAGCCCCTCAGTGACCAGGACAGTAGCATTGTATTTACCGTCTGTGTTTGATTTGCAGTGTGTGGCTATGGCCTGTACGGAGCAGGCTGCAGGGAGCAGTGTTCTTGCCCCGACCAGTGCTTCTGCCACCCTGTCACAGGCACATGCTCCAACACCTCAGACAACATGGACTACCTTGCAGGTAGGCTGCCCCTGGCACAGCCTCTTACTCATCAGGAGGCTCATGACAGCCACATTTGCACTTTGTGCAAGCTGACAGCATGATTTGGCTCTGTGCAGATAGGTGTGCACTGTTGACTAATTGGCCTGGTTGTGGTTGCTGTTGAGCTTGCATCAAACTGTGAAACAGATCTGGACAAAGTTTGCGATTTTGTGACATACATTTCATCTTGATGTGATCCTCTGCAGCTGACATGGTGCTATCAGAGAAGCTATGAATCAACCAATCATCACTCTGTATGTTCCAGCCGGCCAGTGTCTAGTGAGTGCACGCATCAGGACAGACAACCTGGTTCCAGATCAAAGCAGACAGCTTCTGTAAGTTGGAACTCTCTTTGTTTGCTGGGGACTTTTAAGATTACAAGGGAGTGGAAACAACTCTATGGTTAGAGCGCTGGACTCAAGATCAAAAGGTCTTGGGTTGGAGTCCCGGCAGGAGTGGTGTGAAAATGTTTTTCTCCTGTGTCAGCTTTCTATGCTGACCTTTATTTCAGTATCTGTTCCACAGTAGCACATGAAAGATCCCAGCCATTCTGCAAAAAGTGCAGGTGGCAGGTTACAGCTTAACATGCATGCACCTTACATATGTGGTGTGGCATGAAGTGATGTGACATTTTGCATGTATGGTATACACAGAACACACTGAAATGGCAGCAGTTTCTCATGTCACCAGCCATGTAACAACCAAAATGCACTGTAAGTACACCACTTTGGTGGATATTCAAAATGTGCTATAAAAAGCAACAGCCACTCATTTAGAATCATATGCAACCAAAACACAGTGAGTGCTCGAGAGCAAAGAATATGGCTATATAAAAATGATCATCAATCAATCAATTGATAAATTATAAAGAGCGAAAGCCCCAGAGGAGAGAGTATGACAGATTGAGAACTTACCTCCCAGGTTTTGGTGTAAGGATGAAGGCTAATACCGAGGCCCTGCATTGATGATGTTAACATTGTCAAAGCAGGGGATGTCTGATTTTGACCGATGACAGGCCTGTCAGATAACATCACATCTGATCATTATTCTCAATTATTCTCATGTTGCTGCATTTGGTGTAGGATTATATCTGGGACTAGTACCTCGGAAACTCGAAATTAGCACAGGAATGAGGAAGTCTTTTCTGGTGTTGGCCAGACCATGATCTAAAGTTAAAGTGTATTGCACGTCTCTGGCATAAACTAGAATCTGTTTTGATGTAAGATACCTTACCCGTTTACCTCTTTGTTTTGTCATGCAGGATGTGGAAATGGTTGACGCTTGCTGTGGGTTTGGTTGCCTTGACAAGCATCGGCTTCAACATAGTGCTGACCATAGTTCTCACAACCTCCCACAGACAGAGACCACGCTACAGACCGCTCGGCACCTCTCATCGCAGCTCCTCACCTCACAGTTCGCTCTCTGACAGAGACATGACAGAGTTATTGCCCTTGCATGGTGGTGAGGAGGAGAGTTCCTTGGTGGATTCGTCAGATGAAATTGATGAGGAAACAACCCTGTTTCAGCAGAGGTTTCCCCACCCACAAGTCTCGGCCAGCAGATGATATTAAGCAGGATGAGAGGGTTGCTTGTAGTAATCCTGTCTGACCTCCACAAATTAAGGCCCTGATCCACTCTCATGCATGGTCAAATGACAGTGCCACACACACACACACTAGCAGTTGCTACAGGGGCAGACAGACCTTGACATCACCATCAACCAGTTCCTCATAGTTGTCAGATGGGAATCCAGCTGGCAGTGTTCTTATCTGGCACAGGCCTTCCAATAGCCAAGGAAATTATGCGTCATATAGGACATACACGTTTGTGACAAGCCCAGACTTCTGCCAGTGTGTCATATCTTTTGGTCTAGTAAGCTGACACAGTATACTGCTCTTTTTTTCTTTCTTTTACATCACAGTTGACATCATTTCATGAATGATGATGGCATTCCTTTCCTCCTAATTCTAAGTAATGATAATGCATCATTGGTGACCATCATCACCCACACTGGCCTTCCAGCTGGACACTGCCTGAGTGTGCAGCAGTGCAGGCCACCAGACACAGGTACTGGACATCATACACTTTCATGTGACTGTGCTGAACGGTAGATCAGGACCTTGAGTGCCTCCTGTCTTGAAGCATTGGAACTAGAGCCTGTTTTTAGCCTGAAGAAACTCAACATATCATGCATGTCCTTTCAGTCAGCAATGCTCACGTTCATTTTTGTACAGGCTTTTTTGTATTATGCACTGGATGGATGCAAAGAAAATGGGTCAAGATCTTCAAGAGAGACCCATTACATAATTTTATTACGTCATGCCACACTAACAGAATTTCAAAGCAGGAGGCATACCAAAATATCTGCCCCGGACTGGTTCAGGTAAAACTGCCAAAGCATGTCAACATCACCACAAGTCCAGAGTTGTATGCATTTGGCTTTTCTGAAAACCTTTGAAAATTGATTTGGGGTCTAAATTCCGAATGTAAGCATTTAAACCCAGGGACTGGTTCAAGGGAGTGCACTGAGGCTTGAACATGCATGGCTAAAGAGTCAGTTACCCACCTTCACTGTCTGTGGTCATAGCACGCACATAATTACAGAGTTACAGTGTTTGTTTTTACAGCAGCTGGCGCCTCAGCAGATACTTATTCAGGTACAGGTCTTGCATCCAAGCTGTACCCCAGCAAGAGATTGTGACGTTTCTCACATCCATGCACATGCAGAGCTGGTGTATCATCAGCCAGTGTATGACATCTGGGTTCTCCCACCACCTGGCACTTAGTATTGTTACGAGGTCAAACAGATTACTGCAAATGATCCACTGCTCAGATGCTTTTGTGTTTGTTTATTTAAAGACAGCAGCCCGCTAGGTTACTGCAAGTTATCCACTGCGCAGATGTTGTTGTATCTGTTTATTTAAAGACAGCAGCCTGCTATATGCTAGGAGCCTTAGGGCATCAAATGCAAAGTGATCTTCTGAAACAGGTCATCTTTCTTTGGATATGCATTTGCAGGAAAATAAATCCTTGAAACGTGGCTTTAAAAGATACATTCCATCTTTTTCATACACTGTATGGTAATGCCATTCTATTTTGTGCAATTTCTAAGGAAATTTCATTATTATATGTCTTCTTTACTTTTCCATTGCCTCTTGCTCAGTTTTTCACCCCCTACCTCCATCCACCCCACTGCTCCCCACCCTCCCCCTAGCCCCCTTTCACCCTCCATCCCCACCCTAACACAGGCACACATACTTTCAATCTTCTTTGGTTTAAGCACTTGTTTTGACTTACGCATTCTTGAGTTTAATTTGCACATTTTTAATAATGTGTGTGTCTATGCATGTGTGTGTGTGTGTCTGTGTATGAGAACAGTTTTTCCTCGTAAGAAGTTTTCAATTATTTGCACACTACTTTTTGTCATGTGATGAGCAAAAATGGCTCCTGCTTGGCAAAAAGAGGCTGATTGATCTTTCTTAACTGGTTTTGTTTTTCCTTCCTTTTTTTTTTCTCTCCATTTTTGTCCCATGTATTGAGCTGCTTTCATATATTGTCTTATTACTTTCAGATTATAACTGAGGAGTTGCTGTGGTTAAGTACAACCCATGCTTTTTTATAAAAAAAAATCCAATTTGCTGCCATTATACATACCATCTTTACCTCACAATGCCACCACATTTACATGTTTCAGTGTTGATTTAAAAAAAAAAAAATCACAGTGCTTTTGTTTTTCCTCAATCACATCATGGCTCTTTTGTGTCATGTGGGATTGTCAGCACTTACAAAACTCGCTCGTGCAGACACTCAGACACTCAGTGCATGTGAGAACAAATGGTCCAACCCTTAAGATTTTTGTGGGAGTAAATTGTCCATTATTGAAACTAAAACTTCAAACATCTGTGAGAGGATGGAGGAGATTCATTGCAGTGCCATGGACAACTCCAAGATACAATGTTCTCTGAAAAAATTAATTGCTTCCATTATCTGTATTGAATGAATTGCAAGCAAAATATGCCCTTGTTTTGTTACACCTGCCTGCTGGTTTATTTGACCTCTGTCTGGTTTATTTGACCTCTGTCTGGTTTAAAGATTCAGGCAAACATCAGTGAGTCAGTCTTAATTTGTGATGAAGTGGAATTGTTATGCACAGAATCTGTGCAAAGCTTCAGAATTCTCAGACTGGAAACATTTTCTGGTAATTTCGATCAAAATAGGTCCCCCCCCCCCCCCCCCCCATTTTCCCCCCTTTTTCTCTGGGTCTGTGCAAATTCTTTTACAATGGCTTGAGAACAACTTATTAATGTGAAACTTGAACAAGTTGAGAGAGAGAGAGAGTGTGTGTGTGTGAGAGAGAGAGAGAGGTATAGGTTGTGGTATATTATTTCCGCAGTGCCTTATTGTTCAAATCCATGTAGTACTGCACTCTGTGTAAGGTTCTTTGTTATTCTCATTATTATTCCTGTTCACACTACGACTCCTTTTAACCTTTCTGCTGCTAATGTAAATCTCCTGCACCTGAGGAGGGAAATTGGACAAAATAAATGACATCAACTCGGATCAGCCTGCCATGTGTTGTTTATCATTATGTAAATGCGTTCTTTTCTTGTATCTATCTATAGTTTATTTAGAACTTTACATGTGTGTCGTTCTTGTCTTGTTCATATTTGAAGACTTGTGTTTGCTGTGTGGATGTGCAGAATGAAACAGGTCACCATATACCATGGTAAAATGAAAAATGTGTGTGTAACTCTGCACTTGTTATCGAGTTGCACCAGAATGGTAACATTGTGAAAGTATAATAGTGGTACCATTGTAATACTTTGATAGAGTGATGCCATTCTAATACCCACTGAGTGGTACCATTGTAAAATATGATAGATAACCATCCTGAATCTGATAAAGTGGTGCCATGAAAAATTGTGATAGAGAGGTACCATTGTAAAAAGATTGGTACCACTGTAAAAAGAGTAGTACCATTGTAAAACTGTGATAGTGGTAACACTGTAAAAAGAGTGGTACCATTGTAAAACTGTGAGTAGAGTGGAACCATTGTAAAAATGTGATAGAGTGGTACCATTGTAAAAATGTGATAGAGTGGTACCATTCTGAAAAGAGTGGTACCATTGTAAAACTGTGAGTGGAGTGGTACAATTGTAAAACTAATAGAGTGGTACCATTGTAAAACTGTGAGTGGAGTGGTACCATTGTAAAACTGTGAGTGGAGTGGTACCATTGTAAAAAGAGTGGTGTCATTGTAAAACTGTGATAGGGTGGTACCATTGTAAAAATGTGAGAGGAGTGGTACCAATGTAAAACTGGTAGGATGGTACCATTGCAAAACTGTGAGTGGAGTGGTGCCATTGTAAAAACTTTGAGTGGAGTGGTACCATTGTAAAACTGTAATAGAGTGGTACCACTGCAAAACTGTGACTGGAGTGGTACCATTGTAAAACTGTGAGTGGAGTGGTACCATTGTAAAAAGAATGAAACCATTGTAAAACTGTAAGTGGAGTGGTATCATTGTAAAACTGAGTGGAGTGATACCTTTAAGAAAAGAGTGGTACCATTGTAAAACTGTGAGTGGAGTGGTACCATTGTAAAACTGTGAGTGGAGTGGTACCATTGTAAAACTGAGTGGAGTGGTACCATTGTAAAACTGTGATAGAGTGGTACCACTGTAAAACTGTGAGTTGAGTGGTACCATTGTAAAACTGATAAGAGTGGTACCATTATGAAAAGAGTGGTACCATTGTAAAACTGTGATAGAGTGGTACCATTGTAAAACTGCGAGTGGAGTGGTACCATTGTAAAACTGATAAGAGTGGTACCATTGTAAAACTGTGAGTGGAGTAGTACCATTGTAAAACTGCGAGTGGAGTGGTACCATTGTAAAGCTGTGAGTGGAGTGGTACCACTGTAAAACTGATAAGAGTGGTACCATTGTAAAACTGCGAGTGGAGTGGTACCATTGTAAAACTGTGAGTGGAGTGGAACCATTGTAAAACTGAAAAGAGTGGTACCATTGTAAAACTGTGATAGAGTGGTACCATTGTAAAGAGTAAGGGAGACCATTGTAAAAACCTTTGACAGAGTGAGTGCTACCATTGTAAAACTGGGATGGAGTGGTACCATTGTAAAACTGTGAGAGTGAGTAGCAGCATTGTAAAATGATAGTAATTTAAACATGCCATTTATTTTTATTTCCCCCATGACTTTTCATAACAAGATGGAATGCACAAATATTTTGATATCAAAAGAATTGAGATGGATTTGTTTTGTATACATGGGGGTTGGGGGGGAAACAAATAAAACAAACACACACACACACACACACACACACACACACACACACACACACACACACACACACACACACACACAAACCAAGCACATCTGGAGGTAGACTGGTCTAAGAGTCAATGAAGATAAACTATGATCTGATGGGTAGAAGGGGAAATGGGTATGTTTCGTGTTAGACGTGACCTTTTAAAGTTCCCCAGGGTGAGGGACCTCCAAAAGTCATGTTACTGTTAGGGCATCACACAAACTCTCTTAAAATATTCACTAAAGAGAACCCTACTTATGTGGCTCACCTTGTTGTTGTCCATTCTGGTTCACTGTTCAGGAAAGTCATTTTGTCACCCAGTGTTACTGTTTGATGATCGATGTTGATTTGGAAGATCATCAGATTCTAACAAACCCTCATAGTCTGGTTTCAAGGACAGCATGGTTGCAATATCATCTTCTGCGTCATTTTTAACAGAAGCACTATTATTATCATCTTCATCAGAGTTTGAGTAAATGCGATTGTGAAAGCATCTTGACTACTGGC
Organism: Alviniconcha strummeri; assembly: GCA_963584105.1. NCBI lineage: Eukaryota > Metazoa > Mollusca > Gastropoda > Provannidae > Alviniconcha > Alviniconcha strummeri. The sequence goes on from OY757546.1 coordinate 6,008,387, forward strand.
AAGACTTCAGTGTCTGAGATTTGTTCTTTTTTACTGCAGAAGATTAATTGTTTTTGACAACGTATTCAGCATCATCACTGCTACCAATGCCTTTATCAGATATCATTTATCAATGTATTCCACTAAGTCATGGTCAAATCTGTCTTGCAATATTTCCACAATCAGTGCAGGCAGGGAATTCTTCAGCTCTTCTGGAAAAGAAATATCCACATTATTATTAATGTACACAGAGGAATGGAGTCCACATGTAATGCTCTAGGGCAGTTACTGGTTGCCAGATTAATACACTCTTTCTAATGAGCCAAAACCAGATTGTGGCAATGGTTAAGGCATGCCTTTTTGTGTGTGCACCAGCCAAATGATGTTAAGATATATTAGGACTACCACCTTGCCCACATGTCATTTCCACTCGCATTCTTATACATTTCTCATAAATTCACATCGACACCGGGGTTGCAGTTCAGTCCACATATTGTGACATGTAATCAAAAGCATGATTATAAAGATATCAGTGTGAATGGCATAAGCCATGCCACTGTGAATTATACACACTGACACGTAAGTTTACATGATACAGGAAACATCATTACATGAAATCCAATCTTTCCTTTCTAAACTAATATGTACAAAGAGCATTGCTTTCACACTTTTGTAACTGGTTAGATTAGAGAAGGCACTTTCGCCTAGCTGAATGGAGTGTTTCCCTTGGCCTGTCCTTTTGGGGAAAACAATGCCATAACACTTCTATCCCTACATGGGAAGGAAGTGTTGACCCTAAAAGAAAGATAAATGGCTGAACTGCACCCCAAAGCATGAATACCACTGACTAATAAATACAAACAAGAAGGTAAGCTGGTGGTCCCTGTTGTGGCTCCAGCCCTGTTGGTCCGGGTGAGGCTTGGTCCAGGTCTGAGAACCCTCGAGACCTTAACATGCAAACACTTAGTAGCAGAAAAACATTTTCAAACCTGGAACATATGAAAATCGGCTGCAGCAAGACATCCCAACATGTATGTTTTGGCAAACATTTTTTGGCCCTTCTATTTAGGCCCCACCCTTATTTCTCATTCTGATGACCGTGCAATTAATCGTGTACTCCATGATAGTTCATAGAGCAGACACCCTCTGTGAACATTGTATGTACTTCATCAAGGCATCTGAGGACCACCTACCCAATGATCTTATCTGACTGACATGCCCTGGGCTGCAGCAGCAGTGGCTGCTCCTATACGAAAGCTATGTGATTTAAACTGTTTGGGGCAGAAATGACAAAACTGCGGGGTTCCTCATAGCTGCTCACTAAACTTGGCACACGTGACAGGCACGCTGGGGCAATACAGAAATAAAGGACCTGCTGTGACACCTCGCACAGACAAGTATGCCTTCATGATCTGAAGAAGGCAGTCCTGCGGCGAGGTGGTACCTTTCATTGTTAGGGTCAAGGGCTTGCCTTTGCTGTGCTCGAAGTGAATGAAGGTCACTGTCAAGGATGTGTCTTTGATTTCTAGCTGTTTCCACTGGGGCTAGAGCTGAAGCCAGTAGTTTTGGCCATTTCGTACCCGCTTGTTAGCTTGCCTGATTAGGGCAGCCATTTTGCATTGTTTGCATCCCGATGCTTTGTCATCGGTAGTCCTGATTAGCGTTTTGCTTTTATCAGTCTGCAGCCTTTATTTTTCTAGATGGTTAATGAGGGGTTAGTTAGAGTTAGTTAAGATTAATGTTAGTTATGGTTAGTTTGGCTTTCCATCTGTTTGTCGGCACAGTTATTTTTGCTCTGTGCTCTTATGGCTGCAACAAATATAGTCAATGTAGTCGTCCGCTCATTTGTTGCAGACAGTAGTCTGTTAGACTGTTGTGATTTGGTGGGTTTTTTTTTTTTCTCCCACCTTATATTTGCAGGTAGGCCACCGTTTGCGTTTTTGAGGTGGTTTCAGCTGTTTTGTTTCATTTGGTGTCAGCTGTTTGCTTGCCTGATTACGGCAGACATTTTTGTTTGCCATCAACATTTGTGGTTTGGTCTTTCTTTCTTTGTCATAGACATTTGTGGTCTGTTCTATCTTTCTGTCTTTTTTTTTTGTTGTTGTTGTCACAGGCATTTGTGTACAGTTTCTTTCTTACACAGCCTTTTCTGCTGTAGGCATTCGTGCTAGACTTGCTGTCTTTGCCTTCTTTCTTTCTTAATCTCCTGAGATGCTAAAGAGCATATTAGGGACAAACTGCGATGTCGACCGAATGGTGCCGTGGCTTCGGCGCGGCCCCGTGAGAGTGCCGCTATTTTTCCCTGTAGGGGCGCCAGTGTGGGGAGTTGAGGGAAAGCAGGTTGGAAGCATGGATGAAGAGCCACAAGTCAGAGGTTGCTATAACATAACTTTTATTTGTACATCAACCAACCAGGAAACAGTGTCTGTATGGGAAAAGACACAAGCAAACAAAACATTTAGAACATGAAAGCAAATGTAAAGTCTAAACAACAGCAATTACTAATCTAATAAATACAATAACCATGTAGTTTACCTGTGGGTTACTATAATACATGACAAAATGATTAATAATCAAGCACATAAATCGTGTGCTTGACTTACAGTTAAAACCCGTATCTCAGAGTCACGGTGAGTATACAAGGGACGGCCAGTCAATTTAGTGATGAACTCCCAGTATAATAGTATACAATAAAGTAACAGTGAAGAATGCGGATTACCAAACTCATTCTTAACTAAACAGGAAGAGTGAGATAATCGTTACAGCAGTTCACTTAAGCACACAACGAGATGGATAGTGATACGGGTGGCATTTTGGACCATGCCGTAAGCGGGAGGAAGTCAGTCATAAACTGACCGGCTCCAGCCTCGTTACTCAAAGCGTTACAGCATGTTACTGTTACTGACTAGCAGAGCATATCTGTGAACAACCGGTCAAGCATCTTACTGAAGCGGGTAGCGCAGCAAGAATCTAAACTGCTGATCTGGCTGCGCCTGTCTGCTCGGTTAGTGAACAGAGACAAAGACCTAATTGTCACTACTGACGCGCATCACCGGCCAGTTCGGGTACACGCAGAAAGACCCGGAAAGGGTTTACAAGCTAAGCAGAGTGAAAGTCTGCGCGCCCAAGACTCGGCCATACAAAAGCCGGATCAAAACAGAAATAACACCTCTCACAGTTTTTACAATCACCCCTATGCATTAAACCATATTCAACTAGTAAACTGAACATTCCACAACTATGAAGTCAGCATCTTCAAAGTTTTAGCCATAATATACCACCGATTTCATGTAGAAACATAGATCGGTAGGAAACGAAACAAATAAGTTATGCCCCACTGACAAAGTACCTATACTTTAGAGGGATAACTTTGCATCGGCAAATCCAGGGTTCCAGGCGAGATCAAGAGATCTTAGAGGAGGGAGGTGGAGCTGGACCCTCACTTTTGCCCAGAAGAGATCATGAGTAGGGAGGTGGAGCTGGGCTGAGCAAGTTGGACGTCTTTTGCTTCGAGTTGTCCAAGTTGTTCGTCAACAGCGGTGCAACGGACATTCTCTTAGTGACTCTGTCCAGCACAGCAGTTGAAAGAGCAATTGCACAGTGCACAAGTCGCTGGGCAATGGCGAGGGCACACCGCCTTAACACTTCCATTGTTCTGGCGGCGGTCTACGGTCTCTCCGGTCTTTTTCGGGCGGTTTCCGCGGTCGAGCCTATCACTCTCTCGTCCCCTTCCCACTCTGTCCCCGTCCCTAATAGGCCATCTCGCCTCCGTGGACGTTAAGCAACATGAAAGCATCGGCAAAACATCACTCAAACTGAACATCCAACAATGGCAATATGTAATAGCTACATATCAGCTAACCAGAGTTAGCTGCATACATTATGGAAGCACTGGTCATCTTGTGGCATAAAAGCTTAAGATATGAACACACATACAATGTACACTGACGCCATGGCGGCTGCAACCAGGCGGCAATGTGATGCCGAAATTACCCACGTGTTCAAGAACCAAAATCAAGGTACGTTGTGAACATGGTAACATTGTAAACATACATTATTTACATCAATAAGAAACAACAGAACAACAAGCCATAGAAAAATAACTACTTACAGGCTCTCCCCTGAATGAACACATGAACACCGGCCGCAACAGTAAACAAACAACCTGCCTCTGCAGGGACACTGGGGGAAAAGGGACGCTGCCATGATGATGATGAGTTGATGCTTAATGTCCTCAGATTTCAGTTCACATATTAGGGACAAGTTGTGACCAATGCCGAAGCACGGTTCAATAAATCTTTACGTCCACGGAAACCAGAAGGCTCGTTAGGACGGACAGCTCAGGACGTCCACCTCGACGTTGATGAGTTGATGCTTAATGTTCTCAGATGTCAGTTGACATATTAGGGACAAGTTGTGACCAATGCCGAAGCACGGTTCAATAAATCTTTACGTCCACGGAAACCAGAAGGCTCGTTAGGACGGACAGCCCAGGACGTCCACCTCGACTCTCACACAGCTCCTGAACTATGGATGCTGCCATGATGATGAGTTGATGTTTAATGTCCTCAGATGTCAGTTGACATATTAGCGACAAGTTGTGACCAATGCCGAAGCACGGTGCAATAAATCTTTACGTCCACGGAAACCAGAAGGCTCGTTAGGACGGACAGCCCAGGACGTCCACCTCGACTCTCACACAGCTCCTGATGATGATGATGAGTTGATGCTTAATGTCCTCAGATGTCATTTGACATATTATGGACAAGTTGTGACCAATGCCGAAGCACGGTTCAATAATTCTTTACGTCCACGGAAACCAGAAGGCTCGTTAGGACGGACAGCCCAGGACGTCCACCTCGACTCTCACACAGCTCCTGAACTATGAACACAGCTTCTGTTGTTGTTGAGTTGATGCTTAATGTCCTCAGATGTCATTTGACATATTAGGGACAAGTTGTGACCAATGCCGAAGCACGGTTCAATACGTAAGGTGTATGCGTGTTTAGCTGTAACCTGCCACCTGCACTTTTGGCAGAATAACCGGGATTTTTTACGTGCTACTGTGGTAACACGGGGGTGGAACGGATACCGAAATAAGAGTCAGCACAGAAAGTCGACCCTGGAGAAGAAAATTCTCCCGCCGTTCCAGCAGGGATTCGAACCCGCGACCTTTCAATCACGAGTCCGGCGCTCTAACCACTGAGCTATCCCCGCCCCCCTACACAGCTTCTGAACTAGCACACAACTTTTAACACCTTAGATAATTGGGCCATAAACCCCCCACCCAATCAAAAAGGAAAAGGACCGGAAAGAAAAGGTTATAGGGTCATGGCCCGGAACATGTATACAATACACTCGGTTACATCCCTAAAGCAGGTCATTTTTCTTACGGTGAATCACCGCGGACCCCTCCCCTTTAGGGAACTTCACTCCACCGACGAAACAATAGTGTGGTGAGACCCAGGGGGGTTGAGCCGGTTTACTTCTTGTTTACGATTACGAGCGAATTCACCCTGCCACAAGCAATGACAGACATGTAGGGTCTTTATGGAGCAATTAAACCACATAGAGAAGTTTGTGTTTCATACCATGAATCATGTGCTTCCAATTATCAAAGGCTCTCACACAAGCATACAAGTGAATTAAATAATGATTATCTCCTTGGCAACAGCACATGAACATGTGGATTAAGAATCAAGTTAAACACTATGCTTGAGGCTTTTATATATCATGCCACGTTGATTAAGATAACAACCCGATCATATCAGAAACTGAAAGTAGATAGGTCCTAGGGGTATTTGAAATGTATTTCTTAGCCTTATTCCTGCCCTTATGGCTGCCCAAGAGTGTGTTCTTGAAAAAATCCATGACTTCTCTTTGCTTTCCATAGGGGCCAGAAATCAGATCTGGATCTATTTTCAGGGAGATGCTGACGCACACACAAGAGGTTCTGTGGGAATTGGGGACTAGTTTCCAAAGGTGAACATTAAGTACTAAACTCAAATGTCTCTCTTTTGAAGGCCACTGTGCCTGGAAGAAACTGTCCTCACACTGCCAGACTTTTACGGCAACCACTTAAAAAATATTTCTTCCAAAACCTGCTTCTCTGCTACACTGCTAATATAACTCAAGCAGATTATCATGCTCGTGTTTTGTGCTTGTGTGTGTGTATGTGTGCGCGCGTGTGTGTGTATTTGCATGCATGTGCATGCACAGGTGTGTGTATCTGAGAGATCTTGTGCAATAAAGAGATAATTAGTACGCGCACGAAGCAAGTCAGATCACAAAAACATCACTGCATGAAAACATTTATTAAAATGTTCTTCTTCGCTTTCTCCCTCTCTCTTCGCCATCTTCTTTTCCCCCTTCTTTTATCCACCTGGATAATTGTGTCTTGCACTTATTATAAGGAGGAGAGGAAATAATAATTAATAAGTATACGTTCTTATTATTTTAAATAAATTTGTTGTTGCTGATGGTGTTTGTTTGGCTTTTGCTGCTCTCTTCGCCCCCTTTTGTTTTTCTCTTTTTGCCCATCCACCTTTCTTGTTTGCTGAAGATTCCACTCCCATTTTTATTTTTTTTATTTGTTCTTTTTTAACTTTCTAGAAACTGTTCTTATCCTGTTTTAGAACGCTTTCATCCCTTTGTTTCCTTTTTCTCATTTTGCCCTTTCTCTTTTCTTTGTTGAAGATCCTCCCATAGACAGCCCTTCCATTCTCCCCACCCCACCCCACCTTTTTTTTCTTTCTTCCCCCCCCCCCCCCCCCCATTTTGCCCCTTCCTCTTTGCCACCATTCATACCATCCCACCTTATTTTTTAAAACTATTTTTTCCTTTTTGTTTCTGTTTCATTTAAAAAAAACTGTTTTTCTCTACTTAGACTTTTTAAGAATTCCACCCCCCCCCCCTTTTTTTTTTTTTTTCTCTCTCTCTCTCCTTTTTTCCCTTCTCCTTTTTCCCTTTTGTTTTCTCATTTAACATTTCTGTTTCTTTTTCTCTGCTGAAGATTCACCCACCTACCCTCTATTTGGGCATTTTTACCATGTCTACTCTCATACATAGCCTGTAAAATGACAACATTAAAATTAAGTTTTTCTTAAATGATGCCTGCTTACTAAACCCTTTCTAGCTGCAAAGACAGTCTAAATCCTTTCTAGCTGCAAAGACAATCTCAATCAAAGAGGAACAAACACTCGATCAACAAAACACTGGAAGACAGAAGGATGACTATTTTTTCCTGAAGATTTCTTTGCTGAAGTTTCATTTTTTTTTTTTTTTTAATTTTAAATAAAAAAAAATCACGTCCTGACCACTTTCAAACATAGTAAAATGATGCATTAAAATAAAAATTAAAACTGGAAGACACAAGTATGACTTTTCCTGAAGATTGTTTTGCTGAAGATTCAGCCACATACCCTCATTTTTTCCGCTTTGTTCCCCTCATATTGACTGCTCTCAAACATAGTAAAACAACACATTTATGGTCCTAATTATCCGAAGTGTTAAAACTTGCGTGCTGGGCCCGCCACGTCCTGACTCAGAGCTCAGGACCCGTCCTGGGCTCCCATCCCTAATAAGCCTACGGTTTCTGTGGACATAAAGCAACACTCAGTGCTGCATCCTCTTTCCCTCAGTGTCCCTGCAGAAGCAGGTTGTCATTTAGTTTCAGCTGCCGCCTGGGCACCAATGTGTCTGATTCAGGGGAAAACCTACACCGTTTCCTGGTTGGTGTAAATAAATGTCTGCAATAATTTTGTCCGATTTTTTTTTTTTTTTTTTTTTTTTTTTTTGCATTTTTTTCTTCTTCTTTTTTCTACCTGCAATGAGATTCTCAACACAAATTAAAACTGGAAGACAACTGATTCACCCACCTCTTTTTTCCCACTTTGTCCATGAGCATAGCCAGTGTCAGTAAAAACAGCCTGCATATATAAAATATGGCATACTTGGACTAGTGCAAATGAAGGAATGAGGAAGACCGACCCAGGAGGATAGTACCAAAATACAATTTGCCCAGTGACTATGGAATAATTTTAAAATCAAGAGTTTTAAGAATATTGTACAGCTCAATGCCATTTAAAAATCCTGTCAAATAAAATTCAAAGGCCTCCCTGAATCTGTCAGAAAAGTTAAAAGCCAAACGGCTTCCAGACAGTCTTTGTCGAGACAGGTAATAGTAATATATATGAAGCCTTTTCCATGAACAAATCCAGTGTCAGTAAAAAAATTTTTTTTTAAACCTGCATATAAAATATGGCATACTTGGACTGCCTGATGTGTGCAAATGAAGGAATGACGAAGACTGACCCAGGCGGATTTAGTATCACAATACAAAGTTGCCCAATGACTTTGGAATAATTTTAAAACCAAGAGTTTTAAGAATATTCTACAGCTCAATGCCGTTTGAAAGTCCTGTTAAATAAAAATTCAAAAACCTCCCTGAATCTGTCAGAAAAGTTAAAAGCCAAACATTTCCCTGATGGTCTTTGTCGAGACAGATATCAGTGTTGGTTAAAAAAAAAAAAAAAAGCAAGAAAAAAAAAGCCAGCATATAAAATATTGCGCCTGATGGGTGCGAATGAAGGAATAAGGAAGACCAACCCAGGTGGATAGTATCAGAGTACAAAGTTGCATCATGACATTAGAATAGTTTTAAAATCAAGTTTTAAGAATACTGTACAGCTCAGTGCCGTTTAAAAATACTGTACGGTCTACTCTCGCTCATAGTAAAGCAAAACATTAAAATCAAATCTAAACACATAAAAGATTCAAAAGAGCCTTACTTATTAGGACAAAGAACAATCTGCTTTATTAAAATAAAGTGCTCTCTAAAATTAATGATGCCTGTCTATTAAACCCTTTCTCATTGCAAAGAGATTCTCAGTTTTTTTTTGTTTTTGTTTTTACAAAGTTGCACTTATGCCTCCAAGTGTACTTGGCTGGCATCCCTCAGACCTTTATTTGGAAACATCAAGGACAGTGAAAGTTGTGCAGTGTGTTCTGTAGCCTGTGCACCTCCTAGTGTACAGTTACACCAACAGTCGGTCAGCTCGGCTGGCTGCAGCCAAAGCTCGAATTTCCTGCAGTCTGCAGGTCGCTGTCTTAACGTCCTCCCCTCCCATCACTCCTGCTTCTCTCTTTTATGTTGCTTTACGTCCACGGAGGCGGGATGACCTATTAGGGACGGGGACAGAGTGGGAAAGGGGACAGTGTGATTGGCTCGACCGCGGAAACCGCCCGAAAAAGACCGGAGAGACCGTAGACCGCCGCCAGAACAATGGAAGTGTTAAGGCGGTGTCCCCTCGCCATTGCCCAGCGACTTGTGCACTGCGCAATTGCTCTTTCAACTGCTGTGCTGGACAGAGTCACTAAGACAATGTCCGTTGCACCGCTGTTGACGAACAACTTGGACAACTCGAAGCAAAAGACGTCCAACTTGCTCAGCCCAGCTCCACCTCCCTACTCATGATCTCTTCTGGGCAAAAGTGAGGGTCCAGCTCCACCTCCCTCCTCTAAGATCTCTTGATCTTTTGATCTCGCCTGGAACCCTGCCAGGCTTCTCTCCCTGACCGCCGTCAGCTGTACTGTCCTTCCTGGCCTCTTCACCGAGTGACGACACCGGTCCCCCCATTCCCACCTTGCAGGTGCAGAGGGGTGTGACCGAACATTCACTCGCTTGAACGGCCCTGCCTGGCCACCCCAGTCCACGCCCGGAATGCAGCAACCACCGACAAGGTTAATTTAACTTATTTAAATTTAAATCACTTAATTTGTGTTTGATTTGCTCTCTCACTCACTCACTCACCCATTCTCTCTCTCTCTCTCTCTCTCTCTCTCTCTCTCTCTCTCTCTCTCTCTCTCTCTCTCTCTCTCTCTCTCACACACACACACACACACACACACACACACACACACACACACACACACACACACACACACACACACACACACACACACATGCGCACACTCCCACACACATGCAGGCACACACACACACATACACACAGAAGAAGAAAAAGAAGAGGAGGAAGAGAAGGAAAAAGAAAGAGAAGGTGTAGAAGAATGAGGAGGAGGAGGAGGGGGAGAAGGAGAGAAGAAGAAGAAGAAGAAGAAGCAAACCAAACACGAATTAAGCCTATTAATTAAAAAATAATTAAAATAATGATCGACTTGCCGATGGATGGTACATTACCGCTGTGGAGTGGCAGTGAGCCCAGACAGAGGCTGGCCCAAGCGACTAGTGAATGAACGGACCACACCGCCCGTGCACATACAGGATGGGAGTGGTTGGGGACAGGTGCCGCCACTGGGGTGAAGAGAGCGGGAAGCAGAGTACAGTTGAACGAGACCAGAGAGACAAACGGGAGTGGAAGAGATGGACAGTGTTGAGACAGAGGCATGCAAGTTCGAGATTCGGCGGGCAACTAGTGGGGCTCACTGAATATCAGTGTAATGTGTACAGTTAGAGGTGCACGGACTACAAGCCGAGCTGCAGTTTTGGACTGTCTGATGTGTGCAAATGAAGGAATGAGGAAGACTGACCAAGGTGGAGTTAGTATCACAATACAAAGTTGCCCAATGACTTTGGAATAATTTTAAAATCAAGACTTTTAAGAATATTGTACAGCTCAAGGCCATTTAAAAATCTTGTCAAATAAAATTCAAAGACCTTCCTGAATCACTGTCCACACCGACTTTCGAATAATTTTAAAATCAAGGCTTTTAAGAATATTGTACAGCTCTAAGCCATTTAAAAATCCTGTCAAATAAAATTCAAAGGCCTTCCTGAATCACTGACTTTCGAATAATTTTAAAATCAAGAATTTTTAGACTATTGTATTTTACAGCTTAAGGCTTTTAAAAATCCTGTCAAATAAAATTCAAAGACCTTCCTGAATCTGTTAAAAATGTTAAAAGCCTTACGTTTTCCAGACAGTCTTTGTCGTAACATGGAGTGAGTTTTTTTGAAAGAAATATAGTTGAAAGGGCCGGTAGACAGAAACTAGAAGTAAGAAAAGTGTGATAGGGGTGGAGCAGCTCAGTTTAAACACCCCCGGTGCGAGAAGCTGGCTCCATGGGGCGTTATATTGCTCTAAAATAAAAATTCAAAGACTTTCCTAATTTTTTCTGTTGGGGTGGGAATATTTCAAAATTAGAAAAACAAGCAAGCCACACACACACACGCACACGGGTTACCTCAGGACAATAACAGGGTCGCCTCAGGATGACGGTAACAATAGGATCAGCTCAGGACGACAACAATAGGGTCAGCTCAGAACGTTAACAATAGGGTCAGCTCAGGATGATAATAACAGGGTCACCTCAGGACAACAACAGGATCACCTCATCACTATAATAAAAGGTCAACTCGGGATAATAATAACAGGGTTACCTCAGGACGATAACAACAGGGTCACCTCAGGACGATAACAACAGGGTCACCTCAGGACAACAACAACAAGGTCGTCTCAGGACGATAACAACAGGGTCACCTCAGGACGATAACAACAGGGTCACCTCAGGACGATAACAACAGGGTCACCTCAGGACAACAACAACAGGGTCACCTCGGGACGATAACAACAGGGTCACCTCAGGACGATAACAACAGGGTCGTCTCAGGACGATAACAACAGGGTCACCTCAGGACGACTCGAAGAGAGAGTGGGGGCAGATTTGCCATGAGTCAGAATACTTCGGCGTGTCGTTTTGAATGTCGTACTTCACAAATCCGAAAATAGTGATCGTGTTCGCCTTAGTGGAGACGAAAGTCCTGCACTCATTCAACAACATTTGCCGAATGATCACGACACAACTGGACCCATTAAAATGCTCTCATCAAATTTCAGCGACTGGGCAAACACGTCGAGTAACGCTGCATCACGACCGTAGGTGTGAAGGCTGAATCAGGATCAGGTCTGAATGCGCTGAAGCGGGTTCTTTCAAGCACACAATCAGACGAAGTAGGCAGGTTGTGTGTGCTGGTATATAAGCATCCTAAATACGTTGTGAGTCTGCCGGGAAAACCTTGTTTGCTCCCCATTCATGCGTCCTTTGTGCTCGCTCCCTTCTTCGCAGCGGCGGCGGGGGGTGGGGGGGGGGGGGGGGGTAGTAGGATGGAGGAGGTTTGAAGTCGTCTGCTTTCTTGGACCTGCCTCTTCCTCCTTCTTTCTACTTCTGCTCTTTCTCCTCCTCTTCCTCTTCGTGCTCCTCATCCTCAGTCTGTTTCTTCTCTTCATCCACATCCTCTTCCTCTTTCTCCTCTTTCCTAGTCTTTTCCGTCGTCTTCCTTATGCACATTCTCTTCATCCAATTTTTCCTCTGTCTGGGCGTTAAAAGCCAATTAACTATTTAGCTGTCCTCCGCCTCCTCCTCTTCCCTCTGGGCGTTAAAAACTAATATATGTCTTCCTCCCCCCCCCCCCACCCCCCGGGCGTTAAAAAACGAATATGTATCTGTCCTCCCCCCGCTGGGCGTTAAAAAAACTATCCTCTGCCTCCTCTTCCTCCTCCCTCTGGGCGTTAAAAAACTAATTACCTATCTGTCCTCCGCCTCCTTGTCCTTCTCCTCCTCCTCCTCCCTTTGGGCGTTAAAAACGAATTACCTATCTGTCCTCCGCCTCCTCGTCCTCCTCCTCCGTTAAAAAACTACTAATTATCTCTATCTGTCCTCCTCTCTCTGGGCGTTAAAAAACTAATTCTCTATCTGTCCTCCTTCTCCTCCTCCCTCTGGGGTGTTAAAAAACTAATTATCTATCTGTCCTCCTCCCTCTTGGCGTTAAAAACCAATTATCTAGCTGTCCTCCGCCTCATCTTCCTCCTCCTCTTCCTCCCTCTTGGCGTTAAAATATATAAAATATATTCCCCATGATTTTTTTTTTTTTTTTGTCGGGGGGGTGGGGGTGGGAGGGGGGGAGAGGGGGGCTCGATTCCTAATATTTCTCATGAATTACTTAAAGTTTACAGTGTTATTTTTGTTCTTCCTGGTCCTGTGTGTGGGAAGAACGATCTCTTCTCTCCTTTTCTTGCTGTTAGTTTGCAGTTATGAATTATTTTGTATGTTTTCTTCCTGGTCCTGAATGTGGGAGGTGGGGTGCTTTTTCCCTGCCAACATTCTTCTTTTATTTTTTTTAAATTTCCACGAAGTGACCATAATCCCATTATTTTATCTTTGAAAAATGACTGTGAAAGCTCGAAATCCGAAAAACTAAAAATTGCGAGAAAAAACTCCGTCAGCCATAATGACAGTTAATTGCTAAAAAAAAATTAAAAAAAATTAAGGGGTCCGCCATACCTCCTTTTATTTGATTTTTATTTTTTTTATTTTTTTATTAATAAATAACAAAGAAGAAGAAAAATAAAAATTAAAATGGAAGGTTTTTGAAACTAAACCGTAACTACTGGAAACCAAATCCAGTTAGGTTCACCAAAGGGCGGTAAACAGGGCGCGGCATGCACTAATAAAAATGTATTTTAAAAAAGAAGAATGAAAAAAGGCTGAAGCTCAGCGCCTCATATAATTATGAATGTAACACCAGCACAGAGACCACTATCAAAGAACTTGCAACGCACAGTAGCTTCCCAATCGACCAGTCTTATGTTACGTCTGTTCATATTAAGGTGATCTTAGAAGAAGAAAAACAAAACGTTAAGATATTAGCAAGCTATAATTTATTAACTTGCCAACAGGACTATGGATAACCGATTATAGCAACAGAAGCTACAGCATCAGTGTCATACAAAGTATCTCTTACAACATCGCATGCAGTAAAGTGATACCCATCTTATTTCATGTGCTGACTCTTATTTCGGTATCCCTTCCACCCAAGTGTTACCGCAGTAGCAAGTAAAAGATCCCGGTCATTCGGGTGAAATGTCCAGGTGTCAGATAACAGCTAAACATGCATACACCTTACGTATGTGGTTTTGCATGGTTGTATGGTGTACACAGAACTTGCGCCGAGAGGGCATCAGTTTCATGTGGCACCAGCCATGCCAGCGCTGTGAGTACACCCACTTCGGTGGATATTCAAAAACTCGCAATAAAAAGCAGTCACTCATGTAGAATCACATGCGAGCGCAGTGAGTGCTCGAGAGCGGATAATAGCGCTATATAAAAGCGATCATCGTCATCGTCACCAAGGGGGGCGGGGATAGCTCAGTGGTTAGAGCACCGGACTCGTGATTGAAAGGTCGCGGGTTCGAATCCCTGCTGGAACGGCGGGAGAGTTTTCTTCTCCAGGGTCGACTTTCTGTGCTGACTCTTATTTCGGTACCCGTTCCACCCCGTGTTACCACAGTAGCACGTAAAAAATCCCGGTCATTCTGCCAAAAAGTGCAGGTGGCAGGTTACAGCTAAACACGCATACACCTTACGTATGTGGATTTTATTGAACGTGCTTCGGCACTGGTCACAACTTGTCCCTAATATGTCAAATGACATCTGAGGACATTAAGCATCAACCTCATCATCATCATCGTCATCATCATCATCATCATTATGATCATCGTCCTAAATAGCGCCGTTGTGGTAGGACACGCGAGTAGTGGCTAGCCCAGAAGTTATGTGAACGAACAGGGAGGTGGAGCTGGGCTCTCACGTAATGAAAGAAAGAGTGAGCAACTGCTAGTGAGGTTGGCAAACAGAACAAATCTAGGGAAATGTACTCACCTGTACGACGAAACACAAGGAACAATGAAACACAAGCGCTTTCGACAGGAAATCTTCGTCAGGTGTAAGAACATAGATAGATAATAAAAAAT
>OY757546.1:6025833-6038333 GCA_963584105.1 Alviniconcha strummeri
TGCCTATTTGTGTGTGTGTGCCTATTTGTGTGTACCTCAGTGAATAAGTATGCCTGGTTTAATTTTGTACGTACCCACTCCCCCGCCTCGATCGATCAAGTTTATTCGTAAAGCACTCGGAGCTTTTATTCGAATTTACGCTTCAGAAATGATGATGATGATGATGATGATGATGATGATGATGATGATGATGATGATGATCCGTCTGATACTGTGTGTAGCAACCGACAGCAAGCTGAAACAAGGGTTCGTGAAGATCTACAAGGACAAGGTGTGCGACTTCTTGGAAAGCAACCTGTTCTCCGGAGCCACACGATTCAGCAACTCGGCCTGCCAGTCTTCTGACCTAGGGCAGGATTCCTGTCTGGTACGTTTCTTATTAGATAGTTGTTGTTGTTGTTGTTGTTGTTGTTGTTGTTGTTTGTTTTGTGTGTGTGTGTGTGTGTGTGTGTGTGTGTGTGTGTGTGTGTGTGTGTGTGCGCGCGCGTGTGTGTGTGTGTGTGTGAGTGTGTGTGTGTGTGAGTGTGTGTGTGTGTGTGTGTGTGTGTGTGTGTGTGTGTGTGTGTGTGTGTGTGTGTGTGTGTGTGTGTGTGTGTGTGTGTGTGTGTGTGTGTGTGAAAACTGCATAGTGTCAGCTTGTGCAGTCTTTTCCTCCTCCTTCTTCTATGTTTGCTTTAGGCGGTCACAGAGACCGCCTACCTCCTTTCACATACAGCTCCTGAGCTCTGAAACCGACAGCTTTCGCCCTGCTATGACCGCTATGGTTGACCGGGTTTAGAAAACCACATTCCTTCCTTCCTTTCTTCACTGACAGCTGTTCGCAGGATAAAGATAGCAAAGACAGGCTGCAGCATTACCGTCGTCTACACACGGACAGATGATGATGATGAATTGATGCTTAATGTCCTCCGATGTCAGTTGACATATTAGGGACAAGTTGTGACCAATGCCGAAGCACGGTTCAATAATTCTTTACGTCCACGGAAACCAGAAGGCTCGTTAGGACGGACAGCCCAGGACGTCCACCTCGACTCTCACACAGCTCCTGAACTATCACACGGACAGGATAACCAGAAAGCAGGTCAACCAGGTCGGGCCCTTCTGTGCTGTAGTGAATGACGTCATTGTTTGTGGTAACAAGGCGACCAGGGAGGGGCGGTCTGTAACGTAGAGAGTGGTGGGACGGCCTGGATGGGACAGTTTATGATGCAGTAAGTGATGTCGCCGTTTGTGTTGACGTGGTGATCAGGATGGGCCACTGTGACTCAGAGTGACATTACTGTGCTGACCAGGGCGATCAGGGCGGGCCTGTGTGTGACGTTGTGAGTGACGTCATTGTGTTGACAGGACTACCAGGGCGAGCCTGGCTGTGACGTAGTGAGTGGCGTTATTGTTTGCGTTGACAGGCGACCAACGCGGGCCTGGTTGTGGCGTAGTGAGTGACGTCATTGTGTTGACAGGGCGAAGAGGGCGGGCGTGTCTGTGACGTAGTGAGTGACGTCATTATTTGCGCTGAGAGGGCGATGAGGGCGGGCCTGGCTGTGACGTAGTGAGTGACGTCCTATTTTGTGTTGACAGGGCGACCAGGGCGGGCCGGTCCTGTGCTATGACGGTGACCGATGGTCAGTCCAAGGCATCATCCCTTTCAACCTGTGCGTGGACAACCAGGTCAGTCCCTACGTGGTGGACGTCCCTTACTCCGACACCTGGATCTACGACACCATCAGGAACAACCCCTGAGTGACGTCATGGCCATGACGTCACCGGCGGAACCAGGAACATATCTGCAGGGCCGCCTCTCAGACGCTCAAAACGCGGTAGCAAGCTAAAGTGGTGTTCATTGTAGGTTACTATCTTTTGAGGGGCTTTTTTGTTGTTGTCTTTGCTGCTGCTGCTGCTGCTGCTGCTGCTGCTGCTGCTTTTATTTGTTTGTTTCTTTTTGTTTCTTTGTTTTTGTTTATTTCTTTGTTTCCTTAATTCTGAAAGGAGGAAGGTAATTGTTGGTATCTTTGTGAGTCACCTATTGTCTTTCTAAAAATAAAAACTGTATTGTGTCGCATGATTTTGTCACATTGTAATAAACGAATACTTTTTTTTATTAAAAACAACAACTAAATTTATGGAATTTCCTGTCATTATTTTACTTAACCCGTTTCTCGACAGTCATCGAACGATCGATCATCTTAACCTTTTGGGGACTTGTTGATGCGACTTTCTGGTGTGGGCTGGGTGTTAAAAAGGACATTTCCACTAGTGTACAGTGTCACAAGGGACAGGGAGCTGTTTTTACAAAGGCTGGAATAAAAATGGTGAAGATGTCGTGTATTTATTTTTATGTATTGTTTTTCAAGCACATGTGTGATTGCGAAATCGTGTGTATGCGCGCGCGCGCGCGCGCGCGTGTGTGTGTGTGTGTGTGTGTGTGTGTGTGTGTGTGTGTGTGTGTGTGTGCGTGCGCATGCGCGTGTGTGTGTGTGTGCCGTGCGTGCGTGCGAGTGCATGTGTGTGTGTGTGTGTGTGTGTGTGTGTGTGTGTGTGTGTGTGTGTGTGTGTGTGCAAGCGCCTGTATGAGAGTGCAATAGCCTGTATGTGTGAGTCCCAGTTATTTACATTCATCTACACCGATGGTTTTAAAAACAAATAGATTACAGCAATAAACCGTTATTTGTGTCACTTGTAGATCATAGCTAGAGCCTCTCTCTACACAGCAAGCAGTAATTCAAAGCTATTCTCTGCTCCAACAAATCTCGATGATATAAGTGCATTTGAGATTAAGTAAATTTAGTCCTTTTTAGATGCTGGGACGTAACACACACGCTCGCGCGCGCACACACACACACACACACACACACACACACACACACACACACACACACACACACACACACACACACTGATTCAGACGCATACACTCATCACTCTGAAACATACATATATGCACACTCATGTAGGTTATACATAAAGCACACACACGCACAGACACACATGCAGTTTCTGCAATGAGTTTAAAAAAGGTTGTTTTGTATCTTGTGTCACACACACACACACACACACACACACACACACACACACACACACACACACACACACACACACACACGTGCGCGCAAGCACACGCACACCACACACACACACACACACACACACACACACACACACACACACACACACACACACTCACACACACACACACACACACACACACATATGTATTTGCTGGACGTTTGCCTTTTTCTGAGCCACAGACCGCAATGGCGCCATAAAGGCAAGTTACTTCCCTTGCCTGACATTAAGCCGAGCGACACTGACCACTTGATCATTTACAGAGGGGGGGAAGTGGGAGGTAAAAGAGGGGCTTTCCATTCACCGCTTATTATGCCACTGACCCCACCAAAGGTCAGCCTGCAAATAGCAGAGGCCCACTGTCATTATGAACGCCACCTGCTTCGTCAGAAATGATCGCCTTACGACCGCAAGCAAACGATGATTCCAGTGGATTCCAGCGACCTCCGGACCAGTAGGAAGTGATACTCATTGGTGTGGGAATCGTGAAGTACAAAACCTTGGCTAGCCTGATGGCTATCTTGACGTCATATGTACCGGCCTTATCCAACCTGCTGGATTGCAATAGCAAGCAATAACTTCTTCAGTCTGTACGGAAAACACAGTATGAGCTGGGTTCACCGCGAATGCTGTCGGAAGGTGGTATTTGGAAAATGAACTTAAACTTGAAATACTATTTTCTAAATTTAAATCTGTATGTGTTTTGGCTCACGTCTGCCTGTAGGTTCGACTTCTCAGTTTTATCGAGCATTGCAAACGCTAGCTAAAATCAGCAACAGAATCATTAGATTTTGTTTATGGCTACCGGTACCTAACCATCAGAATTCAGTTCGGCTTGTGTGTTGTTACTTTTTTTCCGACGATTTTCCACCCGTATCTTAGAAGAGAACTCTGCAGCAGTGTACTTTCATCGGACGACTTGTGTTCACGAACATGTTAACAACAACTCGGAGTTCTTTTCTTTCGCCTCACACCGTGCGCTGAGACGTGCATAGGAATAGTCGAAGAGTTCATTATTGTTCCTCCAAAACATTCCGTAGGAGCCATTAAAATAGAAAACGAACAGCGGGTTCTGATAGGCGCCGTCGTCATGGCGGTCGCAGTTCTGTCCCTGCTCACAGTGGCGCTGCTGCTCGTTCAAAATGGCGGCGTTGAGGGAGACCCCAAACGTCCCCTGCCGCCAGACGTCAAGCTCACTAACGCCCACCTCTTCGGCTCTGATGACGACCTGGAGTCGGCGTTCTTGAGAGCGTCCTTGCTGGAGTCAGGGACGCTTGGCGACCCAGCTGGAGCCTCGGCAGCTGCACAACGTCTTGAGGGATCGCAACATCCTCCCCGACGCCGGACAGAAGGCCTTGAAGGACAGGATCATGCCCCGGGAGAAGTCGGTGATTCAAGACGCGTGTGGGGGCCTTGGTGGGCCTTTCACCCAGTGAATGAAGTGAGTATAGCGGAGAAGCAATGCCATCCTTCTTTTGTCTGTATTTCTCACAGCCGTGTCTATTCCACCCCCTCCCTCCATCGTAGATTGTGTGCGTGCGTGCGTGCGTGCGTGCGTGCGTGCGTGCGTGCGTGCGTGTGTGTGTGTGTGTGTGTGTGTGTGTGTGTGTGTGTGTGTGTGTGTGTGTGTGTGTGTGTGTGTGTGTGTGTGTGTGTGTGTGTGGAGGGGGGAAGAGAGAGAGAGAATGTGTGTGTGCGTGCGAGCGTGCGTGCGTGCATGTGCGGGCGCCTTAAACTACCACACAGGATTAACTGAAACAGGAACTTCATTTTTTAAAAGTCATCAAACCGTGTAGATCTGTGAACAAGACCATTCTGGTTATTAATCACCACACCGTTGATATTTGCATTTCCTAACGCGTTCCACGCAGGGGCGAGAAAGCGAGACAACACAGACGGACCAATACACTGCCCCAGTGGACACACCTGTGCTACACGCTACACCCCTCACTGGTGAAGGATCGCACCTTGCCCCAAGCAGCACTGGTCAGCGTGACTCAACAAGCGGCCCCGGGCAACACGACTCACCGAGTGACGCAGGTCAACGTGGTTCACCGAGTAAGGCAGGTCAACATGGCTCACCGAGTAAGGCAGGTCAACGTGGTTCACCGAGTAAGGCAGGTCAACATGGCTCACCGAGTAAGGCAGGTCAACATGGCTCACCAAGTAACGCAGGTCAACATGGCTCACCAGACAACACTAATCAGCATGACCTATTAATTGAAAGTGGTCGATTTAATTCACCAAGCAAAGCCGGTCAGCTTTACTCACTAAGCAGCACTAGTCAGTATGGCTCACCAAACAACGCCGATCAGCATGCCTCACCAAGCAACACTTACCAGCATGACGCAATAAGCAACACTGGTCAACTGTACTCACCAAGCAACATAGCTCCGCATGATTCATCCAGCGACACTGGAAGACCTGACTCACCAAGCAACACTGATTCAATAAGCAACACAGCTCCGTATGATTCACTAAGTAACATCAGGGAACCGCTGCAGTTCCCTATCTCTCACCACACGCCCCCTGTGCAAAACTTCGGTCGAACCCGGGGTGGTTTCAGAGATCAGAAACCTAACCCAATATCACTACAAACTGACCCAGCAGTGCACAGCGGCCGCGGCCCCAGTCGGATACCAGGTGATCCAATGATGCTCAGAGCCAACGACGTCACCTATCCCATACCAGATCCTTACAACAGGTATTCTGGGGGAAAGGCCAACGATGTCACTTATCCTGAGTCAGATCATTACAACAGGTATTCTGAGGATACTGCCAGTGGCATCACCTATCCCAAACCAGATCCTTACAAATATTCTGGGGATACGGCCAGCGACGTCGCATATCCTGTACGAAGTCCTTACACCAGATATCCGGAGCGAAAAGCCAGCGAAATCACTTATCCCATGCCATATCCTTACAACAGGTATTCTGAGAATAAGGCAAACGGCGTCGCCTATTCTGTGCTAGATCTTCACAGCAAGTATTCTGAAGGAAAAGCCAGCGATATCACCTATCCCAAACCAGATCCTTTGGCAAAAGGCATCACCTATTCTGTGCTAAGTCCGTACAACAGATTTTCTGAAGGAAAAGCCAGTGACATCACCTATCCCAAACCAGATCCTTTGGCAAACGGCGTCACCTCTTCTGTGCTAAATCCGTACAACAGGTTTTCTGAAGGAAAAGCCAACGATATCACCTATCCCAAACCAGATCTTTTGACAAACGGCATCACCTATTCTGTGCTAAGTCCGTACAACAGGTTTTCTGAAGGAAAAGCCAGTGACATCACCTATCCCAAACCAGAGCCTTTGGCAAACGGCGTCACCTATTCTGTGCTAAATCAGTACAACAGGTTTTCTGAAGGAAAAGCCAACGACATCACCTATCCCAGACCAGATCCTTACAACAGGTATTCTGAGGATGAGGCCAACGACGTCACCTATCCTGAGCAAGATCCTTACAACAGGCATTCTGACGGAAAAGCCAGCGAAGTCACCTATCCTGAGCAAGATCCTTACAACAGGTATTCTGAAGGAAAAGCCAACGACGTCATCTATCCTGAGCAAGATCCTTACAACAGGCATTCTGAGGATGAGGCCAACGACGTCATCTATCCTGAGCAAGATCCTTACAACAGGCATTCTGACGGAAAAGCCAGCGAAGTCACCTATCCTGAGCAAGATCCTTACAACAGGTATTCTGAAGGAAAAGCCAACGACGTCATCTATCCTGAGCAAGATCCTTACAACAGGCATTCTGAGGATGAGGCCAACGACGTCACCTATCCTGAGCAAGATCCTTACAACAGGCATTCTGACGGAAAAGCCAGCGAAGTCACCTATCCTGAGCGGAACGCTTTCAACGTGTACGCTGTGAGGAAAGCCAACGACATGAAATCGTTCCCATCCATGCGAAGCCGGGTGCTAAAGGAACTGTTGGGTAGCATCCCAACAACGCCCCCTGATCCCAGAGCCACGGTGACGTCTCAAGAAACAACTGCTGCTGACGTTACTGCCGGCGAAAAGTCGTCACCAGAGAAATATGACTATCAAGGCCCAGCGCCCTACAGTTCTAGCAATCGCGGCTCAGACCGGTACCGTTCAAATCAGCAATCATCTAATCTGTACAAGTCTAGTGAATTATACGGTTCAGATGCTCACACGACGTATCAGCGCAACCCAAAGAGGCACGACTCTGGCCATTACATATCTGATCAGTACAGTTTAAATAAGCAGGGCTTAAAACAGTATGCGTCAAGCCCGTACACCGCCAGTCAGGACCCATACAAATATGAGCCGTTCAACACAAATCAGTACGGCTCTAACCAGAACAATCCTAATCAATACAAAACAAACCAGGACAATCCCTATGTTGGTTTAACTTCACAACCACCGTCACCATACAGTCCTCAGAATGACGCCCACTTTTCTGAGTTTAGAAATAATCAACACCAGGATGCAGTTTCAAACAGAAGACAAAACTTTGACGAAAACATGGCCATTTACAACAAAATAAGCCTTGGCAGACCTTCCAGACGTGAACACGACTATCTACAACCTGGTAGATACCACAGAGCGTATCCATCCGGTTACATAGACTTGACCAAGCTCCCAAGAATCCAGACCAGAATTCCATACCGGGCTAATCTCTACGATTACCAGTCCCTAGCTTCTGTTTACCAAAGCAACTCCTTTCCTGTTTCCACTGCCCCTTATCGTCAGGGCAGCTCCTTTCCACAACAGAGCCTTTACCAAGACTTTTCAAGTCGTAAAGGGCGAGCAGCAGATGCATACGCCCCTCCAAACCCTTACTACATCGTGGACAGGGACCTTGGTGGACACACCGGCGATCAAGATCCATACAACAATGACGGAATAGCTCATTCAGAAGCTAGCGAAGCTGAGAAGTTTGAGAAGCCACATGGGCAAGACGTTCGGCAGAACGAGCCAGCCCCGGAGCCGTACAGTTCCAGTGATCTGCAACCGACTCGGGGCGTTTATCCGACGCAAAGCAGCGAGCGGGATTCTCGAAAACAAGACGTTAGAGTGTACGATGACTTTAGCTACAGTGACCCTTACGACAGTGACCGGAACGGCTACCCTGGACACAAGGAATATCGCAGCCGCACCGAACAGTCCAGTCCACCTGACCACAACCAGTACAGGAGACTCCAGCCGCTGAACAGTGAGAGACAAAGTGCTGGGGGCGCCTACCAAAGTTCTGTAATTCAGGGACCCGCTGGCGACTCGTTTCAAATCTCCCCATCTCAGCCACAGTCTTCAGGATCCCAAAGCCCAGCTAGGTCCGGTCGTAGGCAGTTTGGTGATGATGATACGATTAGAGAGGGAGAGGCGTTTTACGTTCCCTTCACTAACGACTACGACAGCCTCATCAAAATGCTGCAAGGGAGAGTGTCAGGGCGCTTCAATGGCCAGGCTGTAATTCAGAATAATCAGAATTTTCCCCCGCGACACAGCGTTCCTTCGTATTACAATGCCTCATCCAGTGGACATGCTCTAACTCCTGAAAACAGCTACCACCCTCCTAGCAACTTTGGTACACCGAACAATTACGGTTCAGATCACAGCATCCCAGACGATGTTTATAACTACGGCACTACCACCAGAAATGATCTGCCTGGCAGCTACCAGCCTGGTACTCATGGCTTTCCGAGCAATTACAGTCCCGCCAATAATTATGCTTCGGATAACAATTACGATAGTTATAATAGCTATAGTTTTCCTGTCAGCTTCGGGTCAGGCAACAGGTACGTGTCTTCTAATGTAGATGGCTTTTCAAACAGGCAAGCTCCTCTCAGACAGCATCCTTCTAACAACTACGGCTTTTCAAGCTACGGTTCTCCCAGAAGGTATGCTGCGTATAACAGAAACAACAATCACGAGTTACCTAATAGCTACGGCTATCCTAGAAACCACTACGTTTCTAACTTTGGCTCTCCTAACAATTATGGCTCACGTAACCAGAACGCATCTCCTACCGGCTTCAAATATTCACGCATCAAATACACGTCTCCTAACAACTACGGATATCCAAACAGTTACAGCTTTCCTGGCAGCTACGGTTCACCCGAAAACTACGAAACAGGTGATAATTACGCCTTACACCACAGCCGTGGAACGTCCAACAGCTACGACTCAACTGCTAACTACGGCTCACCTCGGAACTACGAAACACGTAACAGCTACGGCTTACCTAACAACTACGGCTTGGACGTTGACGCCTACGAGGACGTTGCCCAGCGCCAACAGCCTCTGTCAGATGGGGGAGACCAGCAGATGACACGGCAGACGTTTGGCAATCGGTATGATCCAGCTGTCTACATGGGGGCCCCTCAGTCTGGCAAGGTAAGGCACAGAAAGAGTGTATTTTCTTCGTATGTCTCTCTTTGCTCTTCTTCTTCACCTGTCCACCCCCATCTCTCTGTCTCTTTATATCCTTTTTCGTTTTGTTTTGTTGCTCTGTCTCTGTCCGTCTGTCTGTCTGTCTGTCTATCTGTCCGTCTGCCTGCCTGCCTGCCTGCCTGCCCGGCTGTCTCTCTCTCTCTCTCTCTCTCTCTCTCTCTCTCTCTCTCTCTCTCTCTCTCTCTCTCTCTCTCTCTCTCTCTCTCTCCTATTCTCTCTCTCTTCCTGTCTATTTTTCTCTCTGTCCGTCTCTCAGTCCCTCTCTCATTCTCTCTCTCTCTCTCTCTCTCTCTCTCTCTCTCTCTCTCTCTCTCTCTCTCTCTCTCTCTCCTCCCTCTCTCCTCTATTTTATTTTATCTCTGAGTAATCACGCTGACATAGTCATATTCAAGTGACGATGCAGATGATGGCGATAATGGTTATAATCATGAGGAGGAGAATGTCACTGCAGGGTAGATACACAAATATGCGCACGAGTTATATAGTCACTGAGCTTTAACGTCAAATCAACCACACATGGTCACCACAGGACGCACTGACGACAATGACGACGTCGAGATCAGCGATGACAAAGACGAAGAACGATTCATGCAAAACTCACCGATATAAGGTTGAATAACGAGATTTGACAGCCTCAGGAGAAAGTAGCTAGGCCTGCAAGTGTGTGTGTGTGTGTGTGTGTGTGTGTGTGTGTGTGTGTGTGTGTGTGTGTGTGTGTGTGTGTGTGTGTGTGTATGTGTGTGTGTGCGTGCGTGCGTGCGTGCCTGCGTGATTGCGTGCGCGATTGCGCGCGCGCGCGCCCTTTTCAGCATGGTAACAGCGGTAAGGGTGATGATGTCTGCAGGTGCAGACAAACCAGGAGGCAGGGGTGGCAGTGGTACTGGGAGGAGACGTGCTGCACGACCCCGTCTTGACCCTGGAGGGGATGCAACGGATGTTACGTCACCGCTAGCGACCACTGTCAAGCTTCCCGCCTCTCACCACGCTCCGTTCCACTTCCGGTTCATAGGCTCAACTTTTTGTGGACACCAATCTGCAGTCGTCCAATCAAAATGCCTGGATGTCAGAATGGTGTTCAGACGAATTGTTGATCTACGAAAATTGTGGTTTATGCTGTAAGACAAAAAAAAAATTGGTAAATGGTTTATTTTTGAGAAGTTTGTGTTAAATGGTTTATTTTTGAGAAGTAAACAAAAATCATTTTGGTAAATGGTTTATTTTTTAGAAGTAGATTTCACTGCGTCTGTTGGAATGTCGAAATACTGATTGAGGAACTGCAGCATACTGAACATTTCAAGTATGCAGTGGGAATAGGTATTACAAACTGACAACTGTGACGACGACGACGACAAAAGTGTGGAACAAGAAAAAAACTTAAAGAAACAAACAAACAAAGAAGGAAAAAATGAAAAAGAAAAAGAAAGAAAAAAAAAAGACTACAACAACAACAGGCTACCGCTCATCCAAGCAGCTTCAGCCAGTAAGAACGTCACTAATAATATTCCTCGCAAAAAACTCCAGCCAGTCAAAACGTCACAAATAATATTCCATGCAACAATCTCAGACAGTGTTCTCCATGTTTGATCCACACGCTAAAGCATAGCAACAAAGCGAAAGACTGGTCTGTTCGGAACGAAACCATCAAATCTATGCGTAAGTTCACTGATGACGAGAAATGTTAGCTGCAGTCAAAGAAGGCGATTAATTTACACTCATCTAAATGCTTGAACCATCCTCAAATCAAGATGCATTGCACCAGTCAACAGATTAGCATAGTCCCTCATGTGGTCCGATCAAATACTTGTGGGGTTCTAACTGGGGAGAGGGAAGGGATAGAGCTTAACACCGAACCCTGTATTGTCAATGAAACCAGTACTGGAACTGTTTAAAAGGTAACGTTGTAAAAACTGAGTGAGATACGGCATCATAAACGGAACTGAACAGGGGGAAATTGAGAGAGAAAAATAATCTGAAAAACAAGGTTGACTTCTAGCATTCTTTAAAAATAAAACCCAAACGTATGAACGGTTAAGAAGAACGCTAATTTTAATGAGGCAATACAAAACGTTTGCAAATTTTCGTGGTAGGCCCCTTTTTCAAAACAACAAAACGACACTTACATGATGACTATCTTCATTAATATATTTAAACAATTTTCATTTTTCGTCGCTTAACTGTCGTTTGTTGCTTTGAGAAGAAGAAGAAAAAGAAAAAGAAATACACCGAATATGTGCGCACGTATTGTTCCATTAAAATTAGCGTCCGTTTTAATAGTTTGTGTGTTAGAACAAAATTAAAATCGGCCCTTCTTAGCCCTGAATTCCCAGCAAATGGACCTTAATTTCTGCGTCCGCGGAGGTCATCGCGGACAGGATCACTGGGAAACGTCCTGCGAGGTATTACTTAGTCAAAGATCATGCTGGACAAACAACACGTCAGCCAATTAGTGAAGTTACCTTCTTTCCATCGCAGCCCGCACAGCCCAATTACCTATTGTGGGCGACAGCTGCTGAGGTTGACAGGCTTGCTCTGATGTGTCCCTCTGTATGTTCAAGTCTCCATCGCTCATGTCCTCTGTTTGCCTGTGCACGTGTCGTCGCCTTGAAGTGCCCTTGTTTGCCAGGGGCTCAGCATGGCGGATTGCCTACGTGACCCTTTCTAGCCAAAGCAGCCTAAAGTCGATTTTATTTTGGTAGCAGTTTTGAGATGTTTGTGAAGTAAGAATTAAATCATGTAAGGTACAGTTTATTGCGATCTTTTGGCTGAAGCTTGTCTGTTAAAAGATTTACACACACACACACACACACACACACACACACACACACACACACACACACACACACACACACACATAACCGCACACACACGCATACAAACATGCGCGCGCACACACACACACACACACACACATAACCGCACACACATACACGCGCCACACATACACACACACATATACACAGAGCAAGAAACACAACAATAAAACAAACAAACAACAGCAAACAAATAAAC
>OY757546.1:6043333-6046267 GCA_963584105.1 Alviniconcha strummeri
TGCGTGCGTGCGTGTGTGTGTGTGTGTGTGTGTGTGTGTGTGTGTGTGTGTGTGTGTCACGGCCCTGTCAGCTGGAATGGATATATATATTGCAGCTGATAGGGCCGTGATGCCTCTTCGGTTCGAATCCGCTTTCAGAGAATGGGAAAACTGACGTGGGAGGAAACGCGTTCAAGCTCTTCAAAGAGTTTGTAAAATTGAAGTGGAATATGAGAGTAGATTGTTGTTCTTTTAGTAAGAGGACCGTGCTCTGGTGGAATAGTTTCTTCTTTTAGTGAAAGGACTGTGTTCTGGTGGAATGGTTTGTTATTTATTGCGGGGACTGTGTTCTGATAGAATAGTTTGTTCTTTTAGTGAGAGGACTGTGTTCTGGTGGAATAGTTTGCCAGATTCGGTCGTGTTTGCAGACTGTGTTAACTCCTTCAAAACCCAGCTGGACTTTCCGAACGTCCTTTTGATAAGACTGTACATCCAAGTACCTCGTGTGCATATAAAGGTGCAGAAAGATCACATGTGCACATTAAAGATCCTGCAGTCCATGTCAGCGTTCAGTGGATTACGGAAATAAGACTTTAACCCAGCATGCACTAAAAGTATCAGAGCCTTCTGAGTGTTGAAGTTGGACACTAGACGGAAGAGGAAGAAGACTCCGGGAAAACTGCAGGAATTGTGAGCAGCCCACGCTACCACCGCCACTGAGCGCACACACATTCACCTTGATATGAAACTGATGAACAAACATCGCTCTTGACTTCTACTGTCGCCGTATTACGTACAGTTCCATCTGTCTTGTTTTCGTATTTACCAAGATCCGCACAGCATCCACATGGACGTGCCGTCATGACCTGGTTTGGATTGGATTGGAAAGTAAACTTTTGGTTGTCAGAATTATTTTTACTACTAATGTGTTGTTGTGTCCTACTTTGCATCTTTTTGGTAAGCACTTTGTGTCCTAGGTGTAACTAGAGATAATGTTCCATTAGAATGCCCCCATTATTGTGAGTGTGTGGAAATGGTGTGTATCTGCTTATTGCTGCTGTGGTCTTTCGCAGACTGGTACAGCCAGGGGCAGTGGCAGGGCAGCAAACCGCAAGGTGGCAACTGGAAACGTCCTCACAATCCTCCAAATCCAACATACTGGCAACAGTTTTGGAAACAACCACAACGACCAGCACAAGAGCAACAGCAGCAGCAGCAACAACAACAACAACAACAACAACAACAGCTGCAGCAGCCGTCAGGTCAGATAAAAGCGATAACGATATAGATACCATTTGTAACGTCGACAAGTGAATTATCATATTTGCCAGCTGCATGAGGCGTGCTGTTGCGTTGCACCATCATTACGTTGCGACAGCATGTTACGTACCGTACGTGATACAGTGGCGTTGTGCTGAGTAACACCGTCGTTATGATTAATGACGAGCGTGTTACGTGTTACAAACCCCATTGTTGCAGACACTGAGCGGGTGGGGGGGGGGGGGGCGTGCGTGCGTGCGTGCGAGTGAGTGTGTGTGTGTGTGTGTGTGTGTGTGTGTGTGAGTGTGTGTGAGTGTGTGTGTGTGTGTGTGTGTGTGTGTGTGTGTGTGTGTGTGTGTGTGTGTGTGTGTGTGTGTGTGTGTGTGTGTGTGTGTGTGTGTGTGTGTGTGTGTGTGTGTGTGTGTGTGTGTGTGTGTTGGATTTGGAGGACAATGTTGATCGAGTCATCCCATCGTTAAGTGGTGACGGGCGTGTTATGCGTTACAGTGAACTTCGCGTTATGACGTGAGAGAGTGCTACGTGGTGTAGGATTTGACGTGCAGTTATGACGTGACAGAGCGCTATGTGTTGCTGAGTGTGAAGTGGTGTTATGACGTAACAGAGTGTTAAACGTTGCAGGATGTGACGCGGTGTGCGGTTATGAGATGACAGAGTGCTACGTGTTGTTGGGCGTGAAGTGCTGTCGAGTTGTGACGTGATAGCAAGCTTAGACGTGGTGTTGAGTTGTGATGTGACAGCGCTTGTCACGTCTTGCAGGCTATGGCGTGGTGTTGAGTAATTATGACGTGACAGTTTGCTACTTCTTTCAGGCTGTGGCGTGATATAGAGTTATGAGGTGACAGTTTGCTGCAGGCTGTGGCGTGATGTTGAGTTATGACGTGACAGTTTGCTACGTCTTGCAGAATGTGGCGTGGTACTGAATTATGACGTGACAGTTTGCTGCAGGCTGTGGCGTGATATTGAGTTATGACGTGACAGTTTGCTGCAAACTATGGCTTGCAGTCACGCTATGACATGACGAAGTGCTACGTCTCGCAGGCTGTGGTGTGGGCAGCAGGCTGCCGTTGAACCGCATCATAGGCGGGACATCTGCCGCGCTGGACGAGTTTCCCTGGCAAGTGGCTGTACAGCGCACAGATGGAAGCTTCTGCGGCGGTGTCCTCATTGGCGACACGCACGTGCTCACCGCTGCTCACTGCATCTCATCGTGAGTGTCATACGTAACTCGATCACCACGTGCTCACTACATCTCACCGTGTCTTATACATAACTCGATCACCGCTTTTCACCGCTGCTCACTGCATCTCGCCGAGTTTTATATATAATTCGATCACCGCTTGCTCACCGCTGTTCACTGCATCTCACCGTGTCTTATACATAACTCGATCACCACATGCTCACTGGTGCTCACTGCATCTCTCCGTGAGTGTCATACTTCTCGTTCACCTCGTGCTCACCGTTGCTCACTGTATCTCTTCGTGAGTTTCATATGTATATATTTAACTCGATCACCGCTTGTCACTGCGTGTTACCGTGAGTTTCATGTGCTCACAGGTACTCAATGCCAACGTTCTATTTTACAGTTCTGCAGGCTACATGGTGAGATTTGGGTTCACCAACACACAGTGGCAGTGTTCTACGTGTATAATTATGATATCTCTGCTGAAAGAAAAC
>OY757546.1:6046467-6053967 GCA_963584105.1 Alviniconcha strummeri
GAAGATCACGAAAGGACAGAAACGACACAAAAAGACAGCCAAGAGACATGAGAGAGAGAGGGGGTGGGGGGTCACGAAAGGACAAAAATGACCTTAAACGACAGTCAGGAAGGACATGGAAGAGGAGATCTGAAAGTCACTAAAGGACGGAAACCACACAAAAGGACAGTCAGGAAGGATACTAGACGACAATATGGAACGACATGAAAGAAAAGCAAAAAGGACCCTGCATATCCGACAACAGGTAAATAAACTGCCAATTAAAGAACGCTCCCGGAAGCATCTTCTACTTGTCTCCTCCGCGGCCGTATTTGCATTTTGTTATTGGAGGGAGGTCTCAAGGGTTGGTTTAGAGTGTGCGAGTGTGTGTACGTCATCGCTCGACTGGCCAGTTACTGGCCGAAAACCCCACTGCAACAAGGATGTTTACTTAGAGGTCTTCTTTAAACTTTGACTAGAAGTCACACAAAGGCCCATGTAGCAACACGTTTCGTTTTGTTGATCGTCTCGTTTGCAATGCTCTTTGAGAAGGCAATCACTCTGCTGCATTTTTTCCCCTCCCCTCTTCTCTGCACACTGCAGATGACATCAGCAAAACTGTACAGGTGAACAGTTAAAGAGACTCGCTGAAGTTTCGGAAGGGTGGTCGTATCACACACACACACACACACACACACACACACACACACACACACACACACACACACACACACACACACACACACACACACACACACACACACACACACACACACACACACACACACACACACAAACACACACACACACACACACACACACACACACACACACACAACACACACACACACACACACACACACACACACACACACACACACACGCACGCAAGCACGCACGCACGCACGCACGTACGCACGCACACGCACGCACACACACACACACACACACACACACACACACACACACACACACACACACACACACACACACACACACACACACTAACAACAACAAAAAACTAAACAGCAACAAAAAAACACCTTTTCAGAATTTTTTGACTAGTTTGTTACAGATGCGCGTTTGAAAGTCGCGGAAACACGACCGTGAGTGTTGCCATTTTGACCAAGTTGTGACGTCAGGAAAACGTGTGGCAGCGGTGCATATTATGTCACAAGTCAAACCTTTTTCTTCTGCTTTATGGTAAAGAGCGAACCAATATAGTTTTGCTCTAACGCCCTCAAATTTAAAACTTGTAAATGTACTATATATCTGATGAATACAAAAACAAAACAAATAAATGTGACCTATTTATTGTGGAGTACGGACCAAATCTCTCTCTCTCTCTCTCTCTCTCTCTCTCTCTCTCTCTCTCTCTCTCTCTCTCTCTCTCTCTCTCTCTCTCTCTCTCTCTCTCTCTCTCTCTCTCTCTCTCTCTCTCTCTCTCTGTCGAAAAGCATGTGCACGTTTACTTAAATGATTACTTAGAAAAGCGGCAACTCCTTCACCCCTTTCAGTCTGGACTTAGACGTAAATACTCCTGCTACACTGCACTGGCACGTCTCACAAATTCTTGGCTAACAGCCATGAATAAATCTGAGGTGTCTGGAGTAGTATTCCTGGACCTAAAGAAGGCTTTAGACCTGGTTGATCATGATATTCTACTGAAGAAGCTCGCCATTTATCTTAGAAAACTCAGGTTCTCTACCATTTTTAAAAATCATATCTTCATAATAGAACGCAATGCGTCTTACTCCATGGCTCTTACTCCTCCAAAGAATCAGTAAAGTAGTGTGTACCACAAGGTTCTGTTTTGGGACCTATTCTTTTTAGTCTCTTTATCAATGACCTTCCATTACACGTGAAAGATATATCTGTTGATTGTGACATGCTGGCAGATGACACAACACTGCACACATCTGGAAAAGATATTATGCAAATCAGAAGCAATATGCAAGACAGCTTAGATCAGGTATCCAATTGGTGTGATAATAATCATATGGTCATCAATCCGATCAAGACCAAGTCTGTGACAATCGTTACCAGACAGAAACACCAGTTGTCACCCTTACCACTCGACCTCGTTCTAAACGGGGCGAAAACTGATCAAGTGTCAGAACACCGTCTTCTAGGTATAACCATAGACTTCGATGGGACTCACAAATTAATAATGTGTGTAAAACAGTTTCAAGACGAGTCTTCCTTCTGTCGAAATTAAGGTACATCGTAGACATCGACACAAGAATTAATGGCAGAGCCCTAAAAAGAAAAAAAAGAAAAAGGTTTAGCAGTCTGAAGGAAGTCCTTTTCCGGTTGAGAGTACCGGCGGACTCTGTCGTGGGTTATGAAGCTGCCCTGAAGATCGTTATAAACTTCCCATAAATATCATTATGACGTTTCCAGGAATGTCGTCATAAGGTTGCCCTGACTATAGTTTTGATGTTGCTCTGAATGCCGTTATAAAGTTGCCCCGAATACTGTTATGAATTTGCCTTGAAGACCCCCCCCCCCTCTCTCTCTCTCTCTCTCTCTCTCTCTCTCTCTCTCTCTCTCTCTCTCTCTCTCTCTCTCTCTCCATCCCTGTCCACCTCACCACGCCCCCCTCCGTCGCCTCCATTCCATCACCGGACATATCAGCTAGATGGCCTAGTAGGAACGATGGAATGATTTTACAAAGAGGTGGCTTTCCATGTTTCTTTTCAAGGAAACTTTTTTTGTAAGGGAAGTGACTGGCGGATTGCAGACGAAAGTGAGTTCCAGACACTTGGGACCTGATAACTGAAAGAACGATGACCATAACTATGCCTTGAGATTTATCGGGCAATAGTTCGTTGTTTGACATTCAACGCCAAGTCAGTCGTTATTCGTCAGCTCTCTATCAGTGAACATCTGACTCCCCACCCAGGGCACACTTAACCGCTTCGCTGCCACGATGTCGTTTAAAAATCACAAACAAAAGTGCGAAATTTGAACCCCTTTTTTTCTTTCCTTTTTTGCCCTGGCTTGTGAAAGGATTTTCATCAAAACGCACATCATTGAAAGTAGGTGTGCCATAGAACCGGATGATATACTGTTTGGAGGCGCCTCCGTGCATCATTTAGCCTGGAAATTTTACAAGCTGAGGCGATGAAGGGGTTAAATTCATTCAGTTTATAGTCAAACTTCAGCACTGGGGGTCATAGTGGGGAGATAAAGATAAAAGAAGCGGAAAGGCCAATATTACGAAGGTCATGCAATGGCATTGTCAGTGTCAATATCTATTTGTTCAGAACCGGATCTGTTCTATATTTGACGAAACAAAACAACAATACAACAACAAAGCATCAAAGAGGGTGCGGGGGGTGGGCGTAGGGGGGGAGGGGGGGGGTCCTGGCATGAGGCAAAGCCTCTAGCTACATTCTGACCCATTCCTGGTTTAATTAAAGAGACAACTTTGATAGCTCCAGATTCTCAACAAAAGGAGTCTTTAATTTCTGCGTACGCAGCCTCCCGACGCCAGTTTGTCGTCAGCAGAGCTTCTGCGGAGCTCCATAATTGCTAAATGGCAAAGCACACAAACAGAGCTGTCACCCTTTGCCCCTTTAATGTAGGGGGCTGGTGCGGACATCTGGGAAATCGTATCAACACAAAAAACCCGCATTGTCTTTGATAGCGACCGGGGGTGAAAGGGACTCAAACAGGGGTCAGAGGGGAAGGTCCAGAGGTCAGGACGCTCCCCTCCGAACACCCCAGAACCCTCGTTAGCAGTATGCTCACGTCGCTATGGCGACTCGGCCGCATCTCCGACTGTTTGTCTCGCCGTGTCGCCCGTGTTTGTCTCGATACTTCCTCGCAGATTTACCCATGAGTCACTGTACTGTACCCCGTTGCGATCCTTCAGGTCCCGCTCGCTTTTTTCTTTCTCCTCAACCCCCGGCATTGTCAACACCGCTGACCCCGGGCTTGCCTTTTCTTTCCACCTCCGGCATCATGGGGCCAGCATATTTATCAGCTGCAGGTCTTCCCCATCCTCTTCGCTGCTGAAGCCGTGCCTCCGCTGGTCCGGGTCTGAACGTACGAAACTCCCACTGGGTTCCTTACCTTTGTCACTGAGGAGCGCGGAAAACAAGGTGTAATTATATATATCTACACAATCAACGGACCATCCTGCGTGTTTGCGTGGTTATAGCCACAGACATTATATAGCGTCACCGCTTCAGTGCTGCCTGCCTCCCTGCTTGCTTACTTACTTACGGTTTTATCATCAACGTCAGCAGCTGAGGGTTGCAGTTTATAAGTACTCGAGGACCTCACCATCCTTTCAGTCTGTTTCAGCGGCAACCGTAGGACTTAACACAGAACACGTGCGGCTTGGTTGTTATCGATAGTTATCCTTCACTTTGTTCTCCAGAACTCTACGCCTACAAATCCAAGGTGTCAGTGCAGTGTCTGAGGAGCACATCATTGGTCATATATCATAACCGAGAAGAGGGACTATCGCCCAGAACTTAAAAACCGGGTAAAGTGTCCAGATATGAAGATGCCAAATACACGTTGCTTCGTTGCCACGGCAACGGTTCTGATTCTGGCATTGTCCGTTCCACAGACTACAGGTGAGTGCACTGTTTATTAGAAGTCTATATTGCAGTTACATTATTTTACATCGTTTAGGTTGTGTGTGTGTGTGTGTGTGTGTGTGTGTGTGTGTGTGTGTGTGTGTGTGTGTGTGTGTGTGTGTGTGTGTGTGTGTGTGTGTGTGTGTGTGTGTGTGTGTGTGTGTGTGTGCGTGTGAAAGAAAATCCGGATTAAAAACAAGAAAAATCTTCTGTTGTTGAACACGCATGTATACATTTTTAATAGAATTTGATCGGAACAATTATAGCAACTGCATAAAGTCTTATTTTTCTTCTTTCCACATCGAACAAAAAGCATCTGCATGAAAACACAAACCTTGCACGTGTTCGTATACTTATTCGAGTTCTTTTTATTTCAGTTTAAAGATTGCCTTTGAAAGAAAGGTTGATGTAGTTCTTTTTGTTTGAATGTCTTTTAAATTTGTTTTCAAACAAAATAAAAACCATATCAATGAGATCAGAACACATTAAAGTCTCAAAACTGAACACTTTGTGTTAAAGCGTAACCGAACCGAAGATGGCACAAAAATGTAGCAAATGGGCAAATATTTTCACAAGAGTGCCTCATCTGGTTGTTCAATATTACTACAAAGACTTTGACATCTTTTGCTTAAATTTGAGCTTCTCGGGGCGCAGCCATGTTGCTTCGCTCTTTACCAGTGAAGAGCACAAAAGGCTGGTACGTGACGCTTTTCATACTTTTACTACACGTGCCTTTTCTTGTTGATGACGTCACTGAAACAGACTGCAGGCCGCAGTTTAAAATAACATCTCTCAAGGTCGACAGTCGTGTTTTCGCGACTTTCAAGAGTCAGTTTTGTTTACACAGAAGTCGAGAAATCAAGTGAAAATCTGCTGTGCATAACCTGTTATTAATGTTGTTTTTGTTTTTGTTGTTGTTGTTGTTGTTGTTGTTGTTGTTGTTGTTGTTGTTGTTGTTGTTGTTGTTGTTGTTTGTTTGTTTGTTTGTTTGTTTGTTTGTTTGTTTGTTTGTTTGTTTGTTTGTTTTTGTTTGTTTGTTTTGGTTTTGGTGTTTTTGTTTTTGTTTTTCATTTCTCTCGTAAGGCTCAGTGATGCTTCTTCAGTTCTCTTCTCACACACAGCATTGCGCGAGAAAATGACTGACATTATTTCACATAAAATCAATTAAAATAGCAACGGAGAAACAACTGATTACACTTTTACACAATCAGGCAATAAATCATTTCACTTTTCTAATATCAAGCTTTAACATAAACACACACACACACACACACACACACACACACACACACACACACACACACACACACACACACACACACATACACACACACACACGGGTCATATACGAATAGACAAATGATTAATGCAGTTGCCTACAAACATGCATAGCCTACTTGCAGAAGTATCAAAACTGCTTTTCGTTCATGGACATACACACAACAGTCGTTTTGGGGCAAAGGAAACACACACAGACAAAGAGAGACAGAGAGCCAGACAGAGAGGGACAGACCCACATAGAGACAGACAGGCGGGCACTAATACAGACAAACACACAGCGAGGGGCAGAGACAGAAACAGAGAGATAGACCGAGACAGAGACACAGAGACAGAGAGAACAGAGAAATAAATGGGCAGCTAGGTGATTAAAATCAGCCCCAGACTTTTCTCAAGGATTGTGGTAAATAGCGAATCTGCCTCAGGCAAATAACACAAGTTTCTGTCATGTTTACTCCGCCCTGCTTTCCTTCGGCTTAGCAAGGTGGCTCGGTGCGAGGAGCGTAAGCCTTTGTTACACTTGGGAGGCCCATTGTTATCTGTTCTTGCCGCTTGACTCATCTCAAAGGAAAATACTGAAATAAGCCTTGCGACACTGTCTTCAGAATACCAAGTAAGCGGTTGTTTTTGTAAAAGAGCAGTGGACAGTTTAGAATCTCCATGGTACTTTTTTTAAAGTTGAAAAGAAATGCATAGCCCGTATGTTAAACATTGTTTAACTAAGGGGATTAAAATGGAGAAGAAAAAAATATGAAAAGAGCTTCCAACAGGTGGGCGTGTATTTAAACTCAAGTATTGCAAACGTTTTCTCTCTGTCCCACTGGGATTGTTCTTGCATCTAAAATAACTCATCCTGGGCACGAAAGCTGATGAAGATGTTTCAATAAAAAAATCCATTGCTGAATTCATCTGTTTTGAAAGAAACATACCAAGGCCATGTCGCCATTATCTCGAAGTCCGTTTGCTTCTGTAAAGTTCTCTCAGTTTATTATCATACAGTCTCATTTACAGCATGCCTCGGCTTTATGTTTAAGGAATTGGGGTAAATCATTTTTTATGTTTTTTAACCGCTTCAAGTTTTGATTTAAGACAAATCTGAAACAAAGATGACTGCTAGCGTTTTAAAACAAGATTCAGACACATATAAGGTTAGAGAGAATGCTTATTTAATATTGTAATATACAACGTGGGAAGTTTCTGAGTAAGCCCCTTTTTCAAGCGACGAAACAACAGCTAAAAGACGCAAGATGAAAATGTAGGCTATCCGCTTTTGGTTGTTGTGTGTTCAGTGTTTGGAATAAGACTAACCGTCTAACTCTTGTTAACTGTTGATACAAGCGGCTGACCCCGAGAATTCGCACCCTGTGTATTGTCATATTAAATAAGCGTTCTTTCAAACTTTTTATATGTTTTGATTTTTAGTTGGGGCTTCTCATCAGTGTGTCGCTTTGGTTTTACAAACGCATTAGTTACGTTTTCATTTTTTAAATGTTATTTCTCAGCCTGAATGCACACACTTTTATCTCACAAGCACATAAAAATAATAATTTACTAACAAACTCATTAACGATAATTTATAAGTCAATGTGACACATACAACGATTTTGTAGTTAACAGAGGTTTACACTTTTGCTGAAAATTAACAAAT
>OY757546.1:6066467-6083967 GCA_963584105.1 Alviniconcha strummeri
TTGTCCAACTACAAAACGACACTTAAACAACAATTAAACGGTTAACTGTTAAGGGCTGTTTTGTAGTTTGACAAAGGGGATTACCTGGAAAATTTGCAGATTGCGTGTTTGTGTCCTAATAAATAAGCCTTCTTTTGAACCTTTCATGTGTTTGAAGCTACTGAGACCTGCCCCCCCCCCCCCCCACCCCACCCCCACGGATCGTCTTTTTCTTTTTGTTGGACGTACACCATTAATAATATGAAACAGGCTGCCTAATCGTGACAGGATTAACTGACTTGGTGTTAAGAACGACCTCTTCTCTTCCTCTTCCACAACAGTTGATTTGACGTGGAGATCACTACTGACGTTTCTTTTTCTTCTCTTTCTTTGTTGTTGTAGTTGTAGTTGTTGCTGCTGCTGCTGTTGTTGTTGTTGTTGTTGTTGTTGTAGTTGTTGTTGTTGCTGCTGCTGCTGCTGTTGTTGTTGTTGTTGTTGTTGTTGTTGTAGTTGTTGTTGTTGTTGTTGCTGCTGCTGCTGTTGTTGTTGTTGTTGTTGCTGCTGCTGCTGCTGCTGTTGTTGTTGTTGCTGCTGCTGCTGCTGCTGCTTTGTGTTTTTGTTTGTTTGTTCTTGTTCTTCTTTGTTGTTCTTGTTGCTGTTGGTTTATTGTTGGTCTCTTTCTTTCTTTCTTTCTTTCTTTCTTTCTTTCTTTCTTTCTTTCTTTCTTTCTTTCTTTATCATGCCGTCACCATCATCATCATCGTCGTTGTTGTTGATATTTACAAGTACCGTTCATTCCTCTCATTTTTTTCATGTTGTTGTCGTTGCAGTAGTAGTACTGATGGCAGTGGATGTGGTGGTAGTGGCGGTAGTAGTAGTAGTGGCAGTAGTAGTAGTAGTGGTAGTGGCAGTAGTAGTAGTAGTGGCAGTAGTAGTAGTAGTGGCAGTAGTAGTAGTAGTAGTAGTGGCAGTAGTAGTAGTAGTAGTAGTAGTAGTAGTAGTAGTGGCAGTAGTAGTAGTAGTGGCAGTAGTAGTAGTAGTGGCAGTGGCAGTAGTAGTGGCAGTAGTGGCAGTAGTAGTAGTAGTGGCAGTAGTAGTAGTAGTGGCAGTAGTAGTAGTAGTGGCAGTAGTAGTAGTGGCAGTAGTAGTAGTAGTAGTAGTGGCAGTAGTAGTAGTAGTGGCAGTAGCAGCAGCGTTTCTAAACTGTAGCATGCATAGTATGTGTAGTAAACAGAGCAGCGACAGTAGCAATGGCAGTTGTGTAGTAATTGCTACAGCCATGGTATATATCACTGTAGTAGTTAGACAGTGAAGGATTAGATAACCGACAAGAAACTAGTTAGCAGCTCGTACATATACCAAAACCATTCGATTTAGAACACACACACACACACACACACACACACACACACACACACACACACACACACACACACACACACATACACACACAGATCTATCTCTCTCTCTCTCTCTCTCTCTCTCTCTCTCTCTCTCTCTCTCTCTCTCTCTCTCTCTCTCTCTCTCTCTCCGTCCCTTCCTCGCCGCCTCACTTCCTATCTCTCTGTCCATGCGTGCGCGCGCAGGGTGTACATGTGTGAGTACTAAAACTACAGAAACATAACAACTGAGAAAAACATCAATTTCATAAACAAAATATTTTAAAAACGAAAAGAATTTCCACCCACACGTCCTGCGACCTCGATTCAAAGCATCATTCCCTTCTCCACTAGGCAGAAGAAAGAAGAGACCACAGTAAAGGGCAGCGAACGAGGCGACCCCTTTCCCCTCCCACCCGTCAATATAACCTGCACTTAGCACACACGAGCTGTACGTGCATCGGCCTCTGTCACGAGGGCTCGCCAAGCCTGAAACACGCGAGTCATGGCGGTCTCTCCACATCAGCAACATGGCCGTCGAGCTTTTGAAAATACTCTGAAGTTTTTGTTTTTACACACCTACAAGTAAAAGGGTGACTTCCTGGTTAAGTGAGCGTTACTGCTGCCAAAACAAAAGCCAATTGGGATAGGTGAAACGTAGACTAGCGTGAAGAAGGCGGTCGGACACGCAGACCTACACACTCGGATCAAACAAAATATCGTGGGTGGCCCATCCATTGTTTGGAACTGACTGGCCGTCAAAAACGAAACAAAAATTCGCCCACATGATTACCCTGATGCCAAAGCAGTTAAAACAAACTTGGGATATGATGTTTCCTCGCTGTATTTATATTGCATTGGGCAAGACATGCCCACTGGCTACTTTCACCGACGGCGGGCGGAGTGCAATTTTAGGCTGGAAAAAAGCTGTCCTCAAAGCCAAGTTGCGCTGGACTGGTTAAACTATGTAAGCACTACCGAGCACATTTTCATTCAGCACGCAGGCAATAGTGCGCGGGGAAAAAAATCGGAGGAAAGAAAGTACCCGAGGATGGATTTCATGCCCCTTCAAACACAGTCTGAGTTTGACGAGTGTTTGTTTCATGCGTGCTCGTGTATCCTTGACTGCAAGTCAGACGACGCCAAAAAGCAAGAACTGGCCGTCAAAGCAGAGCGTACCCAACGAAAGCACGCATACATCCGACAGCTGGGATACAACCTGGTGGTCATGAAAGAGTGTCAGCGGCGCCAATTAAAAGAGCAAAATGAGCGAGTGCAATCGTTTTTTCAAAACGCACCTTCTTTGCACCCGGGGCCTCTCACCACTTCAGACATTCTCGAGCTCGTGCAAATAATATGTAACTGAGTGTATTGTATACATGTTCCGGGCCATGACCCTATAACCTTTTCTTTCCGGTCCTTTTCCTTTTCGATTGGGTGGGGGGTTTATGGCCCAATTATCTAAGGTGTTAAAAGTTGTGTGCTGGGCCGGCAGCGTCTCTTTCCCCCCAGTGTCCCTGCAGAGGCAGGTTGTTTGTTTACTGTTGCGGCCGGTATTCATGTGTTCATCTCAGGGGAGAGCCTACACTGTTTCTTGGTTGGTTGGTATACAAATAAAAGTTATGTTATAGCAACCTCTGACTTGTGATTCTTCATCCATGCTTCCAACCTGCTTCCCCATCCCCACTCCCCTACAAAAGCTGGCGCTTGCGAGCAGGATTGGAAGTAGAAGAGTCACTAACCAGGAAACAGTGTAGAGGAGCTGTCTGGAGGCCGTTCAAGCGGATCCGACCACCAGCAACATGGCAGAGCAACCACAGTGGCGAGCCATCCAGCCACCAAAGCTACCACGCTTCACTGGAGAGGCGGATTGCTGTGACGCGGATGAGTTCATCCAGGAAGCAGAGTGCATCCTCCGCAACTACAGGATGGAGTACGGCACAGCTGTAGAATGGATCATCCAGGCGTAGGAGGGATCTGCCCGGAGGGAGGTGCTCACCCGCGCAGCAGGGGAGGCAGACACAGCGGCCAAAGTTTTGGCAGTCCTCGCAGCAACCTTCGGCGACCACCGGGGCCTCTCTGCTCTGCTCACTTCGTTCCACGGCCGGCGGCAGGGAATGGGGGAGAGTGTAGTGGGGTACGCGCAGCACCTGCTGATGCTGACCACCAAGATGAACGCAGCGCAGGCAGACGCCGTTAACCCCGCTATGCTCTGCGACCGTTTTATCGACGGGCTGCACCCCCCATCCCTCCGTCGCGACATTCGTCGCTACGCCAGGGATCATGCTGACGTCACCTCCATCAGGCACGGGCTGAGGCTCAGCGCTGGATGCGCGAGGATGCTGATGTGGAGGTGCGAGCAGAGCAGGTCCTGGTGGCTCAACCCCAGCACAACAAGGAAGTGGAGGAGCTGCGGGCCCTAGTAGCGGCTCTGACAGCGAAGACAGCAGAGCTGCGACACCAGTCAACCCGGGCACCGCGGCCTAA
This sequence comes from Alviniconcha strummeri, assembly GCA_963584105.1. NCBI lineage: Eukaryota > Metazoa > Mollusca > Gastropoda > Provannidae > Alviniconcha > Alviniconcha strummeri. The sequence goes on from OY757546.1 coordinate 6,070,313, forward strand.
AGTATGCTACTGGTGCGAGCAGCCTGGTCACTTCCAGCAGGACTGCGCTGAGAGACGCCAGTACGTCCAACGGCAGCAGGGCCCTCGAGCCTCCTTCAAACCCAGCCGTCCTCAGCCACGGTTCTACGCTCCGCGGCACAGCGCTGGACCACGTTTTCCATCCCACCAGGGAAACTAGAGGTCCCCGTTGTCAGAAGCCAGACAACGGGGGACATGAATCCTGTGGGCATGATTGGACGATGCCCCACAGTAGACATTGTGATGAACGGTAGGAAAGTGAGGGGACTGATTGATACAGGGAGTGAGGTTACGACTGTGACTGAGCGGTGGGTGGCGGAAAATCTGCAGAACTCTGACCTCCTTCCCCTGACTCAAGCGACTTTGAAGGCAGCAAACGGGCTGGAGATTCCGTATAGTGGGGTAGTAATAGTAGATTTAGAACTTTTAGGACAGAAGTGTGAGGGTGTACCAGTGTTAGTTGTTAAGGATTCTAGTGACCCCTCCACCAGGAAGAAGAAGAGTGATGTGCCAGCACATGAATGTGTTAGGTAGGTTGAGTAGTTTGTTGAATAACTTAGATATTGTCCCCCCTGTCTTGCAGCCAGCCGTCCGTGAGATTCGCCTTGAGCGCACCTCCGTCAGGGGTGTGGCTCGAGTAGCAGGCCAGACTCTCATCCCAGCCCATTCCCTCATCACCCTCCGCATAACAGGAGTGCAGCGGCCATCAAGACACCTGTTGGCCTCACCCTTAGCCCAACCCCTACCCCGAGGGCTACTCCTCATTCCCACCCTTGTGAGCGGCGATGCGACACAGAGGTGTGTGCGCCTCGCTAACCTGTCGGCTGAGGAATACATCCTTGCCAGACGCACGCCTGTGGCAGTGTTACACGCAGTGGACGGCATTGAAAGCGATGAGGGTGTGCAGATTACGACGACCTGCAACGAGATGACCGTCTCCATGGAACCCTCCATTGCAGAGTCTGCTCCCTCAGATGCTGTTCCCTGCCCTGCATTTGACGGCACTGACGACGAGCGGGCCCGGCTGCATGCTTTGCTTAATCAGTATGCCCAGGGTTTTACCCAGGATGACCTCGATCTTGGGTATACTGAGGCAGTGCAACACTGCATCCCCACCAGCGATGATGCCCCAGTCGCGCAGCCCTACCGGAGCATACCGCCAAACCAGTTCCAGGATGTGAAGGAACACATCAAGGGACTCCTGGCCCAGAGAGTCATTGTGAAGAGCCACAGTCCCTACGCAGCTCCGGTGGTCCTGATGAGGAAGAAGGACGGCAGTCTTCGGCTCTGTGTCGACTACAGGCGACTGAACTTGAAGACTGTTGGTGATGCCTACCCACTCCCCAGGATCTAGGAGTCCCTGGATGCACTGGTGGGGGCCCAGTACTTCTCCACCTTGGACCTCGCCAGTGGGTACCACCAGATCTCCATGGATCCCCGGGACCAGCACAAGACAGCGTTCACGACACCCTTCGGCTTGTATGAATACACAAGGATGCCGATGGGCTTGGCGTCAGCCCCTGCCACCTTCCAGCGTCTGATGCAGGCAGCTATGTCAGACTTTGCCTTTCATTTTCTGCTCGTCTACCTCGACGACCTCCTTGTCTACTCCAAGACGTTCGACGAACACATGGAGCACCTAGAACGACTCCTGCAGCGGGTGACAGAGACAGGTCTGAAACTGAAAGCCAGCAAGTGCCAGTTCCTGAGGCGTGAAGTCACCTATCTTGGCCACACGATCTCGGATGATGGAGTGAGCTGCGAGTCTGGCAAGGTGGAGTGTGTGCAGAACTGGCCAACACCAACAACGACAACAGAGCTGCGCAGCTTTCTTGGCTTTGCCAGTTATTACCGGTTCATCAGCGGGTTTGCCAGGATTGCCGGGCCGCTCCATGACCTGGTAAGCGACGGAGCCAAGCGCTCCAAGAAGAAGGCAGCTGACGTCTCCAGGCTTTGGGGCCCCAAGCACCAAGAGGCCTTCGAATCCTTGAAGGGGGCTATGACGACAGCTCCTGTACTTGGCTACGCTGACTACACCAAGCCTTTCATTTTGGAGACGGATGCCAGCCATGACGGGCTCAGCGCCATCCTGTCCCAGGAACAAGATGGGAAGTCAAGAGTGCTTGCCTTCGCCAGCCGACGCCTCCGGCCCAGTGAGAAAAACAGTTCACTCTACAGTGAAATGGGCAATAACGGACAAATTCCGACATTACCTGTTGGGAGGAAAGTTCAAGGTCATCACCGACAACAATCCGCTGACCTACTTTCGCTCCGCGAAACTAGGCGCGTTGGAGCAAAGATGGGCCTCACAGCTCGCACAGTTCGATTTTGACATCCAGTACAGACCTGGAAAGATCAACCCTGCTGATGCCCTTTCCCGCATGCCCCTCGAACCCTCTCCTGAACCTCTCCTGACAGTGGTGCCACCAGAGGTAGCCACTGTCAATGATCTCCAGTGCGAGCAGCTGGCTGCTGCCGCAGAAGAACCGCCGACACGGGAAACACCTGCTCAGGCCAACCCACAGTACCCTGATCGGGGTGAGTTCTGGCTGGGTCGGCCTGCGACTGTTGGCTTGCCTCCTGCCGCACCCATGCCTCTTCCCGCACCCATTCCTGCTGCCCCCATTCCTCTTGGTCCCGTTCCCGCTGCACCCATTCCCGCTGCACCCATTCCTGCAGCTGACGCACCGCCAGTCAGAGCCAAACCTGCACTCAGGCGCTCCACCCGTGTGAACAAAGGGGTAAACCCCAATGCTGCCAACCTACCTCAAAGAGCAGTGTGGCGACCGTAATGTTGCGTTGCACTACTGTGTATATTTATTTCATCATGACCGAACTTTGATGGCTTGACAGCTAATCTGGTATTACTTGATAGCATTATGTATGTTCAGTTGAGTAGTAATGGGACAGGATCCACATCAGGTCACTGAGCGTTGTGTTGTCTGTGAGTGGGAGTTATGTTTATTTCGAGTATACGTGTTAACCTTTATATAAGGCCCTGTATTCTCGTGTGTGCATTTCTCTAGCGAAACGTTTTATCGTACCGCGGGTCCTTCACATAAGGCTTGGTATTGAAATCATGGTTTGAGATGGCAGACATCACTTGTGTGCCGTTCATGTTGTAAATGACATGCAATGTGTAGTATTCGATTGTTGCAATGTGCGCTGTGTTGATGTTTTATTTTTTTCGAATATGTTGTTTTGAGGTCTTGTACAGCCAATTGTGGAATGTCCTCCATTTTTAAATCCCAGATGGCAGTAGGTTTTTGAAATGCAATAAGAACAGATATTTCTTTGGGAGTTTTCATCATTAACAAAAAGAATCCTGTTTTTCATCCTTTGGTCCTGTTTCAAGCAATGCGTTTTGGGTCTGTCTGGTTTACTTGGCTTAAACGCAGTAATAATTTTGCCCTTTAACTGCAATGCAATCAGTCTGGTCTTTGGAGATGTTTGTAGTTAGCCAGGCCTTTATTAGTATGCTGGCAAAAAGGGGTACAGTTTTGTGCGTGGATGTATTGGGTACCACTTTGATGGTTTGTTAAGTCAACTCTTAGTTGCCCTACACCCTTTAGTTTTGTTTATTGCTATGTGATTAACCAGCGAGGACGCTGATTATGATTGAGTAGAGGGGGGGGGGGGGGATGTAACCGAGTGTATTGTATACATGTTCCTGGCCATGACCCTATAACCTTTTCTTTCCGGTCCTTTTCCTTTTTGATTGGGTGGGGGGTTTGTGGCCCAGTTATTTAAGGTGTTAAAAGTTGTGTGCTGGGCCGGCAGCGTCAAAGTTCAGGAGCTGTGTGAGAGTCGAGGTGGACGTCCTGGGCTGTCCGTCCCAACGAGCCTTCTGGTTTCCGTGGACGTAAAGATTTATTGAACCGTGCTTCGGCATTGGTCACAACTTGTCCCTAATATGTCAACTGACATCTGAGGACACTAAGCAACACTTCAACCAACCAACCAACGACAGCGTCCCTTTTCCCCCAGTGTCCCTGCAGAGGCAGGTTGTTTGTTTACTGTTGCGGCCGGTGTTCATGTGTTCATCTCAGGGGAGAGCCTACACTGTTTCCTGGTTAGTTGGTATACAAATAAAAGTTATGTTATAGCAACCTCTGACTTGTGACTCTTCATCCATGCTTCCAACCTGCTTCCCCATCCCCACTCCCCTACAAATAATAATAATAATGTACATTTATCATGCGCTCATCAACGCCCTGAGCGCTCACATGATACATATTAACCTAAATATGATATTCTATACACATGTAAAGCATAGTCCTACCAAAACAATTTACATAAAGTATTATTTAAAAAATAAAGAAAAGAAAACGCACTACAAACACGCACACACACACACATACACACGCGCGCGCGCACACACACACACACACACACACACACACACACACACACACACACACACACACACACACACACACACACACACACACTTACACTGACTGTAGCAGAAACTGGGTACTGATATTAGTTAGCATGGAAATACTGTGAGAAGAGGGAGGTTTTCAGTTTGGCTTTAAAATGAATGAATGAAAATTTATATATAGCGCATAAAAAACTTCCACACAAAACCTTGCGTGTTCAACATGTAAGCTCTCGCAAGCTAAAACTACCAAAGGACATGCACTCATACCCACCCACCCCTTTCCAAAAGTGGAACTATACATAACAGTTAAATGTAAAAATATACACAGAGTTATAAATAATGATAACAGAAAAAAGAATCACACACACACACACACACACACACACACACACACACACACACACACACACACACACACACACACACACACAGAGTAATTATGGCAACATCAACTTCACTTAACACACACACCAGCGCCGGCGACAGGGTTGAGCAGTGTCTAAGGTCTTGAGGGTGTGAATTCCAAATGTGGGGTCCAAAGCAAGAGAAAGTGCGGAAGCCATGAGTCTTGCGTTTGTAATGTTGGATTTCCAGCATGCGGGTGTCAGAAGAAGAGCGTAGTGTACGAGATGGAGTGTAGACATGCAGCAGTTCAGAGAGGTAAGCAGGACCAGAACCATTTATAGCACTGAAACACATACAAGCGACTTTATACTTAATACGTTCTGAAATGGGAAGCCAGTGCAGTTTTTCCAGGAGAGGTGTTGCGTGGTGATGACGGGGTGCCAAGAGAACAAGTCTTGCAGCAAAGTTCTGAATTTTCTGGAGAGGTTGGATGACAGAATTAGGTGTACCCATAAGGAGACAGTTGCAGTAGTCAAGCCGTGAAAGGATGTAGGAAGTAACAAGAGTTTTGGTTGCGTCTTCAGTGAGAAAACTGCGGATTGAACTAATGCGTTTAAGCTCGAAATAAGCAGTTTGGCAGATTTTTATGATGTGCTTCTTCATGGACAGTTTTGAGTCAAGAATGAATCCAAGGTTCCGAGCAGAATCAGAGAAGGGGATGTTGTGAGAGCCAAGAGTAATTGAGTCAGGGAGGGGAACGGTAGAAGGTTTCAAAGAAGACGAAAACGGAAAGAGAAGAGCTTCTGTTTTGTCGTCGTTCAGTTTGAGCTGATTTTCCGTCATCCATGTTTTTATGTTGTTTGTGCATGCATTGAGTTCTTTGGTGAGGTTGGTCACTTCATTGAGAGGAGCGGATTTCTGGAGCTGTGTGTCATCTGCGAAAAGCTGATGGTTTACAGAGTGGTTAGCTATGATATCGGAGAGAGGCGTAGTGTACAGGACAAAGAGAATGGGTCCCAGTACTGAGCCCTGAGGCACACCGTACATAAGCTGTGATGGTGACGAAGACGAGTTATTGACTGAAGTGGACTGATACCTGTCTGAGAGGTATGAGTGAAACCACTGGAGTGCAGTAGACTGAATGCCAAAAACAGAGTTCAGGCGGGAGAGGAGAATTTGGTGGCCAAGAGTGTCAAAAGCGGCAGAAAGATCCAACAAAAGAAGAACAGAAATGTTGTCATTGTCCAGAGCGGAAAGAATATCGTTTACAATACGTAACAAAACGGTCTCAGTGCTGCATCCTGATCGATAGGCTGACTGAAAGGGATTGCTGAGGTTGTTTTCTTGGAGATGGGAGAGAAGTTTGTGGAGAACGACTTTTTCAAGAATTTTGGACAGAAAAGGTAGGTTAGAAATGGGACGGTAGTTTTTCAAAAGGTTTTTGTCAAATGGTGGCTTTTTCAACAGAGGTTTGACGATGGCTGTCTTCAGATCGGGTGGTACAATGCCAGTGGTAAGAGATGTGTTGATGCTGTTCGTGATGGTCGGCAAGAGGATGTCAAGGTTTTCATAAGGAAGTGTGGTGGGAATGGGATCAAGTTCACAAGACTTGGTAGATGCACTGTTGATTATTTTTAAGACAAATTCATCAGTGACAGACTCAAAAGTTAGCAAGGGATTTCCAGCAAAAGAGGTATCACGGCAAGCAGTTGGGTTTTTTGAGAAGGAAAATTGTTTCTGATGGTGCGGATTTTCTCAGTGAAGTAATCAGAAAAGACATTCGGAAGGTCGTCAGAGTCAAATGTTGAAGGAAGAGGTGAAGATCTGCTTTTGCCGAGATTGGTGTTGAAGTTTTGAAAGAGCTGTTTACAGGTTGTGCTAGACTGAATCTTAGCAGAGTAGTAGGCTTGTTTGGCTTTATCTACAAGGTTTGTTACTATCTGTTTAATAGAGTCGTCTATCTGTTTGTGGACGGTGAGCTTAGATTTGAGCCATCGTCTCTCCGCCTGCCGACACTCCCGTTTCAGCTTACAGAACTGCTCCGCAATACTGCTGAACCAGGGCATCGGCTTCCTTGTACGGACTGTGCAACGGCAGAGAGGGGCGTGCTTATCAAGGATAGAATAGAGGTGGTTATTGTAGTCACTGATAGAACTGACTTGTGAGACAGCGTGAGAGAGATCTTGTTTAAAGGCGCCGGTGTCAATCTTTTTGAGGCATCGGTACAAAAACGTTTTAGTTTTTTTTGTACAGGTACAGATACGTCAAGTTTGCACAAGATGGCTGTGTGGTCAGATGTTAGTCCATGGCGTAATTTTGTAGAAGTGAGGATGTTATCACTTTGCTTGGAAAACACTAAGTCGAGCAGATGGCCTTGGTTGTGAGTAGGTTCAGAAACGGACTGGGTTAGGTTAAACATGTCTATGATATCGTGTAGTTTTCTGGAGTTCTTGTTTTCTACGTTTTCAAAATGAAAGTTAAAGTCACCCATAAGGAGTGTTTTGCCAGGCAGACTGTCGGAGTGTTCAAGGAAGTCGGAAAACTGATCGAAAAAAAAGGAGTCAGAGAATTTCTTCTTTTTGCTGGGTGGAGGGCGGTAGATACAGAACAAGTTGGTTAGTTGCTTGTTGTATGTTAGGGTCAGCTGAGCGGTTTCAAAGCAGGGGTACTGAACGGGAAAGGACGAAGTGGTAGCGACATGCGACTTAAGAGAGTCCCTTATGACGAAGGCGATGCCCCCGCCTTTTGCGCCGAACCCCCCTGCAGAGCGGGGGAAGGAGAGGACCGAGTACCCAGGCGGAGCCAGGTCGGCGATCTAGGCCTCGTCACCGGCAGGGCGCAGCCAGGTCTCCTTCAGCAGCATGATGTCGATGTCGTTGTCCTGAATGAAGGTGGATATGTCGGACCTCCTCCTGGAAGTGACGACGGATCTTGCATTGAAGAGGCAGACAATGAGTGTGTTTTCGGCTGAGAAAGAGCTAAGGGTTGTGAAGCAGCTGTCTGTGAGGGGGACGCAGCGGAGCGCTGAGCGAGGAGGCTGAGAGGTCGTCACGGTCACTGGGTGGAGAGGAAGGTGGTACGGAAGTGGTGTGTTGACATGGGGTTGGAGAGCTGGAAGAATCGGATGAAAGTCGATCACGAAAACCGACGATCACTTTGATCTTCCTCCGTTCATTCTTCCCTCCTCTTCTCGATCGGCGTGGCTTTCTGGGCACGTTTCTCGCAATGCCGAGATGTGATAGACGTGCGATCAGCTGGGGGGAGAGGAAGGGGGGAGGTGCGGCAGCGGTTTCCAGAGACAGAAGGTTATGTCGACTGTAGCGGGGGACAGGGGCGGCACAGGTGGCAAACAACACTTTCTTCTCTGTGTTTTCTAGCTCACGGTTGTTGCGACGCACGGCTGCACTGAACACGCTGTCACTGAACACAGGCTCAACATGACTGGCTGGTGGCAAGCAGTGTAAAACAGACAGTAGAGTCAGGACTTGCAGAAACAGAACAAGACCAACTGTCCTCACTTCCAGTGGAAGTGATACGCAAAACTGGTACCACGATAACGGCCACATCACGAGGAACAATGCTATCACGTCAACTAATCAAACCAGGAGACTAATCAAGCGAAATTTGCAATAATTAGCACAGCAGATGCAACAACGCCTGTAAGGGCGCGTGAACACTACTCGAAAAGGAGAACTATTCGGCACACTTCGCGTTGATATTGAAACCCCCGAACATTTAAAGGAAATGTTTTCGGAAATGTGTCCCATATTCAAAAATGTAGACATCAGTCTCGATGATGTTGGCCCTTACGTGAAACAGTATGGAGAAGAGCATGAGTTTATGAAACAACCTCAAACGGTCTCTCATCAGCAATTACTTTGGTCGTGATCTTTTGCTCATCACCCCTCTCCTGCAATATTATCTGAGGCTGGGCTTAAAAGTCACCCGTATTTACGAAGTAGTGCAATTTGAAAGAAAGCCATGCTTCAAAGGCTTTGTAGATCAAGTGATTCAAGCTCGCCGAGAAGCAGATCTTGATCCAAAGAAAAAAGTAATTGCTGAGTCCATGAAAACATTAGGAAATTCTAGTTACGGAAAAACTGTGACTAATCAAACCAAATTCAAAACTGTTTCGGTGTGCACAGCAGCCGAAGCCAAAGCATCAGTCAATGATCCCCATTTTCTCAGCTTCACCCAACTGGACTCTGATATATACGAAGTCAAATGCTCAAAACAAAGCATCTGCTACGATCTGCCGCTGCACATAGGGTTTTTCGTTTACGGTTACGCGAAGCTCGTCTTTCTCAGATTTTATTTTGAATTTCTCGGTCACTTCTTTTCGCGGCGTTATTTTGCCTTGATCCAGCGTGACACAGACTCACTGTATTTTTTCATCAGTGGAGAAAGTCTACATGACATTGTCAAACCAGAACTGCGAGACGAATACAAACAGTGTGTGTATGACTGGCTCGCAGCCCCTACTTGTCCCTCCCATCATCATCTTTTCGATGAGGGAGGAGGGAGATCGTGTTGTCAACAGTTTTCTGCTTATGATAAAAAGACTCCTGGTAAGTTCAAACTAGAATTTCAAGGAGAACGGATGGTTGCCTTGTGCAGCAAATCGTATGTGATATGCTCTGAAAACCAAACCAAACGTTCTAGCAAAGGACTTTCACAAAAACAAAACCACCTGGGCTTTCAAAACTACCTGGATACTTTGCTCACAAAACAAAGCTTTGAGGGATTCCGCTTAGACTCTCACCATCAGCTCTCAACCTATCAACAATCCAAATGAGGACTCTCTTTCTTCTATCCCAAAATAAAAGTTCTTGATGATGGAATCTCTACCATCCCTCTCGACTTGTGAATCTCTATGACCCTCTTGTTTCTCAGGTTGTACATCTCGTTGTGATAATCATTCAAACTTACTTTGTTGCTTCTGTTTTGTGGTCATCATTTAAACTTCTCTGCTGTGATAGTATAGACAAAGTAATTAAAAACAACAGTGTTTTCAGCTTTCAAATGCTTTAAAAGAACATCAGATTTTAATCTTTGTACCATGTCAGTTGAATGATCACCTGTACATCCCAAGCCCCTGTCGACTGTGTGCTTCCAGCCATTATCGTCTGTGGTCGGACCGTTTCCGTCCAATGATGATATAAACGGGGGGGGGGGGGGGGAGGGGGAGTAAGAGAAAAAATAAAAATAAAACAAATCAACAGCCTTGTTTGGGTCATGTCACTTTTTTCGTATGAATGGTGTGAACTCTCTCTCTCTCTCTCTCTCTCTCTCTCTCTCTCTCTCTCTCTCTCTCTCTCCATTCCACCACACAACGCCGGCGCGAGCAAGACCCGACACAATAACACCCATCACTTCCTCACTCAAAGCCTCACTCACACACACACACACACACACACACACACACACACACACACACACACACACACACACACACACACACACACATACACACACACAAAGAAAAATACACACAATAAAGCCTCCCCTCCCCTTTCAAAAAGCCACTCAACGCCTCACACACCTCACAAAAGACCCCCCACCATAAATAACCCCCCACCATATTAACAAAACAACCGAAAGACACAACTCAATAACCCCCCCCCCCCCCCCCCCCCCCCCCCCAATCAACATACACCACTTCAGCCCAGACAACACCAACAAGCTCAAGCTCATCAACCCGCACTCCAAAACCCGACAGCAACAACACACACACCACAAACGATCCCACGCAATAACCACCAGTTAACCTAATAAACAAAACCCCACGCAATAACCACCAATTTAGCCAATAAACAAGACCCCACACAATAACCCCCCAATTAACAAATGACAACCAATCAATAACCCCAACCATCAATCAATTCAAAACAACCACCTGACAACACACTCCGCTTCACCCACACCCTCACCCTACAACACCAAGGTCAAGGTCATCACCCCCGCATGCCAACGCATAACGGTCAAAAGGTCAAACGGTCAAGGAATTCTCACTCTATACTACTTGCAGGTCTTCCCCATCCTCTTCGCTGCTGAAGCCGTGCCTCCGCTGGTCCGGGTCTGAACGTACGAAACTCCCACTGGGTTCCTTACCTTTGCTACTGAGTAGCGCGGGAAACAACGTGTAATTATATATATCTACACACTCGACGGACCATCCTGAGTGTTTGCGTGGTTATAGCCACAGACATTACATAGCGTCACCGCTTCAGTGCTGCCTGCCTCCCTGCTTGCTTACTTACTTACGGTTTTATCATCAGCGTCAGCAGCTGAGGGTTGCAGTTTATAAGTACTCGAGGACCTCGATCACCACCCTTTCAGACTGTTTCAGCGGCAACCGTAGGACTTAACACAGAACACGTGCGGCTTGGTTGTTATCGATAGTTATCTGTCACTTTGTTCTCCAGAACTCTACGCCTACAAATCCAAGGTGTCAGTGCAGTGTCTGAGGAGCACATCATTGGTCATATATCATAACCGAGAAGAGGGACTATCGCCCAGAACTTAAAAACCGGGTAAAGTGTCCAGATATGAAGATGCCAAATACACGTTGCTTCGTTGCCACGGCAACGGTTCTGATTCTGGCATTGTCCGTTCTACAGACTACAGGTGAGTGCACTGTTTATTAGAAGTCTATATTGCAGTTACATTATTTTACATCGTTTAGGGGTTGTTTTTGTGTGTGTGTGTGTGTGTGTGTGTGTGTGTGTGTGTGTGTGTGTGTGTGTGTGTGTGTGTGTGTGTGTGTGTGTGTGTGTGTTTGAAAGAAAATCCGGATAAAAAAAAAACTAATAACAATAACAAGAAAAATCTTCTGTTGTTGAACACGCATGTATACATTTTTAATAGAATTTGATCGGAACAATTATAGCAACTGCATAAAGTCTTATTTTTCTTCTTTCCACATCGAACAAAAAGCATCTGCATGAAAACACAAACCTCGCACGTGTTCGTATACTCATTCGAGTTCTTTTTATTTCAGTTTAAAGATTGCCTTTGAAAGAAAAAGTTGATGCAATTCTTTTTGTTTGATTTTTTTCTTTTTTCTTTTTTTCTTTTTTCTTTTTTTGTCAAACAAAAGAAAAACCATATCAGTGAGATCAGAACACATTAAACTCTCAAACTGAACACTTTGTGTTAAAGCGTAACCGAACCAAAGCTGGCACAAAAATGTAGCAAATGGGCAAATATTTCCACAAGAGTGCCTCATCTGGTTGTTCAATATTAATACAAAGACCTTGACATCTTTTTGCTTAAATTTGAGCTTCTCGGGGCGCAGCCTTGTTGCTTCGTCTTTACCAGTGAAGAGCACAAAAGGCTGGCACGTGACGCATTTCATACTTTTACTGCACGTGCCTTTTTTGTTGTTGTTGTTGTTGATGATGACGTCACTGAAACAGAATGCAGGTCGTAGTTTAAACTAACATCTCTCACGGTCGACGGTCGTGTTTTCGCGACTTTCAAAAGTCAGTTTTGTTTACACAGAAGTCGATAAATCAAGTGAAAAGCTGCTGTGCATAACCTGTTATTAATGTTGTTATTTTGTGGTTGTTTTGTTGTTGTTATTTGTTTTTGTTTGCGGAGGTGTGTTTTTATGGTGTTTTTGTTTTTTGTTTTTGTTTTTCATTTCTCTCGTAAGGCTCAGTGATGCTTCTTAAGTTCACTTCTCACACACAGCATTGCGCGAGAAAATGACTGACATTATTTCACATAAAATCAATTAAAATAGCAACGGAGAAACAACTGATTTCACTTTTACACAATCAGGCAATAAACCATTTCACTTTCTAATATCGAGCTTTAACATAAACAAACACACACACACACACACACACACACACACACACACACACACACACACACACACACACACACACACACACACACGGGTCATATACGAATAGACAAATGATTAATGCAGCTGCCTACAAACATGCATAGCCTACTTGTAGAAGTATCAAAACTGCTTTTCGTTCATGGACTTACACACAACAGTCGTTTTGGGGCAAAGGAAACACACACAGACAAAGAGAGACAGAGAGCCAGACAGAGAGGGACAGACACACGTAGAGACAGACAGGCGGGCAGACACACAAACACACAGCGAAGGGCAGAGAGAGAGAGAGAGAGAGAGAGAGAGAGAGAGAGAGAGAGAGAGAGAGAGAGAGAGGAGAGAGAGAGAGAGAGAGAGAGAGACAAAGACAGAGACAGAGAGAACGGAGAAATAAATGGGCAGCTAGGTGAAAAATCAGCCCCAGACCTTTCTCAAGCGAATCTGCCTCAGGCAAATAACACAAGTTTCTGTCATGTTTACTCCGCAGAGTTGATGCTTAATGTCCTCAGATGTCATTTGACATATTAGGGACAAGCTGTGACCAATGCCGAAGCACGGTTCAATAAAAGCCACATACGTAAGGTGTATGCGTGTTTAGCTGTAACCTGCCACCTGCACTTTTTGGCAGAATGACCGGGATTTTTTACGTGCTACTGTGGTAACACGGGGGTGGAACGGATACCGAAATAAGAGTCAGCACAGAAAGTCGACCCTGGAGAAGAAAATTCTCCCGCCGTTCCAGCAGGGATTCGAACCCGCGACCTTTCAATCACGAGTCCGGTGCTCTAACCACTGAGCTATCCCCGCCCCCTTGTTTACTCCGCCCTGCTTTCCTTCGGCTTATAGCAAGGTGGCTCGGTGCAAGGGGCGTAAGCCTTTGTTACACTTGTGAGCCCATTGTTATCTGTTCTTGCTGCTTGACTCATCTCAAAAGAAAATACCGAAATAAGCCTTGAGACACTTTCTTCAGAATACCAAGTAATCGGTTATTTTTGTGAAAGAGCAGTGCACAGTTTAGAATCTAAATGGTGCGATTTTTAAAGTTGAAAAGAAATG
>OY757546.1:6088967-6093002 GCA_963584105.1 Alviniconcha strummeri
GCTGACTTACCAGCTTTTAAATGTCTGATTGCATTCCTTACTTCTTGCTCAATTATCTCACAATCTAGTATGTCATCAAAGGTCTCTTCTTCCTGAATGCCATCATTGCTTTCCACGTTACTATCACTAACTGTGTTTTTGGTACTTTCGTTAAAAACTCGGTCAAAGTGGTCTAACCATTCTTTTGTCTGAATATTATTGACTAAAGTTCTCCGCTTTCTATGTTTTCTTACTTCCTTCCAAAAATCTGAGGAATTTTTCACAGACTCAAGCAAAGCAGATGCTGATGCTTTCTTATCTTCTCTCTTCTTGTTTTCTATTAAACATTTATATTCTTTGCGTTGTTTTGAATACAGGTCAAAATCATCATCGTTTCTGGTTCTCCTAAATCGTCTTAGACATTGTTTTACTTCTTTTTTCTTGGAATGGCAGTCCTTATCAAACCATTTATTATCATACTTTTTCTTTCCCGTATTGGTACCTTTCGCTTTCATACCACTAGCTGCTTGCAGTAATGCTTCTGTGAAAATCTCAAGTGACTTCGCAGGACAATCTTCTGTGAGATTCTGTGCTTCAACCATCCTTTCCCTATATACCTGAGATAATAGATTTTCTTGAAACTGATCTATTCTGTCTACATGCCAAATATATTTGTCCCTTTTCACAGCTTCTTCTTCAACGTTTGCAGTATCGGAATTTACCTGGCATTTACAATACAACTCTACTGGCATATGGTCTGATTCTATCCTGTCATTCACATTCAAGGTCTCAGCTAAATATAAAATATCACTAGACATCAAAAAGTAGTCTACAACACTGTATCCATGCTCGGACAGGTAGGTGAAATTTCCTGTCTCATCGCCCGGACAAAATCCATTAAGTATTTCTAACCCATAGCATGCGCATGTTTCAAGCAGCCTTCTACCAAATGCATTAACTTCTCTATCCTGGGACGTTCTGGTGGGTTCAAACAACGATACCTTGCAAAACGGTTCATAATCGCCTCCATCCATTTGGCTAAATTCTGTGTTAATCTGGTAGTTAGCGGTTCTAGCATTAAAGTCACCATTGCATATAATGTGCAAATCTCCATCCTTTTCCATCAGCTCATTTATACACGTATCCAACTCTGTTATGTGACAGGCAGTCTCAGACAGGTCATAGAAGGGGCTCCCTGGTGGGGGTATGTACGTGGCTATATACATTATATCTCTGTCACAACCAAACGCCTCTTTTGATAGCTTCAGTACAACAATGTTATGGTACTGTACACCAATTTCTTGAACAAAACTAGACATATTGCTGCGCACCATGACTAGAATTCCACCCGATCGTCTACCTTGATGGGAAAGCTTAATAGCCGGAGACACGAATTTGAAATAATCCGTAAAGACATGGGATAAATCGAAGTTTTCATCAATGAAGGTTTCTGTTAGTGTTACAAAGTCAAAACTCTCCACATACGCCATCCAATCAGCATCGGACAACTTGCTCACCAAACCTGCAATATTATACAGAAGAAATGATGCTGGTTGTACTTGCGAGGGCCGGCCTGCCTCCTAGCTCCATACGTCAGCAGCGTCTCCAAACGGCTCATCTCGGTCCTCTCCCGTCTCCTCTCCGGTCAGCGCGGTGTGCTCAGACGGGATGTCCTCTGCCACAGGGACATGGCTAGGTTGGGCTGAGGAGAACATGGAGTCGATGCGGGTCTGTGCAGGAGGAGTCCCGGTTCGTCCCCTGCCGAATCCGCGACTGGTCTGTGAGGCGGGTGTTAAAGGCTGGCGCGCCACACCCGTCGTCGCTGTGGAGCTGCTCCTATTCCCTCGGTCTTCTCCGGTGCCTCCTGTGCTCGGTCCGGGGTCAGCAGTGGTACTCATGGTGCCACCACGAGCTCGTAAGTTGTATGTCGAACTCTGCTGCCTTTGTGCCGTGTTGCTAACCAGCTTCTGGGTACCAGTGTGGATGCGACTCCCAGTCCTCTGGCTCTGTGGGCGTGTTGCTCGCGTACTGTCGGTGGCATCGGCCCTGTTGATCAGACGCGCTGGTGGTTGGTTCTGTGTCGCCCGAAGCGGCGGGAACGCGGCTGTAGACAGCACGTGGTCCACAGTAGATCTCCGAGTGTTGACATCAGTGACAGCGCCCCCTCTGTTGTTGCTAGCAGGAGCATGCACTAGTCCACCGTCCTGCTTTGTAGAAGGTCCACTGCCACCGTGTCTGCGACGGTTGTCTTCTCTTCGGACTTCTTGTCTGTCCAGGTCATAGGTGAAGATGGCGCGGTCTGTGACAAGCTTGTCAAATCGTAGCTTGGATGACTGTCCATTCTGTCTCATCTCCTGCTGCAGTGACATCAGTTCTTTCCTCTTCATTCGCACTGTTTCTGAGAAATCTTCTCTCACATAAATGTTCTTGAATGTTTCTGATTGATTTAATTTCCGGGCCTGAGTAAGGACTGTCGTCTTCTGCTTGTATGAAAGGAACTTTGCAACAATGGCTTTCCCTGATCTGTGAGCACGTTCGATCAAGATGTCCTCCGTTATCCCCATACCTTCCCTGATGGCCTCCTTCACCTTTCTCTCACATTCATCCCAGTGTTCCGTGCCCGCTGGTACCGCCGGAAAGCCAAGGAACAGTAGGTTGTTTCTTCTGCTCTGGTTTTCTAGGTAGTCACACTTGCTGCCGAGGAAGCCGACTGCGTTCCGTAGCTCCTGGTTCTCCCGCCATACAGCTTGGTATTGTGTGTGCAGCTCCTCCATGTCACTTGCGAGTCGCGCCTGTTCCTCTTCCACTTGCTGTAGACGGTGCTCGATTTTGTCTTCGACACTCTGGAGTCGTTCGTCTATGATGTGCCCCTGCTCGGTGATGGCTTGACGAGTTGCTGATTCGAGTCGTATGATAGCTTGATTGAGGGCCTGGGTCATTTCCGAGTGGTAGCGGGCAAACAATGACTGGCCTTCTTGCTGGTCTGAGTGTTGACTGGTTTGTTCTTCTGTGCCCACGCTTTGCTGTACTGCATTGTCCCCTGTTACTGTCGTTTCGAGAGGTCCAGGGTTGGCTTCCACGTCGCCACATGCGAGTAAAAGTCCTGCAATGAATACTGCAACTGCAACGCTCACCATGAACCCGAATGGCCCCAGTCGAACAGTCACAATGTACCTGTTTTGTGTTTGCAATGTTCGTCTCCCCGACACGAACGTGGTGGCGGTCGCCAGCATGCGCACAGTAGACAGGAGACGCTCCACAGGTTGCACAACGAGGCCTTTGCTTTCCAAAACGTAGGCAAAGTTTTCGTTTGCAGCGTTGTCACCTCGGGCCGGGCAGGCAGAAGGGCTGTTGACTGCAGTGTGACACAAGGCCAAGACGAAAACACTGCCAATGACCACTGTGCGAGCGACGCTCAGAGGCCAGCCAAGTGCAACAGCAAAAGTCCGTGCTTCCACTGCCTTGTGCACTCTTCTTTGCATGTAATTTTGAAAAACAAAATAAAACGCCCCACAAGTGGCTCTTGTCTGTAAATCTGATACCGGCAGAGTCTCTTCTAATCCTCCGTGTCCTCCGTGTAGTATCTTGAAGATTGGGCTGGTAATGACACAGTTAATTAGGAAAAACTGTCAAAGTCTTGCGCAGCTACCAAAATAGCGTCCGCTCCGCTCTGTGAGATCAACTCACCCCCCGAGAGAGAGAGAGAGAGAGAGAGAGAGAGAGAGAGAGAGAGAAATTGCGTGTGTGTGTGTGAATAAGTGAGTGTGTATGTGTGAGTGTGTATGTGCGTTCGTGCGTGCGTGCGTGTGCGTGTGTGTGTGTGTGTGTGTGTGTGTGTGTGTGTGTGTGTGTGTCTGTGTGTGTGAGTGTGTGTGAGTGTGTGTGTGTGTGTGTGTGTGTGTGTGTGTGCGTGTGTCTGTCTGTCTGTGTGTGCGTGCGTACGTGCGTGCGTGTGTGAATGCACACGCAGTGAATTTGGTCAAATATCAGCTATTTCGATTCAGTTGGTATGTGTTAGAGAGACAGAGACACAGAGAGAGAAAGGTCTAACTACAA
>OY757546.1:6093202-6118031 GCA_963584105.1 Alviniconcha strummeri
GAAAGACTGGCAGAGACAGACAAGGTGAAACAGGGTACAAAAACAGAGAAATACAAACAGAGAAGGAAAGACTGGCAGAGACAGACAAGGTGAAACAGGGTACAAAAACAGAGAAATACAAACAGAGAAGGAAAGACTGGCAGAGACAGACAAGGTGAAACAGGGTACAAAAACAGAGAAATACAAACAGAGAAGGAAAGACTGGCAGAGACAGACAAGGTGAAACAGGGTACAAAAACAGAGAAATACAAACAGAGAAGGAAAGACTGGCAGAGACAGACAAGGTGAAACAGGGTACAAAAACAGAGAAACACAAACAGAGAAGGAAAGACTGGCAGAGACAGACAAGGTGAAACAGGGTACAAAAACAGAGAAACACAAACAGAGAAGGAAAGACTGGCAGAGACAGACAAGGTGAAACAGGGTACAAAAACAGAGAAATACAAACAGAGAAGGAAAGACTGGCAGAGACAGACAAGGTGAAACAGGGTACAAAAACAGAGAAACACAAACAGAGAAGGAAAGACTGGCAGAGACAGACAAAGGGAGACACGACACCGAGACAGAGAAACACAAACAGTGGCAGAAATACTGACGGAGACGGACATGATAACACACGTACAGCGCAGAAAGACAGAAAAACAGAGACAGAGAAATTAACGGAGACAGACAGAGTGAGAGACAGTACAGCGACAGAACCAGAAAAACAGAGACAGAACAAAAAAAAGAAAGTCTGACAGAGTGACAGGTGAGAAAAGTTAGGCTACACAGAGATAGGAAACAGGGACGAAGACAGAATGAGCTACAATGCAGAGGCAGAGATACAGTGAAATACAGAAGTGAGACACGGAAACAGACAGAGTGAGAGACAGTACAGACTTTTTGTCTCAAAAAAAAATTGAGACAAAACAGAAACCGAGAATCTGGTAGCGACAGACAGGGTGAGAGAAGGTAGGCTACACAGAGATAGGAAACAGAGACAAAGAGAGACTGACAAAGACAGACGGAATGAGCCACAATACAAAGACAGAGACAGAGACAGATAAACTGAGACTGAGATATAGTGAAATGCAGTAGAAACACGGCGAGAGAGAAAAACAGTGACAGGTTGACGGAGACAGAGAGAGATCGGGTCACTGCGTGGGGACTGCCAACCCAGTCTAGTGCTGTTTGTTCAGAGGGCTGATAAGAAAGGAACTTTGTATTCACACTGGGCCAGAGGTGGGTACAGGTAAACCCCAGTCCCCATCCCAACCCCCGCCATCCCTAGGCTCGAACCTGAGGCACACAAAGCCAGCAGCGAAGAAACCAAACACGCTCAAAGAGCTGCGACCGAGAGACCCTTAAAAAATGAGAGAGAGAGAGAGGGAGAGAGAGCGAGAGAATGCCGCGGCCACAAGCCAAAAAAAAGGGGGGGGGGGGAGAGAAAAAATGTGCCGCTTTCTTTCAAGCTCTGTTTTCTTCCTTTCTTCTTTATGTGCACTAGCTTTCTGTAAGCTCGCTTGCTCGATCTATCCGGCGTAGGGTTGGTGTTTGTCGGGTAGATGTCAGCACACTTAGAAAACTGCATCTGAGAAATGGGTGTGAAAATGAAATGACCGTGGGTGAAGTGGTGCGCCCCAGACACTCCCTCTGGGATTGAAAAGTTTGGAATATTTAGGCATCATATCCGCGGCATCTTCCTTGTATGATCCTATTCATCGCTGCCTTGGGTGACACTTGAACACAGGATATACTGTTGGAAATACCTCCGCACTTTAACGTGGGAGTAACTTCAGAAATCCGGGCAACCCGGAACACAACATTTTAGACGATGATATCATGGCAGTCATATGTCAGTGTAAGAGGCTGCCGGCATGCCATTTACTGAACTTGAAAAATTTGTTTTCAACATTTCTGGATTTGGTGGACTATAATTGTCCGGTTGTAGCAGCATAAAGAAAAGCAAACTGGTCGTTTTTGCTGAACGGTATACATTTGTCTGTGTGTGTGGTTTTGTTGTTGTTGTTTTGTTTTGTTTCTTTTCTGTTTTGCTGCCTTGCCCACAGCACTCATAAGATGCTCTCATATCCGTTCTAAAAGAAACTGGTTTCACCGATCTGCTGCACACTGTGACTGGTGAAGCTGATCGACTTACCTTTCCTCTCATACATTTTTTTTACACGGTCGTAAACCTCTGTTTACGATTCCAAGAAAGACTAGCACTGTTGCTGTTAGTGTTCTGCCCGTGGTGACAGGTGAACTGGATCTTCCTGTCCTCTCAGAAATCATTCACCAGCACGAGGAGTTTCAACTCTATGCCACTGCCAAGACCAGCTTCGTTTTTGTGAAGCACCCTTCGTACATGCAGACTGGAGCAGCATTATACACTGTGTTGAGTATCAGCTGCAGTGTCTCGGATTCTGAGCTCGCCTTTGGACAAGATCTTTTTCAGCTGTGATATTTATTCGGCCACACAGATAATTATGGACGTTGAGTCTGGAGTAACGTTCCTGCTACTTCTGTTCTGCAATGGTCTGTGTATGGTGAGCGCCATGGGGTTTGAATGTAAGTACAGTCGTCGTGCAGTGTTGTGAATGACTCTAGTACCAGGTACTCTAGTAACTGCTGTGGACATTACCATTCGAGTTGATTACAGCTCGGCTAGGGGACCAACTAGGGACGGGGGAAGTGGGGGGAGGGTGCACGTGTGTACGTGTGAGTTAGTACATGCATGTGTGTATGTGTGTGTGTGTGTGTGTGTGGTGTGTGTGTGTGTGTGTGTGAGTGAGTGTGTGTGAGTGTGTGTGTGTGTGTGTGTGTGTGTGTATGTTTAGAGTACCAACTTCATAGGATGGCGCGCGCGTGTGCATGCGTACGCACGGTGCGTGCGTGCGTGTGTTTGTGTGTGTGTGTTTGTGTGTGTGTGTGTGTGTGTGTGTGTGTGTGTGTGTGTGTGTGTGTGTGTGTGTGTGTGTGTGTGTGTGTGTGTGTAGAATATTAACTTTATAGGATGACATGAGGGTAATGCATTTATATGTGATAGAAATACTTAGGTGGAGAGGGAAGGGCCACATTGTTTGAAAATCAAACTATGAAACATGATGAATACAAATATCTCCACATCACACACTGAAGATATCATAAGCCATTTACAAAGGCAGGGGGGTCAAGAAAGAAAGCTAATAGCAATGGGGCAATTGTACAGATGATATACAGAAATTAAAAACAAATAAGATGCATAAACAAACAAGTGAGTCGTGTGTAAAAGGGATTACTAACATAGTGCTTGATAGATACGAAATTGACAAGACGACCGAATAATTCACTTATTATATATCAATAACTAACTAAATAAATGCATACACATATAAATGGTAAACACTTAAATCATAATAACTAAATACTAAAATAAATTAACCCACTGGCTGCAAAATCAGCAATAAATGGATGAAAGAGAAAAATAATCAACAGATGCTTACATACAAATCTATAAATGAGTTAATCGACGACATAATAAAAACATAAATGCCGTCTTCATAAGGCAGCGGACCACATTGTTAGTGATTGTAATGCGTGCTGTAACGGATTTACATTTGTCGATGCTACCGACAATAAAAAGAAATTGAGAGAGGGTGGGAGAGTGGAGAGGGGTTTATGCAACTCGACCTTGAGCTCGAAAATATATCTTGCAATGATTGTAGCTTATGTTCTATCAAACGCTAACACCTAATCCTTGCTAAGCTGCTAATGAATAATAATTTAAAAAAAATGTACAACGCATCATATGTATATGAAGTATGAATGAATAACAGAGCATAAAAATTCCCACACAGAACGTCTGGCAGAGGAAGTGTGGGTGAGGGAGGTGGGGGGGGGGGGGAGAGAGAGAAATATAAGATAAAGAGAGAGGGCGGGAGAAGGACGGAGAGAGAGGAGCTAGGGACAGAGATAGCTAGAACATGCACACGCAAGAAACCAGAAAACACAGACCCTGCAGGGGGGATGCAGATCGAGAGAGACAGACAGACCGACCGACAGACATGGGGAAAGGAGAGACAGACAGGCAGACAGGCAGAGACAGAGAGACAGCTACACAGAGAAACAGAGAGAGAATAATGTCAATTTACATTTAAGATTTTTGCCCCTCGGTGAAAGCGCTTTAATGATTCATCGCTGATGCAAAATCACTAGTGACCCGAAGTGACAAGCACTCCAGTCGCTGGCGTCAGAGAGGGGAGCTCACCCCTCAACAAAAGAGAGCACAGCGGCACGGTGGCCTTAGGGATCACCCTTCAAACAACACGTGCGAGTCTCGGCAAACAAAACACGTTCAACATGTCCTCCTTTCCAACTTCACTGCCGAGCACTACTGACCCATTTGGAAGTTTATGTCTCAAAGGGTTGAGACCGAATCCGATCAACTCGTTATAGGCCTCTTTTAGAACATTGTGAGTTAGTTAGTTGGTGCTTTTAACCCAATCAATCACAGAAGCAAGCTGTGATAAATAAACTATATGCCTGTTGGTTAGAACACTGCACTGCCAAAATATTGACACTTTAACTTGTATGTCTTTTCTTTCATTCTGCCTAATGTTCCGGGGCTCCAATGAAATGAATCTTCTCAAGAAAGATTGCCTCGGCATATTTCTCAATAAATCTCCTCTTTCATTTAGAGCCACTAAGGTGTGTCAGTCGAGAGTAAGCAGGCATGCAGTCCTGATCATTTCTACTAGACAGCATGCTTTCTCTGGAGTTGTATCAGATTTCCTACTGTCCTGGCATCCAGTCCTTATGTTTTTCGACTAGACAATGTGATGTCCCTAGAACTGTGTCAGATGCCCTACTGTCCTAGCTGATACCCGTTCCTTATTTTTCCTTCTACTAACGTGATGTCCCTGGAGTCGTGTCAGATTTCTTACGGTCCTGACACCCAGTCCCGACACCCAGTCTTTATTTTCCTTCTACACAACGTGATGTCCCTGGAGCTGTGTCAGATGTCCTGCTGTCCTTATTTTTCCTTCACTCAACGTGATGTGCCTGGAGTTGTCAGATTTCCTATTGTCCTGATACCCAGTCCTTATTCTTCCTACTAGACAATGTGATGTCCCTGGAGTTGTGTCAGATTTCCTGCTGTCCTGATACCCAGTCCTTATTTTTCCTTCATACAACATGATGTCCCTGGAGTTGTCAGATTTCCTACTGTCCTGATACCCAGTTCTTATTTTCTTCCTACTAGACAATGTGATGTCCCTGGAGTTGCGTTTGACATCCTGCTGTCCTGATATCCAGTCTTCATCTTTCTACTAGAGAGCATGATGTCCCGGGAGTTATGTCAGATTTCCTATAGTCCTGACACCCAGTTCCTTTCTATCCTTTTCAAGACAGTCTGATGTCCCTGGAGTTGTGTCAGATTTTCTGCTGTCCTGACACCAAGTCTTTATCTGATGCCAGGCAGCCTGATGTCCCTGGAGTTTGGTCGGATTTCCTACAGTCATGACACCTAGTTTCTGTCTTTCCTTCCAGACTGCGAGATGTCCCTGAAGTTGTGTCGGATTTTCTGCTGGCCTGACACCCATTCTTTATCTTTCCTGCTAAACTGCCTGATGTCCTGGGCGTTGGGTCTGACTTTCAGCTCTCCTGCCTACCCATTCCGTGTAATTATCTCTCCTTGCAAACTGCCATACCTTCTAAGAGTTGTCAGATGACTCTCTTGAGTGTCTGCCGCTTCGTTCCTTCAGAGCATGTGCAGAATCAAAAAAACAAAGGATTTAATTAGCCAAGATCCTAACACACAAAAGGTTACAAATCACGCTATTTATTAGGACAAAACATAACATGCGAAATTTCGGGGTATTTTTCACGTTTTTCACGCTACAAAACGACGCTTCACAAGTTAAATGGTGAAAAAGATACGTAGCTCGAGCTAGGACACCGATCTGCTTTTGGCTGAGCTATGTTATGTCAACCAAAAGCAGGTAAGTGTTCTAGTCCTTCTGTGACGTTTTGCGAGCACTGATTAATTCCCTTGTTTGCTGATTCCTTGTGTGTATCAGTGTCTGTTTCTATTAATAATAATAATGTACCTTTATCATGCACTCATCAATGCCCTGAGCGCTCACTCGATACATATTAACCTAAATATGATATTCTATACACACGTAGAGCACAGTCCTACCAAAACAATCTACATAAGGTATTATATGGAAACACACACACACACACACACACACACACACACACACACACACACACACACACACACACACACACACACACATAAACACACACACACACACACACACACACACACACACACACACACACACACACACACACACACACACACACACACACACACACACACGCACACATACACTGACTATAGCAGAAATTGGGTACTGATATTAGTTGGTGTAGAATATATGTTTCTCTTCTTTTGTGTTTTGCTTTGCAGACTGCCTGATGTTCAGAGGGTCGTGTCAGACGTCGTGCGGCCCCGGCACCTTCTCGCTGTACGGCAGCACGTGGTGCTCGCTGAACAGACTCTGCTGCATCACGCCATATCGCCCCCCAACCACCACAACCACTACCTCCACCACCACCGCCACCACTACCACCACTGTCAGCACCACCACAACGCCTTCAACAACGTCCACAACTACAACTGCAGCCACCACCACCACCCCATTGCAAAGTGCGTTGCTGCCTCTCACTTGAGACTGGCTGTCCCTGCGGACTTTCTCTGGCCAGTATACTTTACTAATATTTAGACGTGTGTGTGTGTGTGTGTGTGTGTGTGTGTGTGTGTGTGTGTGTGTGTGTGTGTGTGTGTGTGTGTGTGTGTGTGTGTGTGTGTGTGTGTGAATGAGTGAGTGAGTGTGTGTGTGTGTGTGTGAATGAGTGAGTGAGTGTGTGTGTGTGTGTGCGTGTGTGTGTGTGTGTGTGTGTGTGTGTGTGTGTGTGTGTGTGTGTGTGTGTGTGTGTGTGTGTGTGTGTGTGTGTGTGTGTGTATGTGTGTGTGTGTAATATCACACTGCTACAAACAAACATAAAATAAGACATTGATGTCTCTGACCAGAAAGTATCTGTTGCAGACTGAATATCACTGCAGATTGCACCTTGGCAGAAAATGTATGTCATGACATACTGGCTGTCACTGCTAAATGTCTCTGACCAGAGAGTGTAAGGGACTCAGTCTCACCGCATATTGCATCCTGCTAGAGGTCTGTCATAACTGACTGTCACTGCTAGATGTCCCTGACCAGCAAGTGTCTATTACAGACTGCATATCACTGCAGACTGCATCTTGGCAGAAAATGTCTGTCATGACAGACTGGCTGTCACTGTAGGCTGCCTCTGACTAAATACGTAACAGACTGGTCGTCACTGCAGACCGCCTCTAACCAGAGTGTCTACCACGATACAATGCCTTTGACTACATCGTTTCTAGAATAACAGACAATCTCTCCCTATGGACTGCCTCTGGCTGTGATCCCTTGATAACCTACAGGTTCGGCGATTGGCCAGACCAGGGATGCATCTGTGATATGAACATTGAGGGTATAGACCAGTGATACCCTCGTGATTTTGTGACCTTCCCTGGGAAATGACCAATGGTATCTTTGTGACAAAAACGTTGAAGGTAAACCAATGTTACCCTCGTGACTTTGTGACCTTCACTGGGGAATGATCAATGGTACCTTTGTGATATGAACACTGACGGTAGATCATCATCATACCCTAGAGACTTTGTGACTTTTACTGAGAAATGACCACTGACACCTTCGTGGCTGTGTGATCACTGGGGAATGACTAATGGTACCTTTGTGACCTGCAGACTGTGGGACTGACTGACCAGTGGACGTAACCTGACTGATGTGCAGAATGCGGGGTTTCGAAGAGAGCGACGGCGGTGACGAGTCGCATCATCGGGGGGCGGGAGGCGGACAGGTGCGAGCTGCCCTGGATGGTCTACATCTCCAACTCTCCGTGTGGGGGCGCCCTCCTTGACCACCGCCACATCCTCACCGCGGCACACTGCTTCCGGTCAGTCCTTTTGGGCACTTTACGCCAGTCATAGGTCACACTGCTTCCGGTCAGTCCTTTTTGGCACTTTACATCAGTCATAGGTCACAGAGCTTCTGGTCAGTCCTCTGCACTTCATGCCAATCATAGGTCACACTGCTTCCGGTCAGTCCGTTTTGGCAGCTCACGTCAGCCACAGATCACACTGCTTCCGGTCAGTCCGTTTTGGCAGCTCACGTCAGCCACAGATCACACTGCTTCCGGTCAGTCCGTTTTGGCAGCTCACGTCAGCCACAGATCACACTGCTTCCGGTCAGTCCGTTTTGGCACATCACGTCAGTCATAGGTCACACTGCTTCCGGTCAGTCCTTTTTGGTACATCACGTCAGTCATAGGTTACACTGCTTCCGGTCAGTCCTTCTCAGCTTCGCACATCATGTCAGTCATAGGTTACACTGCTTCCGGTCAGTCCTTTTTGGTACATCACGCCAGCCATAGGTCACACTGCTTCCGGTCAGTCCTTTTTTGCACTTCACGCCAGTCATAGATCACACTGCTTCCGGTCAGTCCTTTTTGGCACCTCACGTCAGCCACAGATCACACTGCTTCCGGTCAGTCCTTTTTGGCACTTCACGCAAGTCATAGATCACACTGCTTCCGGTCAGTCATTTTTGGTACATCACGTCAGTCATAGGTCACACTGCTTCCGGTCAGTCCTTCTCAGCTTCGCACATCACGTCAGTCATAGGTTACAGTGCTTCAGGTCAGTCCTTTTTGGTACATCACGTCAGTCATAGGTCACACTGCTTCCGGTCAGTCCTTTTTGGTACATCACGTCAGTCATAGGTCACACTGCTTCCGGTCAGTCCTTCTCAGCTTCGCACAACACGTCAGTCATAGGTTACACTGCTGCCGGTCAGTCCTTTTTGGTACTTCACGTCAGTAATAGGTCATGCTGCTTCCACCTAACATCCTTCACACTCCCGCTTAGCCAAAGGACACACTGTTTCCGTCCATTCATTCCTCACACTTCAGGTCAGTCATAGGTAACACTGCTTCTAGTCAGTCCTTCACACTTCCGGTCAGCCAAAAGTCACACTGCTTCCGGTTAATCCTTCATAATTCTGGTCAGACGTAGGTCACATTGCTTCCAGTCATTTCTCACGCTTCCAGTCAGTCATACGTCACACTGCTTCCGGTCAGGTATATTCCACTGCTTCGCGTCATTCATGTTCACCACTTCTTCTTTTTCCTGCTGCTTTCGGTCAGTCATTTTTCACGCTGCTTTCGGATCATTGATTATTTTGCCAAAGACTACACGTAATACTGTGTGTGTGTGTGTGTGTGTGTGTGTGTGTGTGTGTGTGTGTGTGTGTGTGTGTGTGTGTGTGTGTGTGTGTGTGTGTGTGTGTGTACAGACGCCTGCTGATGAGTACCACATTGTACATGACATGGAAAGAATTATTGAAGCCTACTATATTTTTTTCTCTTTCTTCTTCTTCCACTTCTTCCTCGCCTTCTCCTTCTCCGTCAGCATCTCCTTCGTCTTCTTTGTTGGTGCAGCTTCTGGGCAAAGCAACAGAAAACCTCCCATGGATTTGCCTTTCGTCTATTTGCTGCTGCGAGTTATTCGCGTTTGCTGATCTGGTTAAACTTAGCGTGACAGATCTGGTTTA
The DNA here is from genome assembly GCA_963584105.1 of Alviniconcha strummeri. Taxonomy (NCBI): domain Eukaryota; kingdom Metazoa; phylum Mollusca; class Gastropoda; family Provannidae; genus Alviniconcha; species Alviniconcha strummeri. The sequence continues at coordinate 6,102,886 of OY757546.1, forward strand.
CGAAAATTATGACTGAGGTTGGCTACACTTAAAATAATACTGACATCATTATTGACAGTGCGTGCAGTTGACGTGTTCTGCTTGAATCCTGACGAGGGTTTCGTTTCACATTTATGGCCTGATGTACTAGCAAGGCCTCATTAATGATGTGCCTTTGTGTTTGTGTACCTGTACTTACAGGCACCCCAGGTGAGATAGTGCAGGCAAATCTGTTCTTTGTTATTGTGTTCTTGTGACGTATTTCGAGTGTTAATTAGTTCTCTTTGTTGATTTTACACAATCAGTTTGTTTGTTGATTTTTCATTCTACACAATTCAGGCCTCTTTGTGTTTTAGATTATTTAAAATAATAATGACAACATTATTAACGATGGCTGCAGTAGATACTGGCGGGGGCTTCGTTTCACATAACGCTGGTCTGTAGGAAATGCGGGCTGTAGGCAACGGGCCATTGCTGAAAGGGCTTCGTTTCACATAACGCTGGTCTGTAGGAAATGCGGGCTGTAGGCAACGGGCCATTGCTGAAAGGGCTTCGTTTCACATAACGCTGGTCTGTAGGAAATGCGGGCTGTAGGCAACGGGCCATTGCTGAAAGGGCTTCGTTTCACATAACGCTGGTCTGTAGGAAATGCGGGCTGTAGGCAACGGGCCATTGCTGAAAGGGCTTCGTTTCACATAACGCTGGTCTGTAGGAAATGCGGGCTGTAGGCAACGGGCCATTGCTGAAAGGGCTATAGGCTTAGACTTATGTCATCTCTTTTCAGTAGTGCATCGAGCTACAGGCCGGAGCTGACCATTGGAGAATACAACAGAAGTGAAAGTGCAACAACAGAAAAATTCTCCACCACGGATTATAAAGTCATCATTCACCCAGAATACATTCATCAATATTATTGTGAGTATGTCATAGAATTTATCGCTAACTGGTTGCAAAAATGGTACCTAAAGAAAAGGGGACAGAAGGGGAAGGATATTTGTGCTGGATGAATAAATGACTGACCGAATGATTGAATGAATTAATAAATGAATGACTAAATAAATGAATGAACTGAAATTAAAAAGAAAACGACAGATAATTAGCTTAATGGTTATATATATTCCCCAAAGAGCCCGAGGAGGCCAGCTGCACAGGCAAACATTTGTCGGCGTGTGTGTGTGTGTGTGTGTGTGTGTGTGTGTGTGTGTGTGTGTGTGTGTGTGTGTGTGTGCGCGTGTGCGTGTGTGTGTGTGTGTGTGTGTGTGTGTGTGTGTGTGTGTGTGTGTGTGTGTGTGTGTGTGTGTGTGGAGATCGATATTCCAAGATAGAGAGGGAGAGGAGGATAGCGATATTTCGAAGCGGCATGCGCTTTGTTACAGTTAACGACATTGCCATACTACGACTGAACGTGGCACTCGACTACGACAAATACGGATGCGTTCAACCGCTGTGCCTGCCCTCCGCAAACCAGAGCTTTCCCGCTGGTACCGTGTGCACTGTGGCGGGCTGGGGAGTGACTGAACCCGAGTATGACAGTAAGGACAACAGACACTTCACTTTGCCTTAAGTCTTTTTGAGGATTAAACAAGGCATTGCTGCGACTGCTAAGCTGCTGCTGTTGTCGTCGTCATCGTTGTTGTTTGTTTGTGTGTGTGTTTTTGAGAGATTTTTTTTATATTTTTTTTTTTGGGGGGGGGGGGTTGTTTGTTGTTTGTTTGTTTGTTTGTTTGTTTGTTGAAGCGACTATGTTGTGATGGCTTCAGGACTGTTCGTCACAGACAGAAAAGTCTCTTTTCCCAAGTGATGAAAGCTTGGCGGTGGAAGTTTAATCCCAGACAGGCGTAGTGCGACGTGGTTGACGCTTTGTTCCAGGTAGTGGACGTTTTGTCCTTGGTAGTGGTCGTTTTGTCCGAGTTTTGTCCAAGGTAGTGGAAGCTTCGTCCCAGGTAGTGTCCTCCCCCCTCCCCCCCTCCCCCCCCCCCCCCTTAGTTAGTGGGCGTTTTTTTCTAAGTAGTGGACGGTTTGTCCTAGATAGTGGGCGGTAGTGGAAGTTTTGCCCTTCGTGGTAGACGTTAGTGGATGTTCTGTGTAGGTAGTGGGCGTTTTGCCCTTGGTAGTGAATGTTTTGTTCCAGGCAGTGGACGGTTTGCCCCCAATAGTAGACGTTCTGCCCTAGGTAGTAGACGTTTTGCCCTAGGCAGGGAATGTTTTGCCCTAGCTAGTGAACGTCCTGCCCTAGCTAGTGAACGTTTTGCCCTAGGTAGGGAACGTTCTGCCCTAGGTAGGGAACGTTTTGCCCTAGCTAGTGAACGTTCTGCCCTAGCTAGTGAACGTTCTGCCCTAGCTAGTGAACGTTCTGCCCTAAGTAGTAGACGTTTTGCCTTTGGTAGTGGATGTTTTGTCCTAGGCAGCAGACGGTATACCCCAGATAGTCGTTTTGTCCCAGGTAATTAATAGACGTTCTGCCCTAGGCAGTAGATGTAAGTGGACGTTTTGCCCTAGTAGTTGAAGTTTTGTCCTAGGCAGCGCACGTTTTGCCCTAGGTAGTGAATGTTTTCCTAGGAGGCGCACGTTTTGCCCTAGGTAGTGGATATTTGTCCTAGGCAGCGCACGTTTTGCCCTAGGTAGTGGATGTTTTGTCCTAGGTGGCATTAGTTTCGTGTCATGTCGTAAGACGTACGCAATACATTATGCTAGGAGCTACCGCATTACACAAGCGCGCGCACATAATTTCGATCTAAACGCAGTCACAATTTCTTTAGGATTCGCACCAAACCGTTTGCTTCTTACGCAAGCACTGGCGTGTTTTGTATACTTGATCTTTCTTTGCTGGTCTGTGTGCAGAGCGTGCATCGCTCCATTCCTTCGCTCCTTTTGTCCCCGCCTCCCACCACCATCCCTGACCCCCGCCCCACCCCACCCTCCAACTTAGCTGAATGGACTCACACGGACGTATTGTAGTGCTCCTTTGGCCATAGCTGACTGAACTTTTGTGCTTTTACTTTTGCTCTGTTCTTGACAATGTGCTCTTTCTCGGTGGTGGTTTTGTCTTGTTTGCGTCGTTATTTGTTTGCTTGCATGGTCTTAAAGGAAAACTGGATGGCTTGCATGCCTTCGCTTTGAAATGAAAAATACTTTTAACGACAGGAGGGTTGGTAACATTGTCACGGGGAGCAAAATTGGTTTAGATTATTATGGGTCACATAACTTTCATTAGAGTGGGACGCAGTCCTTTAGTGGAATGGGACAAAACCTCCACTGGAATGGGACAAAACCTCCACTGGAGTGGGGGCATAGTTTTTACTGGAATGGGACGTAGTTCTCACTGGAGTGGGACAAGATTTCCATTGGAGTGGGACGCAATTTTTACTGGAATGGGACGAAGTTTTCACTGGAGTGGGACAAAACTTCCATTGGAGTGGGACGTAGTTTTTATTGGAATGGGACGAACGAAGTTTTCATTGGAGGGGACAAAACTTCCACTGAGTGGGGCAAAGCTTTCACTGGGACAGGAAGAATTTTCTACTTGTATTGAACAGCAGGAAGTTTCAGCTGGGATCGGGCAAAGTTTTTGTTTGTTTCTTCGTTTGTTGTTGTTTCGTTTGTTTGCATGTTTGTTTGTTTGTTTGTTCGTTTGTTGTTTTGTTTCTTTGCTTGTTTGTTTGTTTGTTTGTGGTTTTTCGTTGTTTTGTTTGTTTTCTTGTTTGCTGTAGTTTCTTTTTGTTTAGTTTCTTGTTGTTGTTGCTATTTCTTTCCGTTGGAGCTGGACCAAATTTAAATCGAATGGAACGATACTTCGACGAGTGATAGGAACTTCCTTTTGCACACAACATCCAATTAAGAACGTTATAACCTTCAAATGTTAAAACTTCCACAACCTGGATTAAAATATATATCACGAAACAACGACTCCGGAATTATAGAATACAACCGAACTGTTTCAAAGGCTGCTTTTATGAGAGACAAAACGGTGCTGTAAAGAACTTCTTTGTTTGATTGGGACGTGATGTGTGATTTCTTTTATATTTTGCAACAAACTTAATTTTTACTGCTCATAATTAAACTGACATTCATTTTGGGTGATACTCGTTACTTCAAAAATAAAGAGACAGACAGAGATCTGTATACAGGCGGCCACTGAGAGAAAGACAACCGGCAAATGATCGAGAGTTTGTGTCTTTCAGTTTCCAGTCCCCGACATCGCAGGTTCTAATGAAGGTGCGGCTACCGATCGTGGAGGAGAGTTTGTGTGTGAGCAAGTTCAGCAAGTACTACAGCAGGTCCATACAGACATGTGCCGGACAGCTGGAAGGGAGCAAGGACTCGTGTGATGTACTCTCTCTCTCTCTCTTCTCTCTCTCTCTCTCTCTCTCTCTCTCTCTCTCTCCTCTCTCTCTCTCTCTCTCTCTCTCTCTCTCTCTCTCTCTCTCTCTCTCTCTCTCTCTCTTCCCCCCCCCCCACCCTCTTGCATGTTAACGTGGTGACTGTAACCCGCCACCAACATTCTACCTTACTGTGTTTTCCATTCTTGGAGCAGTTACCTACCAAACAATGTTTCCTACTGATGATTTCAAGGCCTACACACACACACACACACACACACACACACACACACACACACACACACACACACACACACACACACACACACATACACACACACACACACACACACACACACACACACACACACACACACACACACACACACACACACACACACACACACAACGCATTCCTCCCTTAGTTGTTCCTTTCTTTTCGCCTACTTGGTCTTCCTCGTTGTCGTTGTTTTCCTTCCTTTCTTAGCTTCCGTTTCTTCTTCTCCTTTGATTTCTTTGTTTTCTTCCTCTCCTTTTGTCGTGTGAGTGTGAGTGTGTGTGTGTGTGTGTGTGTGTGTGTGTGTGTGTGTGTGTGGTGTGTGTGTGTGTGTGTGTGTGTGCGTTGCTGATGTTGTTGTTGTTGCTGTTGTTGTTTGGTTTGGTTTTTGTTTGAAACTTCTTTTCATTCATTTTCTTCTTCTTTTCTTTTCTTTTCTTTCTTCTTTCTTTCTTCCTTAGTTTCCTTTCTGTCTTTCTATCTTTCTGTTGTGTCATCCTTTCTTTGTTTCTTTCTTCTTGTTTTTTTCCTCTTCCTGCTGTTCTTTCTTCGTGCCGTCTTTTCTTCCTTTTACTTGCAAGATTTAGTTTGTTCTCTTTTCTTTTGACTGTTAATTTCTGTTATTGAGGTTGTTTTTTGTTTCTTTGTTGTTGTTATTATTCTAGTCTTCCCATTTGTTTCTTTGTTAGCTGTTGTTGATATTGTTGTTTCATTGCTGGTGTTGTTGTTTTGCGGAGGTGGGGGGGGGGGGGGAGGGGGGTCTTCTTTTTTCGTTCATTTTTCTATTTCCTTATTTCTTTTCTTTTTTTAAGTTTGTAACTTTCTTATCTCTGCTCCTTTTTCATTTTCTTTGATTATTATATTAATAATAAAATAAAACAGTTGCGAAAAAGGCACAACAAAAGGCATAAACAATTAAACGAGTTTTTCTTTGTAACCTTCTAATCTCTGTTCTTTTTCATTTTCTTTGAATATTATATTAATAATAAAATAAGTATATTACAAACAAACAAACAAACAAACAAGGCACAATGAAAGGCATAAACAATCTACACGAGTTTTGCTCACGTTATTGGTTTCTTGAATTCTTATCGACCACTGACTGATTTCTTACGTACCTTTGGTAGTGGACCGAATGACAGATTTATTCTACTGAAGATCTTTTGGTTTGTTCTACTGAAGAGCTCTTGTTTTGTTCTACTGAAGAGCTTGTGTTTTGTTCCTCTGAAGAGCTCTGATTTTGTTCTACTGAAAACGTCTGGATTTGTTCTACTGAAGATCTTTTTTTGTTTCACTGAAGTTCTCTTGCTTTGTTCTATTGAAGATCTTTGGTTTTGTTCTGCTGAAGATCTTTGTTTTGTTCCACTGAAGATCTCTTGTTTTGTTCTGCTGAAGACCTCTGAATTTGCTCTACTGAAGATTTCTTGTTTTGTTCTACTGAAGATCGTTGTTCTGGTTTACTTCAGATCTCTTGTTTTGTTCTACTGAAGACCTCTGGATTTGTTTTACTGAAACTCTTTCGCTTTGTTGCACTGATAGCCTCTTGTTTTGTTCTACTGAAGCTGTTTTGTTTTGTTCTACGGAAGATCTGTCTCTCTGTCTCTCTGTCTCTCTGTCTCTCTCTCTGTCTCTGTCTGTCTGTCTGTCTGTCTGTCTGTCTGTCTGTCTGTCTGTCTGTCTGTCTGTCTGTCTGTCTGTCTCTCTCTCTCTCTCTCTCTCTCTCTCTCTCTCTCTCTCTCTCTCTCTCTCGCTCTCTCTCTCTCTCTCTCTCTCTCTCCTCTCTCTCTCTCCTCTCTCTACTGCAGATCATTTGTTTTGTTCCACTGAAGATCTCTCTTTTGTTTTGCTGTTTGGTTGGCCACAGGGAGACTCAGGAGGACCGCTGATGTGCCAGACTGGAGACGGAAATGAATACTACGCTGCTGGCATCGTGTCTTCCGGAGTGGGCTGTGCGCAGCCGCAAACACCCGCCATTTACACTGACGTCGTCGCCTTCCTGCCCTGGATCCACAATGTCATTAACTCTGCAGAATGATGACGTACGTGGGCGCAGCGTCATTGGAGCTGGTAGAGAGTGATGACGTGGCCACCCACGGTGTCACAGGATCATGAGAGTGAAGCTGACGTCATCAGCAGGGCTGTTACAAGACAGCTGGAACACGAAAGCGTGATATGAGACGAGATGTAGAAAGGTTTCAATCTGCATTCAAGGACTGTTGTTTCTGTGCAATGTGGTATGCGAAGAAATCGGCGGTGCGGTCAATACAATGTTTGTTGGGGGTCCTTAAGGCCCATATGACTTTAATCCACATTTTCAGGGAATACAAATAGTACGCGATGGTCGTACAGGGTATAATATGTAAAACCAGTTTCGTTACAAAATGCAGCACAACGACGGGCGCTCTGTCGTTGACGACGGATGGAGCATACTTAAATGACTTCAGTCTCTGGCTATATTTGGTCCAGTTGATTACAGTTATTACGTCGTTACTGAGGGACGGAGCATAATTAAATTACTTCTGTCTCTGGCTATGTTTGGTCCAGTTTATTACAGTTATTATGTCGTTTTTGAGGGACTGAGCATAATTAATTTACTTCGGTCCCTGGTTGTTAGGTCCAATTTATTACAATTATTATGTAGTTATTGAGGGATAGAGCATAATTAAATTACTCGGTCTCTGGCTGTTTGGTCCAATTTATCACAAAGAGAGGTTGTTCGACTGTCTGTAAGGCTGTACAGGTATTCAAATGAGACAATCACATAGCCTTAACTGTCGAAACAAATACAAGCTAAAACGAGCGTCTGTGTTTTGTTCTGTTTTTGTTTCCGTGTTCTTGTTTTTAAATGCAACGAACATTTAACAATCATCATAATTATGGGTACAAAGCCCCTACGAGATACTAAAGTTCTGGTTTCCTCTAATCTAACATAAAACTACAAACTAATTTCCCGACACAAATTGTAATCATCATGATGAGTATGCATAGTGATTGTGGGATACTAAAGCCCTGGTGTGCTGACATCGAGCATAAAAAATACATAAAAGTACATGAAAATACAAACTATAGGCCTCTTGCCCGACATTATTTGTGATACTTTTAATGACCTTCGTAATACAGTCCGATATCCCTTGTGGGATATTAAAGCTCTGGTTTGCTGTAGTTGAGCATAAAAATACCAACTACAGGCCTATTGCCTGACGCTACTGTCATCCTTTTGTTGATCAACCTTCGTAGTACCGTACGTTTAATAGCCCTCGTGGAATATTAAAGCTCTGGTTTGCCCTAACCCCCGAATAGAGGCCGGGGATGTCTGATGTCCCTCCTGTCTGGAATCTCAGGGCTGTCATTTGAGTCCCCTTTTCTAGCTCCTCTCTTGTTCTTCTCTCTAGACTTTTTGCTCTTTCTGTCCTATCATTTTTATGCTATACTGGTTCATTCTTCTGACTTTTTTAAGAAATTTAATTTCTCCGGCATTTTTCGTTAAGAGATGGGCTTTTTGGCATAGCTCTTGTCGAGCAGCTAGGAGATGACAATTGGCAGGTGGTATATGTGCAGCTTGCTGCCATATGTCACTACAGTTTACCAATATGGAGTTATATAATTGTTATAATTTTGTTTTTGTTGTTGTTTCTTTGGTATTGTTTATTTTTATTTTTAAGAATCCCCAAATTGAAAAAAGCCGAATCGCTCAACAACAGTTTTTGTCCGCCACGATCCAAGAGAAGATAACTCCAGTTGTTGTCTAATTTTACGACAACCACCTTACGTCCTGCAGCCCACCGACAGGGTTTGAAACCAGAGCGGTGCGTGAGGAACAAGGGTATATCAGACCTATGAAGGCGGGGAACATTTTCTGCTCAGATTATGTCAATGAAATGTTGACGTTAATAAAAGAAAAAAATAATACATAAGCCCGATGCTGGTTTCTCAAATCGGTCTTTTAATATCTGGATGAAATCAGAGACGGTGAAATCCACAATTCTTTCACCTGCAAAAGTCTCGATATAATTATTATTTATTATAGGAAACACGGCAGCGTGTCGATGCATGGGTTCGGCCTTGGCTGATTGAGTTTAGCGGTGTTGCACTGAGCTGTTTCATGTTTTCTAGATTTACTAGTGAATGCACTAGTAAGTAGCAGGTAAAGGACAGGTAGTTTGACAAATAAAATACAAATTTTTCATGATAAAAGCGAGAAAGGAACACGTTTTCTTCTAAATATTAGCTTCATGATGAATGTAATCAGCATATTGTGTTGCTTATAGTGTCGACTATAAAAAAAAGTTTCGCTCATACTCAGGGAATGAAAGAACATTTGCTTAGAAGTGTATAGCCTGCTATGTCCGTTCGGCTTTTTGCTTCTGCAGTAGAAGAAGGAGGTATTGACAACTTTTTCATGGCACTAATTGTGGTACGAGGAAACAAAGAACTTGTATTACAAGTACACATTACTACGTTTTTAATTCAGTGGAAATAGAAAGCTTTTTTTTTTCTTTTTCTTTTTTCTTTTTTTTTCTTTTTTTTCTTTTAAAAAAAATTAGTATTGTTGTTGTTGTTGTTTGTTTTGTTTTGTTTTTTATTTAATTTTTTACTTTGTTTTTGTAAGATTATACGCATGTGAGCGTGTTCGCTTATTTTCACATCCTTTGTCTTTTTATGTACTTCTTCTTCTTTCTTTCTTTTTTTTTAATTTTATTGGGGGCGGGGGGAGGGTATTCGTATAGCATAAAATTTCTTGTTGTTTTGCAGGTTGATGTAAAAAATATAAAGTGTTTGTTCTCTACATATTTGTTCATATTAGTATTGTTGTTGGGTTTTGTTCGTTCGTTTTGTTTTGTTTTGTTTTAGTTTTATTTACCGGTGGTTTTTTGTTTGTATATTTTCCTGTTGTTTCGTGTGTGTGTTTTTGTTGTTGTTGTTGTTGTTGTTGTTGTTGTTGTTGTTGTTATTGTTGTTGTTGTTGTTGTTGTTGTATTTTTGCTTGCTTGTTTTTTTGTTTTGTTTTTTGTTGTTGTTGTTGTTGTTGTTTTGTTCTGATTCTCTCTCTCTCTCTCTCTCTCTCTCTCTCTCTCTCTCTCTCTCTCTCTCTCTCTCTCTCTCTCTCTCTCTCTTAGATTTCTAGTCTGGAGCGGCAAAATGGTGACTCTTTCAATGCTGTTGAAACATATGTTGTCACGAATCAAAAGCTCTGCAACGGCATCCGACTACCACCCGTTTAATTTTTACGTGTATGTTTGTTGGCAGACACATCAGCTCCACCCGTAGGCCTATCAAAGTTCATTCGTCCCTATCAAGGGTTTTCAAGGTTTTATTGAGCTTTTGGCCCCTGGGGGCTAGAAAGTGAAGTTACATTCGCACACGACATTCCCTATGAACAAGTACATGCGTTCTACTAATAAATAACTACCACACTTTATATATAAAAAATATTTAAATGCTCAAACACAAATCAAAGTTGTTATAAATATATAAGGCTAAGGCGTAAAAATTAACTATTTCTTTTTTTCTTTTTTCTTTTCGTTGTTCGTTATTGGCTTAATCAAAATAATTGAAGAATACAACTAGTAAATTTAGCAAGCTTGATATTCTTAGATTTTGACGTCATATTCATGAGACTACAAAATTTGGGCACGTTGGGATGATGTGTATAATATTTATCAACATACTTAGTACGGTTTCTCTTGACATTTTCGTTGGAACAGTTAAGCAGATAGTGAAATTCTTCTCCTACCTCACCACTGTCACAAACAGTACATATTCTTTCATCCCTTGGAATACCTAACGTTCGTCTTTGCTGGATTGGCAGTCTATGATTACTAAGTCTAAATTTCAATACTCTTTGTCTTAGGATAGATGGGAGATAGGTTAGATATTTCTCAAAGCAAAATTTCTTTTTAAATAAACGATAATTACTACAAACACTATTTTCTGCTACTCTGCTTTGCCATTCTTGTATAAACTGATCCATTAGTCTTTGCTTCACTATACGTTTAAAGCTTTCGATGGTATGGATTTGGTTAGACCAAATATAATAAGATAATCCTAAACTATCTAATAACGAATGCACTTTCATAAGCCATGGGAGCTTATAATCGCTTGCATAATACAACTTAGAACATAGCTGAAACATTAGGTTAGAAATCTTAGGCGATTCAGAGTGAGACGTACTGCACAAACCATACCAAAATCCTAACATCCTGCAATTTGCTTCAATTTCTATCGGATATCTTCCCACTTCCCCAAGCACCATGCATGTTGGGGTTGTAACTTTGACACCTAAGATCAGTTTTAAAAATCGAAGCTGTAGTTTTGAGATTACATCCATCTTCTCGCACGCCCATATTTCACAACCATACAGAAGGATTGGGTGCACACATTTTTCAAAAAGTTCTAATTGTATATCTAGTGGCAAATTTAGCTGCCGACATTTCCTTAATAGTGAAAACATAGCCCTGTTTGCAAGTAAAAACTGTAACTGTTGTGCCTTTTTAAACTTGTTATTATAGTTAAATTTTACTCCCAAATATTTATAATCCCAAACGACGTCAACAGTTTCCTCATTAAAATTGAATTTCAGTATTTTTCTGATCTTCCCCCTTGAAAATATCATGACTTTGGTTTTCCTAACATTAATATTGAGACCCCATAATTAACAATATATTTTGAGTATATCTAACGCTCTCTGCAAATCTTCAGGACATTCGGCTAGTACAATTGTGTCATCCGCGTACAACAATAAAAACAATACAAAAAATTGTCGATATCTTGAAGACACACATCCTGGGCCAATGCAAATGGTAGTTTTAAGCCCTGAACATTGTTACTCGTTAAAAAACCTTTTAAGTCATTCAAAAACCGCGAAAACAAAACTGGCGACAAATTTTCCCCCTGACGCAGACCAACGTTTGAGACAAAAACTGCGATAGACCATGCCTAGTTTTCACACATGATTTTGCTTTAGCATACATATCTCGTATCGCATGTAGAACCTTCCCATTCACACCAGAATTTAACAGTTTTCCCCACAACAATCCGCGCTGCACACTGTCAAAGGCCTTTTTATAGTCAATAAACGCACAAAATAACTTTTTTTTTTCGCTGCAAATATACATCAATGAGACAATGTAAAGCAAAAACGTGATCCATCGTCGAATGCCCTTTCCTAAAACCTGATTGTTCATTACCAAGAATATCATTGGTTTCTAAAAAAGAATGAATTCGATCGTTTATCACACTAGTAAAGAGTTTTCCAAAACAACTCAGCACAGTTATACTCCTATAGTTATCTGGGTCATTCTCTTCTCCTTTTCCTTTATAAATAGGACTAATATAGCCAATAGACCAAGCGTGTGGAATTTTACCTGTCTGCAGTACAATATTAAATAGCGTAGTAACTGCGATTAGCAATTTAGAAGAAGAGGTCTTTAGGAATTCATTAAGTATACCATCATACCCACAGGATTTATTATTTTTAAGCTTCTTGATGCATTTCAAAACTTCGTCCGCTGAGATATCATTTTCTAAATCATCGTGTACAAATATATCAGTTTCGTTATCAAATTATGAAGTTCTTCCTCGGGGATGTTGCCCAGCTTCTCAAAATGCTCAACAAAAAGATCATGGCTAATGGCATCTACAGTATGCTTCTTTTGACGGTTATTACTATTCAGGATTCTCCAGTATGCACGTGGATCCGAAGAACGCAATGATCTTATCCTTTCGTGGAAGACTTTCGTGTGCATTCGGCTTTTCCTGTTTAGAACTTTTTTATACTCTTTATGCACACGTGCTCTCTCTCCTTTGGTATAATAGTTATCATGACTTTTATGCATACCTTTAGCTTTTCGATACTCGGCCCTTTTCTTCTTGCATTCTGCGTCAAACCAAGGGTATTTATTCTTTTTTTATCTCCTGTCTTCTTGGCTCATTTTGATTTTTTTTTTTTTTTTTTTTGCCTTTGTCCTCTTTCATACAGGTTTGGCTCTGGTACATATCCAGTCTAACAGCTGCATTTGTTAACAAGCTGCATATACCATCCGTTATGTCGTCGATATCAGAGTGGTTAATACTGTCAGTACTTTCTAGCAACTTTTGCATACGATCATAAATTACCTCTACTCCTCCCTCGTCAATTTCAGCTAAATAATCACGCTCAGCTCCTGGTCTCCAAACAGGTTTAGCAAACCCCATCATACCCTGACTAACATTTACGTTGTGGATTGTTTTGTGGCTATCAGTACCAGTTTTCAGTTTTATAAATACAGGGCAGTGAATATCTGATAAACATTCATCAAAATCACCAACATAAAAGTCACAGATGCATGGAAAAACCCACGGCGACGCTATAACATAGTCAACAAGGCTAGCGTTTTTACAGGTCAATTTTCCCAAATCAGCGTCTCCGCCAACTCTGCCATTTACAATCAAAAGACGCTGAGTAATACAAAAATCAATGAGCGCATGGCCAAAGTTATTCTTACCTACGTCCTGCGACCTTCTGTCTTGTTGGATATTGTACATTTTCATGAGTTCAGTTGTACTAACATCATCCAGTACATTATCTAAAGCCGCAGTATCCCAAATATAGTCGCTGGAATCCCCAGTTCTTGCATTTAGATCACCCATGATAAGGACATTATCCAGGTTTATATGCAGAAGTGTTTCTTCCAACTCAGTAATCGACCCACTGAACGCTTCCGGGTTTTTTTTATCACGGCTACAAATGTGTGTCGGCACACACTCCTGTGACGAAGCTATCTGCCATTCTGAATGAGACAAATCATGTCTGTGTGTTTGTTTTTCTTTCTTTCTTTTTTTTTTTTTTTTTTTTTTTTTTTTCCTCGTTTTTTTCATTGTTTCTTTCTTTCTGTTTTCTACTCGCTCTTCTGTTTTTTTCTTCTTTTTTTTTTGTTTTTTTTTTGTTTTGTTTTTTTTGTTGTTGTTTTTTGGGGGGAGGGGGAGCTTTTTGTTATTGTTTTTTGTTTTGTTTCTTTTGTTTTGAGGGGGGCGTGTAAAAAAACTGGAATACAGACAATTCCGCCAAAGAGGCTGAAACTGATTATCATCGCTATAAACATTTTTGTGCTTTGTTTCTTTGTTTCTTTGTTTGTTTGTTTGTTTGTTTGTTTGTTTGTTTGTTTGTTTGTTTGTTTGTTTGTTAGTTCACCAACAGAAGAAGGGATTAATTACCATTTTGAAAGTTGTAATTAATATGTCTTTACCTCACTTCGTCTCCGCTAGAAGACATCTTCGTGGTGGTGTTGACTGTCATTTAAACACAGCTTGCATCTCGCAAGTGTTGAGAAGCTTGAGACCATTCGATACAGTCACACTATGTGCAGGCCCAAAGGCGACGACACCACATCGCCGAGGTCATGGCAAAGAGAGGCACAGAACGACTCCGGTCGACACTCTGCATGAAAAGGTCGCGGTAGGGGTCACGTTAAACAAATCAACAGTGTTTCAAACACAATTTCAGGACGCCTCTTTGATGCGTGGAAGAGCGCCTATAGGTATTCCCGAGAGCTCAGATACCGTTTTTGTCTGATCTGAATTGAACCTAACTAAAGTATGGTCATAATATATGGGTATTTCGTGAAATGAACGGGATTTGCGATTTAAGGAAATAAAGGATATGGAGTAATATTTGCTATTGGTGGTTGTTGAGGTTTCGTTTGTGTGTGTGTGTGTGTGTGTGTGTGTGTGTGTGTGTGTGTGTGTGTGTGTGTGTGTGTGTGTGTGTGTGTGTGTGTGTGTGTGTGTGTGTGCCTGCGTGCGTGCGTGTGTGTGTGTGTGTGTGTGCGTGCGTGCGTGCGTGCGTGCGTGCGTGCGTGCGTGTGTGTGTGTGTGTGTGTGTGTGTGTGTGTGTGTGTGTGTGTGCGTGCGTGCGTGCGTGCGTGCGTGTGGGGGTTTGTGGGTGTGTGTGGGGTGTGTGTGTGGGGGGGGTCTGGGGGGGGGTTGTGTGTGTGTGTGTGTGCGTGTGTGCGTGTGTGTGTGTGTGTGTGTGTTGTGTGTGTGTGTGTGAGTGAGTGTGTGTTGGACTATCACGATGCAGGAACTCCGACAAAGCTGTCTTACCTAGGTTAACAGCTCCCAGGGACCACACCCACCCGACCCTTTTACGAGCTGTTGCAAGGATGCTGAATATACGCACAGTGTGCACAGCCGCATCTCTTTCACTGCGGTAAGCGCGCTGAAGACTGACCCATTGTACAGCGTCGCTGCTAGACAAACTAAAACTCTCCCTCTCTTCATTCATAAACTACTTGTCGCTAAGGTTATGTAAACACGCCGCCACATCTCACGACGTTGGAGTTTAAACAATTACACAAAATAAATACTGCCTTTCATACTATGACAAATGTCTCCAATTGACAACTGCATGTCAGCTATTAGACTTATATGTTGTTGTCTGTGTGACTGTACGAGTGTATTAAACCGTACATGAATTGGCAAAACAAAATCTAAGAATTTTTTTAGTTAGATTTAGCTTTACTTGAAACAATAATTATCCGACGTATCATTTACTTGAAACAATAATTATCCGACGTATCATTGTATGTCCAGTT